>OY282603.1:16367831-16967831 GCA_958298965.1 Chrysolina haemoptera
CGCTAATAGTATGTTTTTTTGGATTTTTGACCATTAAAAAAATTCGAAGCAGGCCTTGAAATTTTCATTTTTATTTCGAATTCATGGCACTCAATTAGAACTATTAATGCTCTATCTATTGAAAAAACTTCCGAATCGGATAATAAATAACAGTTTTAGAGAGGTGGCCCGCTTTCAAATGGGTCACTCATATATATATATATATAATATATATAATATATATATATATATAAAACCAGTTAGATCAAAGATACTCTCAACCAAAGTAGGGAATATCCTTTGGGGATACCGTCATAAATAAAAGGCCTGGTGGAAGAACAATTCTTGGTTAAATTGACAATTTATCCCCAAAGTTGGGTATCCCCAAAGGATATTCCCTACTTTGGTTGAGAGTATCTTTGATCTAACTGGTTTTGTTCAACTAGTCCCGTCAAGAGACTACCTTTCTCTATATATATATATATATATATATATATATATATATATATATATCAAGTTACAAAACCCTGATGATACCTGAGGAGTAGGCAGATTGAGACCTCAGTGTCCTTTTTTCCTTTTTTCTTGAAAATGGCTCCAAAATCGGAGCCGAAACGTCGAATTTCAACAAATTCTAAACGCGGTTCAACCCGAACTTCCAGTTTCCATATATATATTGATATCTACATTACTTTAGAGGCAGGAGATGACAACGGATTTTAGTCCGTAATATATCCAGCGTATGTCCGTGGGACGTCCCTAAGGGACATCTTTGGGATGTCCAGAGGATGTACCTGTGTTGTTAGGAATCCTTCATTTGGCTTGAAATAACCACCCGTAAACATATTTTGAGTTTCTTGCCTCTCGTTAGTGCTCAGACAACATTAGACATTAGAGTCGTCGTGTCCCAGCACATTATAATGTTTGCTTCATGGAAACTGTCCAAATAATTCAGTCCACTCTTTTTTGTGTACAGTCACACCAACGAAATTCTTTTTCCATTCACCACGTAAAATTCACTGCATGAATTGAAAGTAAATAATGTAACGTTACATGAGAGCAAATAATCTGGAAGGAAATTGTCTGAGTGCAAATAACCGAAGAGCATAATGTCCAAGGCGATATATTGGAGGACAAAATGATCGAGAGGAGAATTTTTTTTTATGTGTTTTCCTCGTGTTTCCTAACTACGGTACGAAACTCTAGATGGTGATTCGTTAGCTCGTTTCAAGAAAAAAAGTTTTTTTAAACGCCTTGTATCTCAGAAACGAAGCAACTCCGGACATATCTTTATAGAAACTTTTTTTCTCAAAACAACCTGACGAATCATCATCTAGAGTTTCGTACCGTAGTTTGGAAACAGGAGGGAAACACATACCAAAAAAAATTACAAAAAGTTCAAATTTTTTTTTTTGAAAAACACCGCCGAAGCAAAAAAAGTCACAGAGGATAACGGTGGCAGACTTGGTCCAAAGTACCCATACAGAAAGTTTGGAGAGAGTATTTATCAGTAAAATTTTTGCCGATTGGCACTCTAGCTATGACCTGTTTCCTATATTCTCGTGTTCACCTATAAATATTATTATAAAATAAAATTATTTATATATATATATATATATATATATATATATATATATATATACACATATCGGAAAAGTCTAGGGATATTCTTATGAATAGGCGTTTTTAATTTTTTTCAGTTGATTTAGGGAAAACTAAAAGTATGGAGTAGTTCGTAAATGTTTAATATGCCACAAAATTAATGTTTTGCATGAAACAAACACAATATTTCATAAAAAATAAATAAAGTATAAATTCATAATTTTTCTTGATGTACGAAAAAGTGAGTAAGTAAGCAGAAAAATAACTAATAAAGAGTATGACCCCCACGTTGGTTTAGCACAGCTCTACACCTATTGTTCATAAACAAAATGACGTGGTCAATGTCCGGTTAAGGTAAACTTGCCCATTCTGTTCTTAGAAGCTCCCGGAATCGAAAAGCATTGTGAATATTGCCCATAAGTGGAGTAATTCTACGTTGAAGCATGTCCCATAAATGCTCAATCGGATTAAGGTCTGGGGATTGTGCTGGCCATAGCAATACATCAATTCTTTCGTTGTGTAACCAGTTCGTCACAATCTCAGCAGTATGGGGGCGAGCATTATCATGCATTAAGCGAAAGTTTTCACCAACAGCACCAGCAAATAGGCGCACAACGGGTTGAAGAATACTATCCACAAACTGCTGACCTGACAGGAAACCATTTGGAAAAACGAGGTCGGTTCTGCCACCTATAATTATTCCGCCCCATACCATTATTGTACCGCCTCTGTATGTGTGAACTTCCTGAACATGTCTTAAACGTTCCACATTTCCGGATCGCCTCCACACTCGTGTCCGACGAGAATCTGGATGAAATCCAAATCTGGATTCATTGGTGAACAAAACTGTTGGCCAATCATCTGCACCCCTATTTTGATATTCTTGACACCAGTCTACTCTGGCAGCGCGATTGCCTCTAGAGAGAGGTAGACATCTAATTGGTCGTCGACTATGAAGATTGGCTTCGTGGAGGCGATTTCTCACAGTATCTCGGCCAATGATTATGTTATGCGCTCGCTGCAATTCCATAACCAAATCAGGTGCTGATATTGTAGGGTGTCTTCTAGCACTTAGCAATAAAAATGTGCCCTGGCGTGCCGTTGTACAGCGTCCACGTCCTGGGTGATGTTCAGCCGGACTTCCAGTTTCCCTAAAACGCCTCCACAAACGACTGATGACACTTTGGGAAACACCCATCCGCTCAGCTACTTCGATTTGTCTCAGGCCAGCTTGAAGAAGGCCTACCGCTCGATTCATCTCGTCTAAAGTCAAATGTTGTCGTTCCATAGTATAACGCAATATTTTCAATGCAACTACTGTTTGAAGAACACTTTAGACTGAATTAAATCGATACTACTGAGTACTTAGCATCTACTTTTTCGATCTATCGTGTTGATCAAGTTATTTCATAATATTTTTTACGTGTTTTCCGAAAAAAAACACGTATTTAAACAGGGCAAATGAACTGATCAGTGCGTTAGAAGTACAGTTTAAACGATGCCAACTTTTCTTTTGGAGATTGTATGACTTTGTACAAATATCCCTAGACTTTTCCGATGTGTGTATATATATATATATATATATATATATAAATATATATATACTAAGTTGGATTTTTCATTGCATCTGAAGGCTTGAATAAGTCGACGAAGATACAAAGTGCTGACGTCAGTTATCTATTGTGGTTTTATGTGTGTATCATTACCGCTTCGATGAATGATATTTATAGTCGTCAGTTTACTCGTATGAGTGTTTTAGAGATAATTCAATTACAATTTGGTTTTCTTCAAGAATGTTCGCCAGGACCCATCTCCGAAGCTCCGAGACAACCGAAAGGAGCGCTATGGTATCATTTACCATCCCAATCAGCCATTCTAGACATTCGTGGCTTTAGTGACATTGGTCCTGAGAAATGATTCTCAACAAGGTGACCCAAGGATAATGTCTTCCTGCAATGGTCTCAAGATTTCTTCCATCTTACGGCAAGCCGGTATAATTTTCAAATTCAGATTAGCGTTTTCATCATTCCATCAAGAATTCTTATGATCGGAACCATCATTTTTACATGATTTTCATTTTCATTCACATTTCCGGAATGGTCTATAATTCAGTAAATTTGTATTAGACAGGGCCGTTGGCAAGAAAGTTTTGGGGTAGTTGAAATTTCTTCTTTTTAGAGTGCTGAATCCGAGTCTGAAGTTTGCTAACAAAATTTCTTGACGGAACATTAAAAAAAATGCAAAAAAGGTAAAAAATCAATTTTTTTTGTAGTTTTTCGCTTATAACTCGAAAATTATGAGTTTTTCGTGAAAAACTTTTTCATTCAGAATGGAAGTATATAAAATTTCCTACAAATTCCTCTATTCAGGTTTTTTTTCCGACAAACAGTTCGGGCTCAAACGCCAAATAAAAATTGGCGTATTTCTGCTGAGTCATCAAACACCCACTTTTTCACTGTAAAAATCTTATTGACTAATTTAATGACATTTTTAGTGAAAATCTCAAGAAATTATATTGTAATAAAACTAAAAGTACTCTTGTTCGTCATTGGAGCAGTTTCAATCAAAGGACTCATCTGAGGTTATGTCGATGAATGCTAGTGACAGTGCGAGAAGAAAGGAGTGTTTGAGAGTCTCAAACAACGCAAAACGGTTCTGGGCCATTCAGGGCATTACTTACTCCTTCTCGGGCTAGTGCATCGGCCGCATCATTGCCTCTATAACCTGTGTGTAGTACCCAGGCTAGTGTCAGTCTGTTCTGACTGCCAAGCTCTTTTAGGGTTTCTATGAAGACCCAAACAAGTATTGAGGTAACTTGCATTGCTTTTATTGCAGCTTGAGTATATGGGTATATGTTTTTTCTGAACACTCTTGCCTTATTAGTTCTTGTGCACAATGGTGCATTGCGACGATTTCCGTTTGGACTATCGTCGCTTGTTTGTCCAGGCTCAATGAGATTTTCATTTTCCGCTTGGTTCCGTAAATGCCGGTTCCTGAAACTTCATCATTTTTTGGAAGGTCCCTCCTTCCAAGCATCCATCTCCGTTAAACTTGTCTTGAAAGTTCTGTCAGAGCTATATCTGGGAAGTATGCCATCTGATGGCGTTCTTGTAACCGGGTCGTTTTTCAACTATTCGTATAGGTTGTTGTAGACTGTTTCGTGCATATTGCTTATGGGTGCTTGTCCTGACCTCGCTTCGCCTTGAATGTATATGTGTAGGGAAGGTGCAGGTTGAGCAAGACATCTGAGGCGGTTGTTCGGGTGGTTCTCATGTCCCCGGTGGCACTCAGACATGCTGGTCTTTGCAGTCTTTCGAGCCGTCGAACCATTCCTACCTGCCACCATACCACCGAACTATACGTTATCATTGGTCATCATTGAGGGTTCACTGTCAGCTGTAAACCACCTGCCAATTATATCTAGGGCTGACTGTGTAAGCTGCGAGACTGTCCTTAAGAATTTGCCTTTTGCAATAATCGCGAGGTCGTCGGCATATTCTAGGCAATGAAAGCCTCTTGAAGATAACCCAAAGTAGTGTCGATTGCACCCCTCTCTGCGGACATCCCCTGTTTGCTCTAGGTGTTAGTGTTATTCCGCCGATTGCTAATGTAATGACCCTGTTTTTAACTTGAGCGTTTACTATAGACTCGGTGGATGCATTGTTGAAGGCACCCTCAATGTCTATAAATGTTGTCATGGCTATCTCTTTACTGGTAGCCCACCTGATACTATTGGGTCTCGATATTTTTGGAGCAAGCCTCCATTCCTGTTTGGATGGAAAGCGTGCTTCTGTGAGCATGCTTATACTTTCTTCGAATGTTGTAGTATAAGCATTGTCATTATTTTTCAAGAAACCTACTTGGCTTACAGTACCTTCTTCTGCTAAAACCTTATAGATTCTTGAGCACGTGATTGTCTTCTGGCCTTACGTATTTCTTTGTTGTACTGCATGAGTTTGGCAAATGTGGTCCGATATTGGTTAAATTTTACTCTGTTGAAAAGCTTCCGCGCCCTACCTCCGATGGTTTCTAGATGCTCATTCCACCGTTTTGTTATTTTGAGCCTTTTTTTCTCAGGACAGCTTTCCTCGTAGGCTTCGACTATTGCCTTGTCCACTTCGTCTACTGCCCTCTCAAGTTTCTCCCTATCTCGTATTTCAGTCACGGGCCTCTCGAGAGACTCACTGAGCGCCGCTATATTTAACTGAAGTATGCGGTGGGGTAACTATACATCGTATAATATATGATATATAATAATATATTCATTTGAAATATTTTTTCAAGATTTTTTTTTGAATTTCAAGTTTTGTATACGATTTCGGACCTCATTGAATAACTTGTTTGTAATTTTTGAAAAAGTGACTTGTACCTTTATTGTATGATCTAAATGAGGTATGCGCAGTGAACTGAGGGGAATCCACTAATTAACTATAATAATGAATTAGAGTTTTGAAGTGAAAAAGTGGGATTTTCCCCAGTCAGCTGAAATATGCCAATTTACAAGTAGTCCTTGAGCCCGAATGGTTCGTCGTAGAAAATGTAATGCTCTTTCATTTTTAAGAGAAAGGTGATCAAAGAAAAATCTGTAGTTTTCAACTTATAAGCAATAAACCGTAGAAGAACGATTTTTTAGGTTTTTTTGTATTTTTTTAAATGTTCCGTCACGAAAATTTGTTAGCAAACCTCACATTCGGATTCAGCACCCCAAAAAACATAGAGAATGGAAGTAATCGAAACTACCCCAAAACTTTCTTGGTAGAAATACATTTTGATTAGATTACTAATCAGGATATTTTTTGACGGAGAGCGTGCTGATATCGTTGTCACAAAGAGACACTTCCTACATTCGTGGGCGAGTTATTAATGGGTCCAAGAATCATGTGCACTGAGATGACGAACTGAACGAAGACGGCGGCCTCCTTTATTTCTAGGCTGACATTTCTGGTGTATAATTTTCAGATTGTAGAGTGGTTTCTCAGAACAACCATTTTACCAGAATAGTTTGGATATAAAACCTGCGAAGTTTGAAGAGTAAATCTCGACAGTTTGTCTGCTTTTTCAAATCATCAAAACATGTAGTGAAAATACCTAACCAAAATACCCTCCGCGTCGGCCCCAAACACTATTCGCGAAACAATATAATGGTTATCAGCTGCTAAATTCCAAAAGAGACGATAGTGTTTAATTTCAGTCTTATTCAAATTTGAATGGAGTTCTCGAGATAGAATATAATGGAAAGAATCTTTGTCTTTGGTACTATTGATAGTACATTCAGCATTGCGGCACTGAACAAATACGCTTCATAATGGAACTTTTAACTTCTGCCACCACTTCAAGTTGACATATTCTGAAACTAAGAATACTGAAGAATATCACTGAACTCAATTTATTTTCCAGAAATCGATTGATAATGAGAAAACATTAATGGTTATTTAACGAACAAGTGTATTAATAAGGGCGATTAACAATTGAGATAATTTAACGCGGGATGTTCGAGATTGTTAATCGCCATTTGAATTCACGAGTTTGTTACAAAACTTTTCCGTCGACCGTAGTTTTCAAAAATAGAGATATCTTACTTTCAATGTATATGTATTTAACGATACGATAAAAAACAATCACTATTTCCTATTTATATATATTAACTCCACTCAAAGATAGTTTAATTTCCCTTAGTGGTGATTTTATTTAATTTTTTTCAAAATTAAAAAAAAATTGCTCTCGGTGGGTATTGAACTCAGTGTTACCTCACCAGCTGCCATGCGAACTTTACCATTACGCCACGTGACTATATATGATTTTAAGTGACAATAGGTGTATTGAAGATTTTCTTAAATTTCATTTGAAAATTGACAAATAAACAATGAGAGATATAGATACTAACCAATATAAAATATATGAGAGCAATGTATGTTCGGTTGCATATAATCAAATCGTTGATTAATAGGAAATCATTCATTAACAGGGGTCATTAAACAACGATTTTGAGTGCGTTAAAATACATGATAAATGAACGGTCGACGGAAAAAATAGATACATTACCGCTTATGGCAAGAAACACCTGGGGCCCGATTCTCAAATGTCTACCCTATGTCGCATGCGACAAAATATCTCTTTTTAATGCTTGGTCCAGAAAAGTGATAGAAATATTTTGTCGCATGCGACATATAGGGTAGTCGACATTTGAGAATAGGGCCCCTACTTTTTATCAGTAGTTCAACCAGATGATTATAGATGTCGCACCCATTACAAGACTGCGAATAATTACACTTGTTTTAGTATTCCAATTCTGTTCAGTCTATACAATCTCGCAGTTGTTTTCAGTTTACCTATGTTGAATATGTTATGAATCCTTCAGACTGAAAGCAAAATAAACTACAAAGATTTCTCAAACTAAAGCACCGTCTTATACAGGCTACACCATTGATGGAAATGACATACGTATTGACATATGGGAGAAAAAGGAGATAGGCGTTTTTCCCTCATGTTCTTATCTTTAAAATTCTTATTTGCGATATCATAGAGTATGGGGAACTGTCGGATAAGATCGATAAGAATGGTATATCATCCATTTTTGAAATCTTCACCAAACAGAATATAATATAATAAATATAATCAAAACAAACAACTGAACCACTTCCTTTTGCAAAAAAATCAGGTTGAGTTTATCATCGAACGGACCAATCCGCGATCATCTGCATATTAGATACGTACTAAAAAAAAATTGTATTTATTGATTAATTGTGAATTGTCTGCGAAACGCACGTCGAGTGAAAGTGACGTAGTTTTGGTGTTTTGGGTAGTTTAATTTTCTTGAATCCAAAATTCTAGAGAAACAATATGAGGGATAAGAATAAGTAGGTAAATGTTTCAAATTTTCAGATAAAAAATGTACATGGTATATGTAGACATATTTCAATATAGTTTTGATACGCTAGTGAAGAAATCTACTGTAAATAGTAGTGTACCACTATTCGTTTGAGACATATACCGTGTATCGAAACATGTCGCGAAGAGTGCTGGCTTGGAGTTCACACCGACCACCCGAGGTGGTGCTGTAGGCTTTCCGGGTTTTCCTACAGCTGAGGAGTGAATACGCCACCAAAAATCAGTAACTCACCTGGAGCGCCACGGCAAATAATAATAATAGCCGACCTCTACCCTGACAGGCTATGCCTTTGGAGAGTGTTTATGAGGAAGTATTATTATCATAGATATTAAAATCTGTGGAAATTTATCGTGTTTTCCTGTCATATACTATGGCTTCCCATCAAGTAACGACTACGCCAATCCAAAAAAAAGACTGGATCTGTAGCGAGATCCACGCGTGAGTCTAAAACAAGTCCGATAGTATTTTCGAATTTCAAGATGTTCAAACATAAGCCTTTGCTCCTTACGTGATATTCATTTCGTGTTGTGGAAGAAACTGAGGGAAACACATAATTTCTCATTCATTATTCTGAATAGAGATTACTGTAGTTTCAACGATCACCTAAACTCTTCCCAACATGGATGGAACGATGGATGCCATTTGACTTTTAGAGAGTACGAATTACTTTGGTAACTCATGATGGATAGACTGATTGAGAAAGTCAGAATGTATCAAGAATGCTCTTGGGTGTTTGTATACAATACTTTATCTACTCACTCCCAGATGTTGTTACGAGTACCTATATAATTAATCTGTTATCAAACTGAATGTTCGTTTCGAATGATATTATACTAATACACGAATTAAAAAAATATGAGTGTTCATTCCACTGATGTTCAACTTTTGAAATCTCCACTGAAAATATCTGAACACTACGATAGCTTAGAACGGCCACCAAAAAAAATTATTCTGAAGATTTTTCCGACTTAGATCTCGGAGATCCGACTCAGATGTCGGAATCCCGACTTAAATCTCGGAATTCTGACTTGGATCTCGGAATTACGACTCAGATTTCGGAATTTCGGCTAAGATCTCGGGATTTCGACTTAGATCTCGGAATTACGACTTTGATCTCAGAATTTCGACTTAGATCTCTGAATTCCGACGTAGATTTCGAAATTCCTACTTAGATCTCGGAATTCCGACGAGTGATAAAACTCTCAGGACTGATGGAAATGCTGAGAATACACCTGTTGGCTTGATGGTGATGGCTCGCAACTCGCAATGAAACAACTCAATTTACGGTAAATCATAATATTATGGGGCAAAATAGCTCGACAGTCCTTCAGATTCGTGATTAGTCACCCCCAACTTACTACAGATACACATTTTTTTTATAATTCTGGTCCTTGATAATCCACTTTTCATGAAAGAACCCTGTAACTTTCGTAATGATAGAGGCTGAAAATGCAGCTACCAGATCGATGGTGTTTGCGGTAGTTATATACATTGCTCGCCAATTGCGATGGAACAACCCATTTCAACGTAATTTATATTATGGGGCAAAAATGGGATCTGAATTCCTTCTGATTCGTAATCAGGACCTCCAAATTGATATAGAAACAGTAAGTCTTGAAAAATCCGTATTTATCTTACTTTTCATAAAAGCACCTCCGTAACTTCCGTAGATATGGCATTTTTTTAAAATGGAACCATACATGTCATGTTTAGTATCGTAAGAAAGCTTGTTTTTTTTTCTTTTTTCAGTAATACTAATACACTGTGTTTCGTAATTTGTTGTCCATCTCTGTAATTTACATTACAGTTGTTTCATCAAGAAATTCCACTTACGATGTTTGGTATAATAATTTGAAGTATCAAAAACTGGCACTAATCGATTAATAGTTGAAGAAATATTCAATATAAAGAGAACGCGCTAAAATCGAGCAGCCAGCACGAAGTCAAGATCTCTACTTGACTTTTTTTTTTCGAGTTCGTCTCAGATGTGTTGTCTGTGTCGACAGACCTAATGGACAAATAGATTTAATACACTAATTCTGTTTAAAAATGAAATAAAATGTTTTGTCTGTTTATATATAATTTTTTTTTCAACTATTAATGGACTAATTCCAGTTTTTGATACTTAAAATTATCCCAAACATCTCAAGTGGAATTTTTTATTGAAAAAACTGTTGATGTAGAATTTAAAAATATTTTTTTATTAAAACTTACGTACGCCATTGTCTGATTCAAATTGCTTTGTCGCTAGAATATCTGTCTGGCTACATTCCCCAACTGAGTGAAAGTTTGAACAAATGAAGCAATAGGTAAGTAAATTACAGAGGTGGACAAACTATCTATCGAGAGAGTTGAAATAATATTAGTACTACTGAAACGAGAAAAAAACAAGCTTTCCAACGATACTAAACATGATATATGGTTCCATTTAAAATAAAAGTCCGATGACGTCACTCCTCCACCAATGGCACATCAAAAAAATAAATGTATTCATTAAAAGATGCATAGTGAAACACCCTTCAACATTAATCCAAACTTTTTATCGGTAGTTCTAATATCAACTGTACATTTGACTACCTAACTCTGTATGTGCCTAAGGATCGGGAATAAATGATAGTTTCAATAGATTCGGCACTCCTGAATACTCATTCGCGCAAGGATTCAATATCTCCCAGAGCATAAGGCGACACCGGAGTTTTGTTTATACCACACGAGTTTTGTAGATAATAGTATAACACACCTAAGTACCAAGTTATGCCTGCGGAAAAATGCTGACACTGCATGAGCTTGAAGCTGACAGCAAATATATTATGGTCTTTGGTACCCAACCAGACGCTCTGCTTCTAGTGTCAAGTTCCTCCATACCCATCACGCGAGTGCAGTATAGATACCCCAGGGTAATGAAGACGGAATCTTGTCAGGCAATTATGAATCGCTTTGTCCACCTGACATGAAGAATAAGAAGGTAATATCTAAAAACTTGGCTCATCCTTGTATAGCTGCAGGTTGGCCTCGATCTTCGTAGCTTTGATGTGAGACTGTTGAACAGATTTCCATTCGGTGACGGCGTTTGGCATTTGGCGTTTGGCGTTTGGCATTCAGTATCGAATGCGCGAGACCAAGTTCATCAACTGCACAGGCTGCTATTTTCATAGCGTTAGAAAAATTAGCATTAAAGAAAAGATAATCAAAAATCTTATTTTTATTTTCAAGGCTGCTGCAAATAATTTTTTACGACTGATTTATAAAATGAGGCTTTGCGCCCGGAATACTCGCTCCGAAAGCGGTATTTCGCACACGGATTAATCATCTTTGCGCACGGATCTCTCGTTTACCACGATTTTTTTTGTTCTTTTTTAAAAATGTTTCAAGTTGGTTGAGTTCCATAGAAACCGCCAAGGCTTCATTGTTTTGTTGACTGGATACTTCAGAAAATTGTTGTTTCCAAAATTAGTTCAGAACTACCGCCAACAAAATGACTGCTTCTTCATTTGAGTTAAGCAGAAATCGATATTAATCCAGTGGCGTGAAAGTTTGGGAGGGGCGAGTAGGGGTAAACACCTGCCGGACGCCCCTGTTTAGAGTTACAAACACATGATTTGCCTTGAAATATGAAACTGAATGCTGTTAAGTGAAATACCAAATTTCATTAAGAAAAGTTAAGCCGTTATGTGTTGTGTCACATTCAACACCCTGTAACTCGGTTAATACTCATTTTAGGGTATATGTTTATTGAAACTTTCAAGCTTAAAATGAAGTGAGGATTCTACCCTCGGAGTTTGTCCCCTTTATTCTGGGATACCCTGTATTTATAAATTAAATTGTATTATATTCATAATATTATATTTATAATATATAATTATTATAATATATTATAAAATGATAATTTTATAATATAAATGCCCCTAACGATGGGCCAAAATTGACAATTCATACATCTTTGGATATACAATACAATATTTCAAAAAGTAGTATTGGTGAAACCCTCGAAACGGTTTTTTATTCATGTTTCTACGTCGAACCGTTCAAAAGTTAACAAGGGGAGGGGGGCTATTAAAAGCCGCACTGTGGAATTGAAATACCTTCCTAACGAGATGCCACGTGAAATACCTGCCCATTTAGGTTTTTTCTCCCAAATGCCGTCACGCTTGTGCGGATGATGTCATAAAGAAGGCAGATATCGTAAAAAGTAGCATTTATGGTATCATAGAAGTTTGCCAAATTTTGTGAAAAATATCAAATCGTTCAAAAAATAATTGGGGGGGGGGACTATTTACATCCGCACTGTATAAATAGGTATGTATGCAGGCATCTAATTTCACGTCACTTTTCATTACAGAAACTATCGAAATTGGAGAAGATGCCCACATTCAAGTTGACGAATGGAGATTACAAAAAGTACAATCTCCAATCGAGTTACAGCATGACGAAAGTATTCATCACGACCACTTCGATCCTCTAGAATTCCATGGTCACTGGGATAGTGGTGGCGAGGCTACATTCACTAATAATGGATTCACCGGTAAGGAAAATGATTAAGAGAATGAATCCGGTCAAGTTACCCCAAAGAATAGAATTATAAGTGAAATTTGAAAAGTCCCCATCAATTACGACATTTGCAAAAAAATATTCAAGTTCAAAGTTCGCGAATAAAGATTTTTCTGCGTTTTTAGTTGAACGATGACATAAAATAGCCCCCTATTATCATAAATCATGCAGTTATCTATGAAAATTGTTTTTGCTCTTTTTTTCCTAAGGTTCTAAGATATAACTATTAAAAAAGTTGAAAAAGTTGTGTTCTTCATAATATGATTTAATACCACTGTACAATTGAAAATATTTTTATCAAACAAGCTGATAATTATGCTGCTGTCCTGATAATTGAAGCAGCAATAGAATAGTTCAACTTGACACAAATACAACTACTACTGTTAGTGAAGACGTTGATTATTTCACTGATATTATTTTCCACTCAAATTCCAACCGAAAGAATTATTCATTTTTTAATACCTGGGAAAGCTCAACATCAGGAGGAAATATATTCTTCCAAAAGTTGTAATCACCAACGGAATTTGATAGGTATCAATTTCATTTCCGAATATGTGAGCCACACATTAGTTTCTAAACTAGTTACTAAACGCCAATAAATTCTGTGTTGGAAAAAAACAATTTGCATTAGGTCCTTTTGAGACATCCATCCCACCATCGATCTCTGATAATTCAATTCTGGAACAACAATATAAAAATTTGTTCAACTTAATCATTTCCGAAGATTACCTAATAAGCAAGGATAGTGAAAGTTATTATAGTGTTAATTTTTGTTGATGTTAACATGACTCAAATAACCAATAATCATGGTGAATAAATAATAAAAATAATTATCAACTCTCAAATTCATGAACAATATAAATGAAGGACGGATTATATAAAAATACTCTATCACAATTGTTGTCATAAACCTCTTTCATAAATTTTCAATCAAACAGTTCTGATATTTTCTGATATCTGATATTTTTAAAATGAATTGATTCAATATGCATAAAGACCCTGAAAAGGATATTTCACGGTATTGATTATTTTTTCCTACGAATCTTTCCGTCCATTATTCACAATACCCTCCATTGATTCCTCGAACAAAATGTAAGTATATTTACTTGCCGATTCCTTTTGATCGATATCTTTGAGTGTCATCTGACTATCGGAAAGGATGTGGATCTACTCAAACATGGCGGGTGACTTTTTTTAAATCAGAGCAGACTGGCTCGGAAGCAAATCAACAAATTCCGACGTTTCCCAAAGACCCAGAATTTTCCCTTCACTCAATAAACTTTTACGTATCTCAGAATAATCTTTCAGAATCAACTTAGTTTACCTAGGAATATGAGAAAAAAATGCCAGAAAGTGTACCGAGAATGGCCCTTATTAATATTATGATTTCGTATTTGGCAGTCCGTATATATATCACATTTCTCAAAAGTTGGTGACTATTTCCTAAAACTTCGGCGATCTGCCACCAGAGCTATAGTGTTATTTTTCCACGGTAGTTTTAGGAACCGCTTGTCATTCGTCAATATTTCACTAAATTATTCAATTAATAGTTTGGAAATTTTCATTCAAAACCTTAAAATTCACTTTAAAAAATCTCTTTGAATTTGAGAGCAATACCCCATTGCCAGCTTATTGGTAGCGTCAATTTCTTGGGATTTTTGATAATACACTGAATTCAGTAAAAATACTTCCCAATCCCAAGTAGCTTGTCAGTAGTAGTAACCTTCACTATAGGTATTCAACAGTGGCTTTACCCAAAATTATAAGATTGGAAAACCGCCTCATCACCTGGGAATAATAGATATCTGGACATTTTGAAGTACAACTGAAAACTACTGGAGAATATGTATATTCCTACAGTTAGATGGTTCATTACTTCAACGTTCACGCTATTTCATATACAGCTAATTATAGCTTTTTCGAAAAGTGGTTGTGTGTTTTTCTATCAATAGTCCAACTCCACTCCTATGCTAAAAAATATCCCTTAGCCAAAATCTTTTTCGATGTTATGAACTTATAAATCTAGTGGAATCCGCAGAAAGTTGAACCAACATCAACTTATCCGTAATGAAATTGGAATGAGAAATTCTTTCAGTTCCAAGTCATCGAACACTAACAATCCGCTTTTCTGGCCAATCAATAGAGGGTTTATTTGTACCAAAAATACGATTAGGAAACCGACTATGCCATCACACGGAAGACAGTCCGTACTTATATTTTGTTAAGTTTTGGATTGGTGTGAAGTTACCCACAGATTTCTGGCCACACATGCAAACGCGAACGATTTGTGGTTGGGAAATTCAGTTGTAAGTAACCGGACTAAAATCTGTGGCTGGGTTACTGATATGTACGTATATAAATTAATGACACATCAGATAAGTTATAAGGGATTCCAAATGGATTCATGTGGTGGAAACCATTTCTATGTCACTCATACGGATTTGGAATAAACAAATTTCTTTCGTTGAGACATATCTTCAAGATATCACACAGTATAAAACTTGTAACCCGCTGATGTACGTTAAATACGGAGGACTTTATGTAGATTACAATGGTGAAAACTGTTTCTCTGTCACCCATACAGATTTTGTATAAATGATTATTTTTTTCATTGGAAACTATCTTCAAAACATAGCAAGGTTTAAAAAAGTAACCCGATGATGTGCATTCATAAGAATCGCACGAAATGAAGAGGATTTCAAGTTGATTACCATGGTAGGACCCGTTTCTCTGTCATCCATACAGATTTGGTGAAAATTATTTTTTTATTGGAAAGTACCTTCAAGACATCACACGGTATAAAAAATGTAACCCGATGATGTGCGTTCATGAAAATCACACGAAATATAGAATATTTCACATAGATTACAATAGTGAAAACCGTTTCTCTGTCACCCATACAGATTTGATGAAAATGTTTTTTTTTTATTGGAAAGTACCTTCAAGACATCACACGGTATAAAAAATGTAACCCGATGATGTGCGTCCATGAAAATCTCACAAAGTATAGAAGATTTCACGTAGATTATAATGGTGGAAACCGTTTCTCTGTCACCCATACAGATTTGATGAAAATGTTTTTTTTTTTTTATTGGAAACCACATTCAAGAAATCACACGGTAAAAAAAAATGTAACCCGATGATGTGCGTTCATGAAAATCACACGAAATACGGAAGATTTTATGTAGATTACAATGGTGAAAACCGTTTTTCTGTCACCCATACAGATTTGATGAAAATAATTTTTTTTTTATTGGGAAGTACCTTCAAGACATCACACGGTATAAAAAATGTAACCCGATGATGTGCGTTCATGAAAATCACACGAAATACGGAGGATTTTATGTAGATTGCAATGGTGAAAACCGTTTCTCTGTCACCCATACAGATTTGATGAAAATGATTTTTTTTTTATTGGGAAGTACCTTCAAGACATCACACGGTATAAAAAATATAACCCGATGATGTGCGTTCATGCAAATCACACGAAATATAAAGTATTTCACGTAGATTACAATGGTGGAAACCGTTTCTCTGTCACCCATACAGATTTGATGAAAATTTTTTTTTTTTATTGGAAAGTACTTTCAAGACATCATACGGTAAAAAAAATGAAATGAAAATCACACGAAATATAGAGGAATTCATGTAGATTACCATAGTGAAAACCGTTTTTTGACCTTTCTTCAACGTTAGCCTATTTTTGCCAGTATAGGACTAACCCAGGTAGTCGAGTGAGGGCCAGGTAGGTGAGTGGTTAAAAGCGCTGTCTTTCAACTTTTTCTGGCTGACGGTCGTGGGTTCAAAGCCTAGCGACTGCAGATTTTTTTCTGATGGCCCGAGAAACTGCTGGGAATCGCACGTAAAAAGGTAAGACCTCGTTAATCCTTGGCTCGCACAAGTTTCGACTTCTGAGAGCTGCCATTCGCAGGAAGACGACAGCTGGATAACGGAAACAAACATTTTTTTTTACTACCCAATCGGAAATTTTTGACAAACCGGAGGCAGACGTTTATAACGAGTCCAACATCTATTGGCTCAAGACCGCCATCTTACACTCTCCGAAGGAGGACATAAAAAAATGTCAATCACGGGATGCAAATGTTTTCATTTCATGTGAATATCATGGGGTTACAAATTTTATAGCATGAGTTGCCTTGAAGATATTTCCCACTGAAAAAAAATCATTTTCACCAAATCTGTGTGGGTGACAGAGAAACGGTTTCTACCATGTTAATCAACATGAAGCCTTTTATATTTTGTGTGATTTTCATGAACGCACATCATCGGGTTACATTTTTTAAACCGTGTGATGTCTTGAAGGTACTTTCCAATAAAAAAATCATTTTCACCAAATCTGTATGGGTGACAGAGAAACGGTTTTCACCATTGTATCTACATAAAATCCTCCGTATTTCGTGTGATTTTCATGAACGCACATCATCGGGTTACATTTTTTTTATCGTGTGATTTCTTGAAGGTGGTTTCCAATAAAAAAAAATCATTTACACCAAATCTGTATGGGTGACAAGAGAAACGGTTTTCACCATTATAATCTACGTGAAATCTTCTATACTTTGTGAGATTTTCATGGACGCACATCATCGGGTTACATTTTTTATACCGTGTGATGTCTTGAAGGTACTTTCCAATAAAAAAAAATCATTTTCACCAAATCTGTCTGGGTGACAGAGAAACGGTTTTCACCATTGTAATCTACGTGAAATATTCTATATTTCGTGTGATTTTCATGAACGCACATCATCGGGTTACATTTTTTATACCGTGTGATGCCTTGAAGATACTTTCCAATAAAAAAAAATCATTTTCACCATATCTGTATGGGTGACAGATATGGTGGTGTCTGTATTTCAAAATTCTCTACAATTCTTTTCATTGGAGCAAACATATTGATGAATTAGTTTTCATTTTATAAGCAAAACACAAGAAAAACGGTTTTTTTTTTGTATTTAAATGTTTATAACAAATTGATAAATGGCAGCTGCGAATCCAAAATAAAACAGAATATAACTACAAACTGTCTTCCATGTGATGGCACAGTCGGTTTCCTAGTCGTTTTTTTTTAATCTCGCATAGTCTGGAAGCCTTAAGGCTAGTTCAAACCTTTAATAGAGAAAACTGTTTTGAAAGTTTCTAGAAAATATTGAAAGATTCTAGAAAATAAACCAGAAAAGGGCGTCCGAAAAGTTCTAGAACGAATTGGAAAGGGCACTTGGAACTTTCTAGAAATGACCGAAATATATGAGAGGAAAACTCTAGAATGTTCTAGAGGCTTCAGCAATGTTCTAGAAAGTTGGAGGAAACCGTAAAATGATCCATTACAGAGGTTCCGGAAAGTTCTAGAACGAACTAAAAATACGCTCGAGTAAAATTTTCGAAAGTTTGATCACCAGAGAGTCTAGAAAATGGAAGAGGCAACTCTTGAATGTTCTCAAAGCTCCTAAAATGTGCTTAAAGATTCTAAAAAAATGTTGATTGAACCAAAAAAGGGCTTTAGTAAAAGTAATGGAGGAAATACTCTAATGAAGTTTTCGAATGTTCGGTCACCAGGAAGTGGGTGTGAGGGTTGGAACATTCTATAAATGCCTGAACTAGGAGAGAAAACCCTAAGAGATCTTCTCATAAATGGGAGTCAATTCTATGATTGAAAAGGGAGCAGCCATAGTGAACAAGTTGGTGGCCGGACCGTCTATTCAAACTGTATCAAACGCTTTGCTCATATCCAACAGACTGTGTTCTTGTTTTGACAAAAGGATTCCGACACCCTGAGAACAATTTGGACTACTTGTGAGGTCTTGGAGTGTCCTGTCCCGAATCTGAACTGCTCCGCCGGGATAACTTTTGGCCTTTTCTCGAACTTTACCAAATGTTCCAGTATTGCTTTGTCAATAATTGACTTGGCCATTGCGCTCAACAGCGAAATCGGCCAGTTGCTATCCAGACGGTTCAGTTGTTTACCAAGCCTTCTTTAGGCATTCTGGATAATACTGCCATTTCAATATCACATTGAAAAGATAAATTAACTGTACTAGGGTCTTCTTCGACAGATTCCTAAGCAGAACTGCAGCTAACCCATCCACTGAACCCAGTGATGAAGTGTAGAATGATATCGTGATCCTCTTTCAGTCTCACCTTTCTGGTAGTCATATCTCTAGCCTCGTTTAATATATACTTCTGAACTCTTTCCAATTCGTCTTTATGTGATCGGATCTCATTTTATATCTGCTACTGTCTTGACCGCTCTTTAGTGTGAACCGGATGGTGGTCCGAGGTAAGTTCGTCCAGATTCACCAGATTCGTCATATCAACGACGTTTTTTCATCAGATCGATGGTAGTGAGCAAAAAACCCGTCCGGAGAAAATGTGTTAGAGTATCAGAATGTTAAATGGTTTTATTGCATATCCAACTGAGCCACAAACCTTTGCTATACTCAGCTACTGACCTTACCTATTTATCTGTCACAAAAAAGTTTTTTTTTCACAGTAGGAAAATTGATATTATTGTGAGTATTCTGTCGTTGACAAAAAGTGACTTACACGAATCACGTGCATGCTTTGGCTTTACAATATATCTTTTTGCAGATTTTTGTTGAATGAATATCTGTTGCATGAGTGAAGATTACAGCCACCGCAGAGTCCGCAGAAAGGAACTTTTAACCACAGATCAACAAAACTAAACATGATATATTCGATATATCCCTAGTTCGTTTGATATTACTCTCACTACATCCCAACCAGAATACAGGTAGTCGCCCAAATAAATGTAAAACTTATGTGACCGAAAAACGTCATATAAGTAGGGCAAGTTTTTAAATTCATGGATGTATCCATCGATGAGCATTGCATCCTTATTTAACTAATGGAAAATGAAAATGACAGCACGAATGCGCATTATCCATCGATGAATTTAAAAACTCGCCCATAGAGTTCGAGTCAGAAAAGCCGGAAACACCGGGTGCGTCCGGCAGAGCAAGATATTCATTTAAAAGTTGCTTGCAGCAGTTCTCATTTTGACAGTCAGTAGGATCTTCATTATTTATGTTTTCATACAAAACGAATTTTCCAAGATAATCTGGCAATCTACTGTGGAAAACACAACTCAGTCTTTCCATATTTGGATTTATAGAATAGATATGGAACTAAAATATATTCACCTTAATTATATTTTATTGTCAATGCACTAAGACATATAATAATTATACAATTCATTATTTTCAGCAACTTTGAGGTTCCAAAATAGGGAATTGCCAATTCTGAAAGGCGGACCACTTCACGAATACGAATATGTATTTGAACAGTTACATTTTCATTGGAGTGAAGATGACCATAGTGGTTGCGAACATATTTTCGAAGGACAGGCGTGAGTGTTTATTCAATAATTCATTGAAGGTATTAGGTCTGGTACGGAACAGACATGAAAACACTCAAAGCAACTTCAATGTTTATAAACTCTTGGAATTTTTATATTGCGCTTTTTTTACTAGGTACAATTTTGAAGAAAATAACTTCAACAAGAAGATTTTCAACAATTCCTAATATTCCCAATTCTTTCGTAATAATACACTGCTCTTGTAAAATTGAAAAATACAAATTTCAATACAACTGCTCTGAAACTTCCAGTGTGACCAGTAGGAATAGACAATCAATTCATAATAATTCCAAAAGTTGTCAATCTTTGGACAAGTGAATGGTACATCGAAAAAGCATATTGAATCTCAGTTCACAACCTCTTCCGAAGTACGCAACATTGTCAAAATGGCAATCAACTTGAATTTTGCTGTATATTTGTTGAGAGAATTCCAAAAGTTCTGCAAACTTAGAGTAGTATTGAACATATTTTTTCATATCACGAATCAAATTTGCAACCAGTTCAAGTGTACAGAACATTTCTCTATCAGAAACTAATGTTTTTCTCTGATATACCATAGGACAAAATTCCAAAAGTTCTACAAACTTGACAGATACATCAGAAAAATATTCCGAAGAGTTGTGTAGATTTGCAACCTTTTACGTTGACCGGAACATATATTTTTTCAATTCGTGGTAATTTTTCTGATCAAGGTGGTTTCGAGATAATTACAAAAGTTTTGGAACTTTGTAGCAAATTTTGAAAACATCTATTCTGATGCATTTACAAAGGACCCCGCACATTTAGTATGTAAAATGGCTTTCGGCTAATTTTGCTCAAATTTTGATATATTGTAGATCTTGGCATCCTCATCACGTAGTCCAATTTACAGATCGATTCTATGACCAGTTTTCGAGGTATAGGGCGTCAAAAATTCGATTTTCACTATTTTGGGTATTATGCATCGATTTGATTTTTGTGCTCTAATTCGAAATTAAACTGTCTCAGAAATGAACTTATTATATCTGAGTTGTAACTCATGAGTCCCTCCATACAAATAAAAAATAATATCTCACAAAGGTTGTTGCATTACAGCATGACAAGACAATGTTCATAGAAATAGTTAAAAATTACCATAATCGTTTTGATTTTCACTCAAACCTTTGATATTAGAAAACAAACGGCTAGAATTTGACAATTTTTTATTAAGTATGGGTCTTGATCAACTACATGAGGATTCATATGAATGGTTGTCCAACAGTATATAGTTTTCCAGATACAGGGCTACAATTTGAATGCTTTCAAATGCTACGTCTCATGAATAAAATGTTATAATCATTACGAATTGTCCATAACTGTTACAAGGATATGAAAGTTGAACTGACTCATGAAATAATCCTTCCTATCACCCCCCTTCCCATTATAGCCAACCCCCATCACCCCCTTGATTACAGCCACCTGCATTCCAATACTTTTCAATAGAAATCTCTACTTGTAGCTGGTAAAAGTTGATATATTCTCCCTCCTCATCAAACAATTAATTGACTAATATTTTTGTGAACGTCTCTGCGTATGGAAATGAAATGAAAAAACGCATCATCAATATTTTATATGCCTGAATAGGTATTTTCATACTCTAAGTAGTTGTAAAAAATATATTGTATAAATGAACTTACAAAACCTGCATAACAGTGGTTTTGATATTCTGTATAGTATCTGTATAGACAGAAATCTACGCGAGCAACAAGAAACGCAATAATATGATAATACCACATACACAAGAGAGACGCACTAATGTGCGCCTCTCCTGTTATACCACCCGACCCATTAACGGACCACGTGGCAATGCGACACACCGCACACAGCTCACGCCGATACCCCTTCCTCGAGTGAGTAGAGGAGAACTTGTGATGCTCTCTCAACATATAGCAAGCTATTCTTTACGCTTTCATGGAACCACCATACCCAAGATGAAAATTTTCCGATACTGTATACAGTTATTAGCATCTTTAGTTTCAAAAATGAAATATCAATAGAAAAATTTTTTAGACAGGACAAGCTTTTATTCAAATGCGCTAAAATGTAAAAAAATATTTCCTTTAGTGTAGGTTATTCTCTGAGTTACAGATTCGAAAGTTTGCCGCTTTCGTATTCGAACCGAAAACTTTGCACGGCAAGCTTTTCAGATTCAAAAGTGCAAAGTTTTCGGTTCGAATACGAAAGCGGCAAACTTTCGAATCTGTAACTCACAGAATAACCTATACATCTAAAGGAATTATTTTTTTACTTTTTAGCGCATTTAAATAAAAGCTTGTCTTGTCTAAAAAATTTGTTCTATTAACATTTCATTTTTGAAACTAAAGATGCTAAAAATTGTGTATAATATATAAAAACCACTGTTTGGCAGATTTTGTAAGTTCATTTATCGAATATATTTTTTATAACTAACTATTTAGAGTATGAAAATACCTATTCAGGAATATAAAATATTGATGAGGCGTTTTTTCATTTCATTCCCATACGCACAGATGTTCACAAAAATAATAGTCAATTAATTGTTTGATGAGGAGGGAGAATAGATCAACTTTTACCAACTATTCAATGAGGTATCACAAGTAGAGATTTCTATTGAAAGTATTGGAATGCAAGTGGCTGTAAGTCAAGGGGGTGATGGGGGTTGGCTATAATGGGGGGGGGGGTGATAGGAAGGATTATTTCATGAGTCAGTTCAACTTTCATAACCTTGTAACACTTATGGACAATTCGTAATGATTATACAATTTTATTCATGAGATGTAGCATTTGAAAGCATTTAAATTGTCACCCTGTGTCTGGAAAACTATATACTGTTGGACAAGCAATCATATGAATCCTCATGTAGTTGATCAAGACCCAAACTTCATAAAAAAAAATGTCATATTATAACCGTTTGTTTTCTAATTTTAACGGTTTGAGTGAAAATCAAAACGATTATGGTATTGAATTTTAACTATTTCTATGAACATTGTCTTGTCAATGCAACACCCTTTGTGGGATATTATTTTTTATTTGTATGGGGGAACTCATGATCTACAACTTGAATACTATAAGTTAATTTCTGAGACAGTTCAATTTCTAATTAGAGCACAAAAATCAAATCGATGCATAATATCCAAAATAGCGAAAATCGAATTTTTGACGCCCTGTACCTCGAAAACTGGTCATAGAATCGATCTGTAAATTGGACTACGTAATGAGGATGACAAGATCTACAATATATTAAAATTTGAGCAAAATTAGCCGAAAGCAATTTTACGTACTAAATGTGCGGGGTCCTTTGCAATTTTCTACACGATCCGGAACTTCAGGCAATTTGGAAACAGAATTTTAAAATTAGATCCAATCAACTGATTTCAACTTGATCAATTTGCTCACGTCACTAGTTATCATCATTTGATTCCCATACGTAATTTCTACTACTATCAGTTCTTTTTACAATCTTATTGATCCTATAATCTCCCACTAATCAGTTTCATCCTAGGCTTATGAAATTCTTGTTGTTTTTCTATAATCATTTGATCCGTATCTAGTTTGTTCAAATCTATTTTTTTCAAATAATAATGTAGCCGGACTTTCGTTAGTAGCAGAATGATTGAAATTCATATGATTCAAAAGGGACGATTTCCAACTTTCCTAAAAATATTTGACTGCGTTCTCAGCCGCTCCTAACGTCGATGAAACTAAAACCTCTGGAATTCCCCAAGTTCCAAGTATTGTTGATTCAATTGTGATATTTCTCATGTCAAATACATGGCTGAGGATTCTCTATCGATCACCAAATAGTGTCTTCTGGCCTACATCAATGTTCTCGAAACAAATCATACATTGAAACATCATAGGGAGCGATTATTTTTTTGATTCGTTCGAAAGCTTCACCACATTCTAGGTTCCAAAACAACTGACAACAGTTTTTTTCAATAAGTCAATAGGCTTTATCAAACATGATACGTATGGAACAAATCTACGTTAATAGTCAACCATACCAGCAGAATAGCTTTAACTTTATATTTTTCTCAAGATTTTTCTCAGTTATAATAGTATAGCCAAGATAATTGACATCTTTAATAAATTAACACTCGGACTCTAACACCTGATCTGATTTTACTTAGCGGTAATCTCGTATTCACCACAAATACGTAGGTAAGCCACTATATCTTTTTACCCATTCCCCTTTTTTAATTACACTTATTTATCACTCCATCGTATTCCAAACATTCGACCCGTTTTTTTGCAACAACATTTTCCTATGTGATAACTTCAAAACAACCAGCTTCAGAACGCCTACGGCAAACAATATCTACACCGAATTCTCCTCATCAGTATAAGGCTACGGTTATATTGAATGCGTACTCTGACGACCATCGAGTCGGACGTAGACGGACGTTATATTGCGACAAACAGTTCAAACAATATGACCAACGATGGAGAATATATTTATTGGATAACAATTTTTTACATCTTTTGATGTTAGAAAATACAGGAAAAATATGGGCAAACGATTTATACATAAATAAAACAGAAAATGGAAGTTCTACGTATTATTTGAATAGTTATTATGCCAACCACAGAATTTTTTTGGATACCTGAAACGTTCAAATATATTTTGTCTCAAATTTCTGTGAGACTTGAAAAACAGTCGAATTTTCGAAAGTGTACGACGGAAGTGTATGGACGGAAGTAGCCGATAAAATCAAACAAGTTTGAATTTCAACATCGGTCGTGTATATACGCGCATACACTGAGGACTATTCCTCATAGAATGTAACCGGTTCAATTTGTCAGCCTTTGCTTGTTTCGGTTGTCCGACTACGCACGAGTACGTCCGATTCGATGGTCGTCAGAGTAGCCTAAGGTAGGTCTATGCAGACAACTAGTAATGTCTGTAACATATATCCTTTGATCACATCTCCATTACAAAACCTCAGCTGAAACCGCATCCGCAGAATAGATGAATCTGAACTACGAGCGCCATCTGAACTTCAGCCGTCCAACCAACAATACCAAGTTTCATGGACGTCAATACCACCACAACAGGAATAAGGGTATTTGCAATAGTTCACATTGAGCGTACTAATGAAATGAAACAAAATGTCCTGCCAGTGCAATAAACCTTTACATTATTCATCAGATGTAATTCAAAGTTTGTCGTGTTATTGCCGGGAAATAAGTTGTTTTCTGATGGATTTTAGACTTTCTAATATTCTTATTGTATATAGGCCAATCTTATTGCATCAATATTAGCATAGGTTTCCGAACTCATTTTTCGGCTATATACTTTTGAATGTACGGATTTTATTATATCCATCAATCCATCGTAGATAAAAATGAGCTATTTTCGAGCAATCCTTGCTGAAAAATATACGGAATAAATTATTAGAGGGGTTTTTGAAAGTTTTTCATTCATGTTAATTCATATGTTTGTGTGAAATGTATTTGAATACGTTTCAGAATGAGTTCATTGAATAAATATCCAAAAAACGTACTTATTTACTATCGCGGACCTTCTTGTAGAATTTTGGGAATTATTATACCTTCACCATTAAAAATATCCACTATTTCAAAAATGGGCAATAAGTCTTAATCTTAAGAGGGTTATTGCTTCTGATGTATTTAAATTTTTTCCAGTTTCTTTGGAAACAGGCCTTTCAAATGAAAAATATTTCGTTCAACATTTATATAAGGTATTGATTAAAGTTTTTGGCAAAAGTATCGCAATAATCCGAATATTTTTCAATAAGAATTGCTCGAAAATAGCTCATTTCGGTCTCCGATGGAGTATCAATAAAATCCGTACATTCGAGTAATTATGTAGCCGACAAATGAGTCCGTAAACCTATGCTAATATTGATGAAAATATCTCGGATTTCTCAAACCGTACACTACATATATCAAACATTCGTGAAAATTAACCAATTCTTTTTCGAAATACAGGGTAACTATCTAAAAAAATTGATTTTTTTTCTAAAAAACTTGGAGTGTATGTCTTTACTCACCCTGTATATATGAAATGGCCGTGTGACGTTATCAACAGTGAAAAATGTTGGCTTTATATATGACATGCTCTCCCTTATCCGAACTAAAAAACTAGGGGTTGACGTACCCCTATTTTCGAACCACCCTGTATATAAAAAAGTCAGTCAAGATTGAGGGAGTTTATCCTGGCTGAATTGAATATTCAATTCTCATCAGAAAAATCACACTTGTTGGAATAAAATCAATCGAATTGAATTTTTTTCTGTTCACCCTGTTGTAGAGCACAAAACGAAAAAGTTTAGTGAATACGAAATCAAGGTGTTATTGTACCATCATTGAGGCATGGTATCCGCAGAATCACAGCCGACTTAATCTCCCGAGCCGTGGAGAGAAAATTTGCAACACCACATTAAAGCAATTTGACGTCCTACTCATTAATTCTTTAATGTGAATTTCTTGACTTATTAGGAAAACTAGGAAAAAACATAGGAGATTGAATTTTTAGAGAAAAGAACGACGATTAATGTGGTCATTTAATTTTTTTCATCACATACTGGAATCGCGTATATTCAATTTCTTATATATGGGAAATCTGTCAAGTTTGGTTTTTCCATGCCCTAAAATTCACATTTCGAAAGATTTTTTTAAGATATTTTTTCTGATAAGTGCAGAAACCACATGGATGATCCCTGATTTTTTTCAGATTTTTCATTTGAAATCTGACTGATGAAAATAATATGTTATTGGAAGGTACAAATACCAAACTCAGGTAGTTTGGCACATTCCTTCCAATAATATATTGAAAAAATAAATGTCCAAAGAGGGTAGGCTTGCTAATTTAGTATAATATTTCCATATTTACTAAATTATTCATGATTTTTGGATCATCCGCAAACATCTCCGTGAAGTGCGACAAAACACATTTTGGGTACTCGAATACTCGCATATTATATTTGCATGAGAAGGTAGGAGTCTTCAGAAACGATATGAACTTGTCCTTTTCCTTCCCCGATCATTTCTAAGCATGAACCTGAAATTTGATGTCGGCGTTCAATTACGTTTTCTGAGAAAACGAGCGCATTTCATAAAAAATTACTAGGAATCATTTTTGTGGAGAATTGAATTGTTTTTCACCTTGCTGATGAGTTGTTTTTTCGATAAATCATGTACTTTCCAAGATTACAGCAAAAATCTAATTATTTATTTTTGAAGGAAAAAAAAAATATGTTCCACCCTTGGAATTTCAGTAATCGATATTTTTTCGTGTTCATCATGGTTCCAACAACTAGCATAACAACGTTTGGTGGTGCTACAATTGATCCTCGTCTCAAAACCCAACCGTACTGGATTAACTCTTAGCAATACCAAGGCCATAGGTTACAAAAATCATGCCAACTAATTGTGTTGACTTCAATAAGAAGCCAAATCACTAAATAAAAAAAAATTAAAGACAAGCGCTAAAAAGTTAAAAATAATATCTCTAGATGTGAGTTACAGATTCATAAGCTTGCCACCTGAAAATTTCGATTCGAATACGAAAATGTTGACAAAAATCGAACAATTATAACTCAACGGTCGTAGAAGGCAGTAATTTCGTCATAAAAGTCAAAATGTCAGGATAACAGTCAAAATTTCGAGATAAAACTCGAAATCATGGAGAGTCAAATAAACAAAAAATGAAAAGGGAACATTCTCCATGAAAATTGAAAAATGAAAAATGTGATTTATTTGAAACATCTAACAGAAAACAACTACTTCCCAAGAATACCTCCCAAGAGGTTATCTTGAACGATGGAAAATAGCGACTAAAGTCGATAGACTTCAGCCGCAGATGATTCCAGAACAGATTTCATGAATACCCTATTCATATTTTCAGGGGTAATATAATAAGTGGTATGATTATTACCGATAATTTTTTGGAATATTAATGAATTGCAATCCCAAAGCTGAAAATACAACGAGTCCGCAGGACGAGTTGTATTTTCTTGCATTGGGATTGCCAATGAATTGATATTCCAAAAAATTATAGGTTTTTAATCATACCACGAATTATATTTAGGACGACAATATATCGATTTGAAATAAAGAAAAATCGTGTCACCTGGTAATTGATGCTTTACTTCTGCCGTATTCAACGGAATACTCTTTTCCACGGCCTCATCTATGATACCAATGGACATTTGTCCCCAACGATCGCTCATATTGATAAATAAAGATAACTAGTCAAAACACATAAATTTGACGTTTATAATTTAAATCATTATTTTCACTTGACAGATAGTAAAACAAAAACTAAGCAGGTTTATCACCGTGAAAATACAGCGACAAGTTATATTTTCACTGTAGTTCCGATTCTATTGGCTGAATTTCAAAATTTGAAATCCACTGATTGGTTGTTACGCAAAGAAATATATTGTCGAACTAAAATCAAGAAACAAATAATCATTAACCCTTCTACGCTTGATAAAAGTTTTCGAATGAATCAATAATGACCAATCTGACTTAGATAAGGTTTGTTTCAAATTTGAATTTTTTTTTTTAGGGAAAAAATTCAGATTTTGTATTGACATTCGGTCTAGGTTTATTTTTTAGCTAGAATGTTTGATAGATAAGATAAACGGAAGTCGTGAACTCGTAAAGTCGTGAACTTCAATTACTCTTCTTTGATATACGTGTTGGTCGTGTTACAGAGGAATTTAAATCAAAAGACTTCAAGAAGTCTATGAGTCCCGAGTACAGTTGTGGGTATAAAAAAGTCGTACAAGATTTGTATGGTACCTAGCTGAGGCATAGCACTAGAAAAATGGTAAAAGCGCGTCACTGACAAAAATAGTTTGAATTTTAACACTACTTGTCAAAGTCGATAAGAATAATTAATTTTGACAAGCCTGACTCACAATAGCCTATAACTGCTGTACGACTTTTTTACGCACACAACTGTACATGTCAGCTTTTTGTTGATGATATCAATAATAAAGTTGTCATTGATTATAAATTTGCCTTCATTATCTTTGATGAGCTTCGGAGCATTATCAAAATTTTTTTCAAAGAATATGTTCGATAAGAGTTTGGACCGAGCCAAAACCATATTTTTCGCTGAAATATGTATCATTGATTATGTTACAGAATACACCTGAGCATTTGGAATTATTTAATAACATATTCAATCAAGACTGGTGATTACTCAATGAGTCAGATAACTAATCGTTTATTTGAAAGGGAAAGTTCGTGTAACCTTTCTTCAGGTACGGAAAGGCATCACTTGCAAAGCGCAATGCACGCAATATTTGTCGCCGGCGCCGGCCGCCGGCAATACATTTCAATTTCTAATTTGTTAATATTCCGCCTTAAAGCCCAACTGTTAAATATGAATAAATTATTAATGACGGGAAATCCATACAATGACAATTTGTTATTGCCTTCCTCATTGTCTAAATCATCGTAGTTTAGATGTCGATGCGATAAGGATTTATCATTAACAAATTGCGTAATCACGGTGTCATCGCTAGATTTAAAATGAATTACGTAAATTGGATGTAAAATTTTTAGCAAAAGCCGACGCTTGGTAAACAACTTTTGTATATCTTTGGGTTCAGACGACGCAGCGCCGTGTTATAAAAAAAACCTGTTTTCCAATAAATATGAGCTACAAGATTTATAGAGTTTTACTCGAATTTGAACCAGTGGAGGTTTTTAGTGAGATTTCATTTTATTCATAAACGAATTTGGCCTGACGATTTCAGAAAATGTCTGTGCCGGCACCGAATTAACACACCCATATTGGGACAATATTGGTACAATATTGTGAAAATATTGGCAAAATATTCAAATAATAATATTGGCGAGAAAAAAAATGTGAAAATTCCAATTGGTCCATTATTTAAAAAATAATATTGGTCTAATATTCTCGAAGCAAAATTGGCCTCAAAATGTTCGGCGATATTAGTTCATCGCTGTAGCACACTTACATTGGAATAATATTGGTAAAATATTGGCAAAATATTAAAACGTAATATTAGCGAGATAAAATTATAATTATTTCGGGATATTGGCACAATATTACTATATTTCTATTTCTAATAGTACCACTATCTTTTTTATTTCATTTTATTTATAATATTCCTAGTTTCATTATTAGTTATTTTCCTGAACTCAAGCTTGACAAATAGTTTGAATTTTTTTTGGTAAAGAATTCACTTGTTGGGGTTTGATCCACCTTCTATGATATAATTTTTGTTGAATTAAATTTCGATTTGTTTTTTTGTATTTACTCATTTCTTCATTTAATATATACTAATTCTCCTTTCATTGATTACTTTTATTCCGGATTTCCATTGTTTGGATGAACGTGGTGCTTGTAGTACCACGTTTCAATCGGTTCAGTATCTCCGATTGTTATCAAGTGTTTACTGACCGCCATAGTGAATTGGCCATACAAAAGTGTGATAATGGGTAGGTGCCCTTATCGTGTGCTTTTATCAAATAAAATTTCCATACATTCTTAATTTATACTCTCAGTTGACTGAAAGCATTGTTACTTGGATGTATAGTATCTCTTTGCATTTTTGTTTGAACCAGCATTCTTTCTTGTCTAAAACGTTGGCATATTTCAACTGGATACGGTTATGTTCTGATCAAGCATGTTCTGCGACTTCCGATATTGACGTTACGTCCCGTTGAGTCCAGGGTTTATATTCATATGCCTTATTGCTGAACGGTCTTTCACATGGTATTTGGTAAGAAGGCGTTTCAATGTCTTTCCAGATCTGAAACAGCTTCTGTCGTTGTACTTATTTTCGATCCTTCTTATAGTCTCTCCGATACACTTTGGATGTATGAATAACATGGCTTGGTTGTTCACTCTTGATTTTCCGGTTGCCTTATTTCAAAACGTCTTTCATGAGTCTATCTGGATACCCGTATAATATTGTAGTACTATAGGCACACAAACTGTACAAAATAATGCATTTTTTGTCAGTAGTTGTAGAAAAGTAGTTATTTATGAAACAAGTTCGTAAAATAGGACAATTTTGTAGGAGTGTGAAGTTTGTTGAATGAGGCGCAGCTGAGTTCATCAAACACTTAAGTACAAAAGAACTATTTAGGAAAGTTTACAAAGTTTCTTCCACGATGAATATTTCATTGCCAAATTGTAGAAATTGTGTCATTAATTTGAATGTTTTATGTTATAAATTGTCGTTATATATTATGAAATGAATGTATGAATAGTTTGTCAAAAAAAATGTTAAGCACAGTTGATGTTTTCACGCAGTGTTGATTTTTTTATGCACTTGAACTGAAAAATTACACTTTACGACTGTGCTTAAATACTCAGTGTTTACGCACTGTCGTAGAAATAGTTAATTATGTACCAAGTGAATGAATTGTTATTTTTTTAACGGGTGTGTTTTTTTCTTTCTTTCTCAAAAAAGACAACCAATTCAGATTTTTAATGCAATCATGAAATGACGACATCACGCGCACACAGATGACATACTCATGAATATAATAAATATTTGCATTTCTTTCTATTTTGCCTATACTTTCCTGGATATGTCGGTTTCCATCGCTTCTATCGTGCACTGAATACCACTTGAAATTGTCCCTTCGAATTCATTTTGTAAAAATTCAGAATTCTCTGTCAAAAGTTACGGAAGTTTTTCCCTAAAAAGTGAGATTCACTGTAGTATGCAATGATTTTATGGTATGGTCATGGGTTATAAAAAAACAATGAATGGGTACATACTAAGCAACTTTCAATTGATACTATTTGGCTGAGTAATTATTTTATAAAAGGACACATTGCATCTTTTGAAGCGTTTTCATGTTGAAAATAGAATTGCTGGTTATTAATCAAATTATGAGAGCTCAATTTTCCTGGTAGTCCTATAATAATGGTTTAATTTTTTCATTTTTCATTCTGAAGAGTTGCAGAGTAGAGTGAAAGAAGCACAAACAAACGGCCAAACTCAAGTCAGCAACCTAAATATATTAGTAGTCTTACACTTGAAAAATACATAGTATCATGCAAACACCCAAGTAGCACACCCATATTGGTACATATGGTACCAATATATTCAAATAATAATATTGGCGAGAAAAAAAATGTAAATATTTGGCGATATTGGTCCAATATTTAAAAAATAATAAGCAATATTGGTCTCAAAATGTTAGGCGATATTAGTACAATATCGCTGTAGCACACTTACATTGGAATAATATTGGTAAAATATTGGCAAAATATTAAAACGTAATATTGGCGAGATAAAATTATAATTATTTCGGGATATTGGCACAATATTTCTTGGATATTATACAAATAATATTAGTGAAATATTGAGGAAGCAATATTAGCCGCAAAATATTTAGGGATATTATTGGTACAATATCATTTGCATATAATGGTAAAATATTCAAAGAGAATATGTTGCCATGGAAACATTGATGAAATATTTCCAGAAATGTCGAATAATTTGAAAATTCTACAATTTCATTTCTACTTCAATTTACCACTGAGTAGATTGACTTGTAAACGCATTGTGAGAAGCCTTATTTGATATATGTTACTATGATCCAGCTGTTGTTCCATATGTGGGGCCACCTAGCGGTTTCTTACCCAAGTTTAATCATGATTCATTTCAATATTGTTTATTGAATATTCGGCCAATATTCAAATTTCAATCCTAGTGATAAATGTATTTTGTAATATTGTATCAATATTGTCTTTCAAATATTGACGTAAGGTTTTCGTAACAATCTCAATCAATATAGGGTCAATATAATTTTTAGAATATGGATTAAATAATATTCCACCGATGTGCTATCAAACTTGGATATACAATATTGTTTTTTATCTCTAAAATCGATATGAGAGTAATACTGAAATCGCAATATTGGAGCTAGATGCTGCTGGAAACAATATTTAGGCAATATCGCTCTATCGATATTGGTGAAAATTATTGAACAAATATTGACCCAATATTTCATGAAACAATATACATTCAGAACAGGTTGAGCCAATATTCCACCAATATTATTAATGGAATATTGTTTTTCTAATATGAACCCATATTGGTTAAATTTTATTTTTACATTCACCATATATCCATATTGGCCCAATATAAAAACAAGATTCAGGCAACATTAGGTGCTACCTGGGCATTTAGGGCAGAAATAGACGGACCACAATATGCGGTTGCTGCCGACTGCACTTTGCAATCGCATCTCAGCAATACACGGTTTTCAATAGGGTAAAACACTCGAGCGTCAACTTACAGTCAACAGTGGCAGTAGAAGCCATGTTGCTGCTCAGCCCGCCATGAAGTCCGAATGCAGTTAAAAAATAATGTAGATACACGAACTGCAAAGTGCGGTCGCTACTTGTTGGGCGGTTTTGAGTTTGTGTACAAAATAAAATTGAATTTAATTTCATCATGGATGCTTTCGTCAATGATATACAGAAATAAAGAATATTTTTGCAATATAACTGCATCATTCAGTGACAAAATTAAAAAGAATAAAGCATGACCAAAAGTAATTATAGAACATTATCACTTTTAATGTTAATTCCAATCTAAAATCCAAAATATTCCTCATTTTCTACGTCTTTTGTAACTTAGCAAAAGAAAGAAGCAACAGTGTTTCCTCTTCAAAGCCGTCCCCACAATACCATTTTATTCCCATAGTGCATGCAGTCAGATACGGCAGCAACGCGTAGTTCTATGAACTATGCAGTCTATGCGGACTGCTCTGAGCTGTCAAACCCGACTTCATTTGAAGTTGACGGCAGCAACCGCATATTGCAATCCGTCTATTTCCAGCCTTAATCGAAATTATTTTAGTTTGAACGAGTTTCTTTAAAACTGAGTTCTTGATTTAAATTAGCGTCTGGTCCGGCGGCCATTTCCAAAAAACGAACCTGTGTGACTCGGCAACTGTTAACTGGCGGCCAAATAAAAATTTTGATCGGAAACATGTTGCCGAGCTATCGTCTCCCTTTCATGTCGTATCGCTTCGTGTAAATAGTTGCGTTCATACAGTGCGGCTTTTAATTAGCCCCCCCCCCCTGTTAACTTTTGAACGGTTTGACGTAGTCACATGAAAAAAAGAACCGTTTTGAGGGTTTCACCGATACTACTTTTTGAAATGAAAAATATAGTGATTGCTCGACAGGGGGCGTGGGGGGCATCACGTGTCACATCGTTGAAAAGAGAATTCAATTCTCTTCGTAACCATCTGAATATTTTTGAATTTTGTGCATAATTTTTTTTCCAATTTCGATTTTTATGCCTTTCGAAATTTTTGAGTTACTGTGCCCCCAGAGCCATCTGTCGAGTAATTGCAATGTTTTTTCACTAAAAAGTAGTATCGGTAATACTCTTCGAAAAATTTTTGGTTTCATTGTTCCGCATCAAACCGTTCAAATTTGTCGAGTTATGAGTAGTATTCAGGGGTGCTATTCTCGAGTTTGTACTTATGCGATTTCGTTTTACTGTTCCACACCAATACATATGGAATATGTATGTTCTTCTCTCTTTTTCGTATACAATTTGGAACCGAACGGTTCGAGAATAGACCCCCAGATCCGCATTTATATTTGATATATCGATTTTGAATTGCAAAAAAATATCAACGAAATTCAAAAAAATTCAGATGGTTGTAAAGAGAATGGAATTTCTTTTTCAACGATGTGACACTCGACCCCCCATGCTATTTAAAAATTTTGAGTTGATGTGTCACCCCCGCCCCCCTGTCGGGCAATCGTCATTTTTTTATTTCAAAAAGTAGTATGGGTGAAACCCTCGAAATGTATTTTTTTTCAAGTTTCTAAGTCGAACCGTTCACAAGTTAACAGGGGGGGGGGGTTATTAAATGCCGCACCGTATACATGACGGCGACATGCTGCTCGACTGTCGTGTTGATGTCGGTATGTTCCGTCTGTATTGGGCCTTAGTTAGTTCTCTCTTCAATTTGATATAATGAAGTTACAAGTACTAAATGTACGAAACATTCCAGATCTGAATATCAATTCTACTTTCAGGTATTCGATGGAAGCTCATGCAGTTCATTACAATAAAAAATATGCCGATTTCCAAGAAGCACATGATAAACACGATGGACTGGCTGTTGTAGCATTCTTTTTGAAAGCTACCGATACTGTTGAGAATCCGTGTTTCAATAAATTATCAACTGCCGTAATGGATATTGTGAAAATCAATACAAAAACCAGAGTTCCTTCAGGTATAGAGAAATCAAGTGAATTAATTCAAGGCATATACTGATTTTTATTCTAACATAAATTGGGTGAAAGTGAAAGATTCTGGGTGAATCCTTGAAATGTTATTCGAAACATCTTCACAGCATTTCATTGATTCGATAAGAAGTTTTTTTAAAAAAACCTTGATACGTTAGTTTTTATACGTGAAAGTCACTTATCTGCTAATAGCACTAAAAAAATCTCATTATGATGAGTAGGTACTGCAGATAGAATTTTAATAGAAATACCGTTCCTAACAGCTGAAGATAACATTATTATAAAGAAGATTTTAATGAAGCTCAACAAGGCAGTTCATGATGCGGATGTAGGAATTCACCCAATATAGCGAGTGTCCCGCATTATTTATCATCAACTGTTTCAATCATGTAATGTTTAACAAGTTATGTTATTTCATCATAAGGTTATTCCAATCTTACAGATTGAACTCTCTAGTGTGAACCTGCAGATGATATGTTTCAAAACGTTTCAGTAAACATTTTGTATCGAATAATAATCAGAATAAGGCAAATTAAGTACCTAAAAAAGTTTCATCAGTGGATCGTTGTTTGTGTCTTTTGAGCGACGTCGTCAGGGGCGGCATGAAACTGTGCTCATCCTAATCCTTTAATCACAATGCATTTTAAATTACATTTTTCCAACTACAAACTCGACACAAAGTTGTTGTAGGTACCTAACCCCTGATGAACTATTAATTGATATTTATTTGCTTATTCAAGTTGTTGCAGGTCGAGTCGTATTCGGCTAGATTATTTCCTGAATAACAGTTCATTGTTCAAAAAATTCCGTACTAAAAAACAAAAAAAACTGAAAAACAAAGTGAGAGATGAATGAAAAGTTAATTCAATTATTGGCGTATTGCAATACATGTTCAAACACGTCTGCGCATCGACCCAAACAAAAACTTAAATCTCTTCAAGCAATTATCATGTGTACCTCGTGTGAACTCTTGGTCTGTACCCATAATATTGTTAGTTTGTAATAGTTTGATTTCGCAATGGTATCGTTTTTTTTTCACAAACGCTATCGATACTAACGATATACTATCGATAGTTTGATGTGATGTGCCAATTGGTCTGTAGACTCTGTGCTTGTGGCACAGAACACCTCACTTAGTGTTTTGTGGCACAGAACACCTCACTTAGTGTTTTGTGCCACAGAACACCATGTGCGGTAGCGGTGTTCTGTGTCTGTGTTCCATACTCCAATTTTAAGTGGATTATAGAGTTGAGTTAATCATGACAAGAATTTCTAATAATTACTTTTATGGAATATTTTGGGCTGAAGGCTGAAAATACACACTGAAGGTATATTTAATTATTTCATAGTAAGAATCTGTTGTTTTAGGGACGGGTAATCAATATCCTGTTAGCGTAGTTTGATTTTCAGCTAAATTCGTCTGGTGGTATGAATGAATGTGACATATTCGCTCAAATGACGGGATGAACAGACACATTTGACTGATCATTGATAAACCGATCCGGCTTGGCCTTAAGATATGAGAAAATAGAAAAAAAAGACAAGTTATAATAAGTCAGCTCACGCTATACAGTGAGTTTCAAGAAGATTGCACGATTTGGGAAACTTTTTTATTATGCATTTGTCAGAAAATTTTATTTTCATAAAAGTTGATGCTTCGAGAACTTTTATTTAAATTATCAAAATTTTGAATTTTCAAATGGTGTACAGGAGTAATCTACCCTTATTTTTAATATTATCGAAGTAGTTTATTTATAAAAGTTGTTCATAACCGAAAACAATATTGATATTTGGAATCACAGCTACTTGCGCAACAACATTTTTCCCCAATTTTTTATAGTTCTAGCCTCATAGAACGGTTAAATAATACAGTTATCCAACTTTTTATGATAACTTTTTTTCATAAAAAAATTAAAATATACAATTTTTTATTGATAAAAGTGATCGTAAATTTGCAGGATTGTATTATTTAACAATAATTATTTGATTCATTGATTAATTTCCTTCCATAAAATCATACTGATAGTTATTATGGACATACATACAGAGTGATATATCAAATTTGCACCAAAAACTAGTGAAATTCAAACAATTTGTCGATATTCTAGTACAAGTGAAAATTGTACCAAAGGTACATATGAGATAGTAGTACTCTTTATGAGTCAAAATCTCAATATTGTACTTGATTGGAAACAACCTTTCTAAATGAACTTCCTTGATAATATCAAAAATAAGGGTAGAAATTATAAGGGTAGATTACTCCACCCTTATAATTTCTATTTTTTGTTGTCTCCTGTACACCGCATAATAAAAAGTTTCCCATATGGTGCAATCAATCTTTTTGAAACTCACTGTATAAACATATTTCTTTAAACATAAGAAATATCAGACATATATAAAATAAACCTTCATTCTTCTAATGTAGTTCTGATTTTTTCAAACATTATTATATTGGATTTTCTTTATTATATTTTTTTACTGATACAACTGCTATTGAGAACTTTTCAATCAGAAGCCAATCAAAACACAGAATACAGAACATCAATCGATTGTTTCTTCAAACTATCGGTAGACTATCGATGTTTAACGAACTATAGACTCAGTCTTGATGAGTAACCAAACAATTTGACACTCCACAAGATGGAATCGGTCTCTTTCCAATACCAATTTATAAATTTATGAGGATGCCATTTTTTGTGCTTATTCGTAATACCGTAAATTGTGACAAAAGGTATACCTATCCTACGAAGCTCTGGAAGGGACACCTAAATTAAAATAAAAAATATTTGCTCCTGAAATTCCGTGTTACAACACGGAATTTTGAAATTCCGATTTGTACGTCAGAATTTCAATTAAATGTTATAACTCAGAATTTTACGGAGATTTTTTTTATTTTGGGTGTCCTTCATACCCCTTTCAGGCTTGGGTAGGGAAGCATTATAGATTTTCATTTCATCGTCATTATTATCAACTTTTGTTTCTCATAAAGTTTTGTGAGAGATGATCCATCACATCATTATTTGGCTTTGGAGTCTGTGGAAATCTTTTATGCAATACTCTACATGCTCTTAGCTGTTATTCTATTACACTCTACACAAATGAATGAAAATGGAGTAATTTTGGATCACGTTATCCATTTTTCATTAATAAGTAGTATACAAACGAATGCGGGAATATTTGGAGATACTTGGAAAACTAACAGGTATCAGCAACTCTAGTTCTACATGAAAAATATCCTATAATTAGTATACGAAATTCATAGAGTCTTTTGCCGAATAGTATACACCCGGCGTGACAAGAGAACTTATTTTTGAAATTATCTGACCTCAGTCACCTGTTCCAATCATGATTTGTTATTTGAACTTCTTTCATATATTCCCAAATAACCAGTTCTATAGGGAATCAAATGCTCTTGGCATATTGAGCCACGTTCAACCAATGTTGTAACCTGCGCATATCAAAATGAAAACCTAGTCGAATAAAAGAATGCACCAAAGATTTGAAAACTATTGTTAACCCAATTATATGAAAGGTTATGATCATGATCTCGTTACATTAAACTGAAACTTCATAAGTCATAAAACTTGTTCATTGAAGACTGCACTAGTTGCTTGAGATCACTCTCACATATGTTTATCCCTCTCTAACACGTGTCCTTCATTTGTCTTTCTCTTTTGAAAATATCAACTTCAAGCAAGTCGAGCAATCAGAGTACGTCTAAACGAGTGAATGAATGAATCTAGTAGTCTCCTCTTATGAAGATGGTAGTTTCTTCATATGACTAGCAATCTCATCATATGTGTACCACACTGTAGGGCTAGCGATCTCGCTTATTTTGCTGATATTGATCTGATGTTTAGTCAAACCATAAAAAAAATCAACAGTACCCAAAATATGTACCACACTGTAGGGTGATATACTAATGTTATATGATTTTCCTGCCTACCAATACCCTCTGTTTACCTATGAAATCTCAGAGCCTATCAAAAATATAACAATTTTCACGATCATTGTTGAAAATATGTAAATTTCATCATCCTGTATATCTAAATAACGAGCCGTTTTGTAGCAAATGTTCATACAATAGTTATTTATGCAACAAGTGCAAAAAGTAAGTGTTTATTGCACTCGACGTGAAATTATCCGACGAGGCTGTTAGGCCGAGTTGGACAACACGTTGAGTGCAATAAAAAATGTTTGCACGAGATGCATATAACATTTTTTCTACGTTCATGCAAAAAGCAAATAATGATTTATTGAGGTACGGCAATAGGTGTTGGAAAATGAAAAGCGTAACTTAATTAATTGATTTGCATTGAAACAGATGACAATCATCTATTTTCCATTAATAATACTCATTTTAAAACTTTAAATTTTTTCTCGGAGTTTTTCTCGGGAAGGCATTGTTTCTTTATCTCTGGTTGCTAACATTAATACAAAATAATATAAAATATTTAACTGTTGCCAAAATCTTATACGATCTCGCAGAATATCTGCTAAATATGTGGGTTTGAACATTAATGTTTGTCATGATGACAGCACGTTAAAGTTGAATGACAGATGAGTGAAATAAAAACTTTATTGCACTAGTGCAATAAAGAACTTGTTTTTCCACTAAATATAGTTCAATAAAGTTTTACTTTTTGCATGAATGTAGAAAAAAAATATTATTAGTTATTTCACTAGCCTATTTGTATCTCATAAATGACGTTTGTTCAGAACCTGTTCCCCTAAAAGGGCATTTCTACATATATTTTACCAGATACAATAACGCCGTTTTATGATTCCGAAAATGTTGTGGAACAAATGAATCCATCTTTGAATATAAGTAGACCTGCCCAATATTTTATTGAGCGCTAAATTAATTCAAATTGTTTAGTCAAGCTGAACTATTTTATTTTTATTTTTAGATTGCCTTACATGGATACAAGAAGAAGCTCAATGTAAGGGATATTACACATATCAAGGATCTTTGACTACTGAACCGTATACGGAAAGTGTAACATGGATTCTTTACCCTCAACCTATTCATGTTTCTCGAGAACAGGTAGGCATTCACTATATATAGTTAGGGAGCCGCCAGTGAAAAATGCGCCGAACAGCTATACTTCCGAGTTCACGAATGGAAGTATTTACCTCGAAGATACAAAATCCAAAATATTTTTGATTTTGAGTAGGGCCCAGTCGAGAAACAAGGGAAGATATTTGGATAAATTTTAGCCGTCTTATGTATCAGTTATAATCTGACAAAGCGGAAGGAGATTCGGTTGGGGCCAAGGCTGAAAAAAAAAATGTTGAAAATGTTTCTCCCGAAAATGTCTCATGTCAAAAATTAGCCGGTCTCCTATATTCTCACTTTTCAGTTCAATAATTTCAATTTGGCCCTTAAATAGCTAAAATTGAGGTAGAAGGAATTTTTAGCAGGGCCGGGTCACAGGGGGGCAAAAAGGGGCGCTTGAAAAATTCGCGGGGCCGGCTATGTTCAAAAATTGGAAAAATGTACTTGGACTGACGATTAAGCTCTGAAACTTCAGGTAGCACTTCTTTAGGGACCAAGAAAAGCAACCCCCAGAGGAAGGAGTTTTCGTCCATATGCACCTGAACACAGAGGATTTTTTATTTATATTTTGTCAGATGATAATTGATCACATTTTGAACATAGGAAGGAATATAGGTAGAAGACGGCTAAAATTTATCAGAATATTTTCACTTGTTTCCCGGCTGGGCCCTCCTCAATTTTTTTTTTTTTTTTTTGATTTGATATCTTCGCTGTAAGTACTTCTGTTCCTGAGCTCGGAAGGAGTATAACTACAAAAATACAGTAACCTAAGTCATCTATTCCGTTAACTGATCTTAATTAGAAATGCCTTGAACAACTGATGACTAAAAACTGGTTAAATTGAAAGTATAGAAAGACTAATAAAAATTCAAACGTGTCAATAATTTCATTGATTGAAATATCCACGAATTTCATTCAATCTGTTCAAAATAAATTTTCAGATCTATTCTCTCCGTCATCTAATGAAGGCATAAAACTTACTGAAGAAGTTCTTATATAACAAATCAACCGTATACACCTACTACAAACTAATTGATCATCAGATAATAATAACCATGATAATTAGGGTCTTTATTACTCACAAGTTGGTACATCTCACATCAGAATGGAAATACAATTAGAATATGAGCAAACGGCGAAGTTGGTTAGAAAATTTTTCAAAATTTCTAATTTCAAATTTGGATACCTGCATGAATGCATCTGCTACCCAGGATTGAGAATAATACTCAGTAATAATTCCGTCAATATTTTTGAATGCCTTGATAGTGAAAAATCACAACCTATCACTTCTTCAGTACAAACATCTTTTGGAGGGAAGATCCTTACAGTTTTATGTTGTGCCAAATGCAGAATTAATAGCAGAAAATTCATTACCTTTTGGAACTAGATCTTGCGTTTCCCAATCTTTCGGAAATCCAGTCCGAGCAGAACGTACAGATTCATCAATTGAGAACTGAACACCTAACAGGTGATAGTCAACTGTAGTGTCGAATCTGCACTAAAACAACCGATAGCCATAAAGTAAGGAGTATAGTTGAAATATCTACAAATCTAATAACTCGTCAGTTATGACGCAGCATCTCAAAGATGTATTGAACTATTTCAACGGATCAAACTAAAAGACCCAATGGGTACAAGTACGTTTTTCAAACGTGTTATAAACATGGCATTGGTTAAATAAACGTTTCTGGTTGAAAATTTAAACGTCAATAATTTAGTGTAATCTTCAACGTTGAAAGAATACGTTATAAAGATGTGTTTTCAACGTTACTTCCTCAACAACTCGTTAAATATACGTTTAACAATCGTTATGTTAATTCAAAAAGACTTGTGATAATTAGTAAGCAATTGGTTTAATATAACGTTGTTACACGCGACATTTTTGAGTTGAAAGAACGTTCGGTTTTCAGCTATTTCACAACGTTATTTCAACGTCCTTGTGCCCATTGGGAACACTTCAATTTTTAGCCGCCTGCCATTAGGACCGGTTTTATACCTTCCGTTTAAACTCCGAATGGACTTACTAATAGTTAGAATGGGAAGCCAATAACCCTATTTGATGAGTGTCATTAACATTCTAAACCTCTAGTTATTCCATCTAGAGTTAACTGGACCCTATAAAACTGGCTCTTACGAGCTTCAACGAAATGGTACAAATTTAATGATTGTTGCGAAAATAGAATATCTTCTTTCGAAGTCGAGCTCTGGGAAGCACTATACATCCTATTTTACCGAAAGAAAGATATTCAAAATTCGATGGAACTCTTCAGAAGTTTTCATTCAACCAATGAATTCCAACGGTTTAGATGATGTGGTCAAATCAAATCAAAAATATAGGAAAAGTCACAGAATACTACAAACTGGAAAACTTATAAACTGATTGAATGAACCAACAAAAAATGGTCCACATATCATAATAATAAAAGACATCTAAAATCATAACAAATTATAGTAATCAGTGCGACGCTAAATTATGGAATAAATTCATTATTTCGGAATATAAAGATATTTTGAAAAATCCTCGTATATGTCGATTTTCTTTTCCGATGGAACAATTTTTGAACACCACCCAAAATATATTGTTTATCCGCATTTCAGTAAAAATGACTTTGGTGATATTTTTGAATGGGACACCCAGTATATTTTTCCATATTTGGATAGGATTATGTCAAACAGATGCGGAGATATGGGCAAGAAACTTCCTCGTATATCTAATGAGTATGACTTAGACTCCATACGATTCAGATGGTTAACAGGCTCTGTCGCACTCATTGACATATGGAGAAGTTTTTTGCCCATATCTCCACAGCCGTTTGACGTAATCCCATCAAACCTGGTATCAATGGATTCGTAATGACGATCCCTAACCAAATATATACTGGGTGTCCCATTTAAAAATACCACCAAAGTAATTTTTACACACATGCGGATAACCCTATATATTTTGGGTGGGGTTCAAAAATGGTTCCATCGGAAAAGAAAATCGAATCATACGTGCTATTTTTCAAAATATCTTTATATTCCGAAATGATGAATTTATTCCATAATTTAGCGTCGCACTGTATAACATGGGTAGGTAAATCACGAAGTATATAACATGGGTGAATCACGTACACAAAAACTCGTTTACAGTATAAAAAGCCTGGTCGACCAAATTATTGAATTTGATTTAAAATTCTATTTCCCTTTCACAGTTTTTCAAGTTCGTGAATAGCCTTGGCCCAATACAGTTTGGCGATGGACTGGTAATATTCGATCTGGCAAAAGGTATCCGGAAATTATTCTTTTGTCTCGTATTGATCCTATGTGCATTATAATTCTTCGGTAAGCCTATCCTACTTTTGTAGACAAATAAACATGTTTCAGAAATGAATAATCCAGTTAGGGTTAATATGTTGAATTTTTTAAAAGATCTCTGCAAGTTTGTAGTCTTGATTTTCCTGCTTAGCACCTTACAATTCTTTTTTGTGCAATGAATATGTTTAGGCTCATATGACACGGTAATATTTCTATGCCATCGATAAGCTATCATAGATATTTGATGAAAGATATGACAGTGTAATGAGTAATTTTGATCATAGATGAAATATTATGATATATCTGTGATAATATGTTGTCGTGAAGAGAACCTATGATCATATTTGAAAAAGAAGATGGCGTCAGTTAAGTTCATGTGGACAGCAGCTACAACAAAAATGTTAATTGCAGAATCTGAAGTAAATTAAATGCTGTACAACGCTAAAAATAGCGATTATAAGAACAAGAATAAACTTTTAATACTATATTCGTCAAATGATTATATTGTACAACAGCAGATGTGAGCTGTCATTATTTAGATGAAAAAATTACGAAAAAGTGCGTTTTGATATCGATTTGGACACTTTGGTCACTAATATAACAAAACGTTTTCTGATCCATTCTCATGATGTTTGTGATCTTCATATTGAAGCTCTTTCCATAATTGGTTATGAATGTAAGTCTTGCAAAATCCATGGCCTAACCCACAAATGTTATATCTTTTTACATCGTTTTTTCAAAGTAATACAAATTGTGGTTATTGAAATTATACAACAGCAAGCAATTTCTCTTCATCCATTTTGCTTTTACATTGAATATGATCAAATATATTATTATGAAGTGTAATATAGTTTCAGATTATTTCATGATACTTTTTCATCATATACCTTCATCATAATATATATGATAATAGATCTATGCCAGAGAAATATTATCGTGTCATATCAGCCTTAGAATGTACGGAGTTGCCCCAAAGTTTATTCCGTATCTCAAACGAGATTTCACCTGAGAATAATAGAAGTTCATCAATTGTTAAAGAATGAAAATAGTCTTAAATAATTGTGCATCAAGTAATAGAATGAGTTGAGTTTAAATATATTTATTCTACCTTAAATATCTTGAAAACCGTTGATATTTTTGATAACGAAACCTATTCTTTGTTTGTATAGGAAATATTGGGGATTAAGAAAAAGAATACGAAATTAATATTAATACAGTGGCGTGAAAGTTAGGGAGGGACGATTAGTGGTACCCACCTGCCGTATGCCCCTGTTTAGAGTTACAAAAACATGAGTTGCATTAAAATTTGAAACTAAATGCTGTCAAGTGACATACCAAATTTCATTGAGAAAAGTTGAGCCGTTATGTAGTTATTCTGGATAACATTTTTTTTGTCACTTTCAATACTCTGTAACTCGGTTAATACTTATTTATGGTAGGTATGTTTACTGGAACTTTTAGCCTTAAAATGAAGTGAATATGTCGGAATTTGTCCCCTTAATTCTGGGACACCTTGTATATAAAAAAAGTAAGAAAATAAATAAGGTGCAGAACAAACTAGACTGGTAAGAAAAATATTACAATATAATAATTATTATTTTTGAGTGCCGAAAGTATATCAATCAAACTGTACTCAATAGGTCAATATGGAAAATATGCCTGTATAGAAAAAAAAGTATGTACTCAGTAATATATATGTATATATGGTATTCATTTTCATTCATTCGGTAGAAGACGTTTTTGACAAGTACGCTTTCATATGTGATGATGATGATGGGATGAAGATTGGTTGAATACCTGAAATCACGTGTTCTCTTCACCTGAAAGTGAGGGCGCCAAATCGATTTTCGTCCGTGAACGTGATGTACCCTAGGCTTTGGGAGCAAGAGTACATGAATAACTGATTTACTAGAAAGAGGTGGCAAAATCAAGAAAAATCGCAAATATTAATGATTGGGGTTTTCCACTGGTATATGTTCCTTAGACGAAAAATCGAGTTGGACTTTGCGTTGATTATGAAATTGGAGCCAATCGACAGTTTCAATTCGCAAATTATTCCAATTCGTCGAATGGATGACATCCTCATCAGTCTTCAAAATGCCTAATATTTCTGTTCTTTGGATCTGTTTAAAGCCTACCTCTACGTGAAAATGGATCCAGACATCTGAGTATAATACCGGTGTTCTTCAGTGATTTCTTATAGTGAAAGAAAATATGGCAATGCTAAATTTTATCATAATAGCACAGATAATAGGCCAATTTTTCCTTCCGTCATATTACCCCAAGCGATAAGTATCTTCTCTGGCATATTTTCCCATTTTAATGATTTTCATCTCCTAGCATGTCATTGATTTGAGAACTAGTTGCAAAAAGTTTTTTCATTAGGTTTTTCCGAGGAGATACCGATGGGGAATTTTGGTGTACGTGCTTTGTATGTTAGTGGTATTAGTTGGGTATTAGTCGGGAAATAAAGGAATTAGTTGAAAATTATTGGGTATTAGTCGGGAATTAGAGGTTTTACTCGAGTATTACATGGGTATTACAAGAATTATTCGGATGTTAGAGAACATTGGTGGAAATCATAATCGTTAAAAGAAAAAAAAAAGGTCTTCGAAACATGGGAATTAGGAATTACAGGAATTATTCGGAAATTAGAAAACATTGGAGGAAAAAAGATCTTCAAAATAGTACTTGACAAAAAACCTAAGATTGGGACAGGATACAATATTTTTATTGCTTTCATTACTCGGGTATTATAGGAATTACTTGGGTATTAGTTCGGGGTATTACTCGGAAATTACTTGGATATTAGAGGAATTAGTAAGGATCTTTGGGAATTAGTGTACACAATTTCCTCAGCGGTTTCCCCCTCGGATTTTCCTTTATTTCAATTACCTATAATACTTCTACTTCGAGTTTCTCCTGTTTATGAACAACGAGGAAATCCTATTCTACTGCTCGATTAGTTATTCCTCCCTGATTTTATTTTCTTCCTTGAATCTAATTATTTCTTGATAAAATTTTACATTTATCGTTTCATTATTTCACATATTATCTGTGCCGAATTAGTTATAAAGTCATCAGAAGAGCACAATTTAGAAACAGTAGTTTTCATCTATTCGAATAGGTTATCATCTCCCTTCCTGTTCTTCAAGTTGACATGAGGGTAGAGATAGAAATCTATAACTTACTGCTGTTTTTATCTACTATTCACACAAAAAGTTGAACCATTCGCAGGTGTATGGTGTACCTATCACTGTTGACAGGACTGTGCAAATTTCCAGAGTTTTTTATGGGCAACCGTTCATTTTATAATATATTTTAATGCGCACCATATAGACAGAGATAACTACTTCATTAGCGGGCATGCAAGAGATGTACAGCAAGAACGTTAAGTTCTGGCAACACATTTGCGGTTTCATTTGTGACACCCCGTATTTACAACGTTAGAGCTTACATTATCACTTATTCAGGGTCAGATAATTATGAATATATAGTATAAATAAAACGTAAAAAACATTCAGGTTGAACCTAACAAACACAAATGAAACTTCAATAAAATTATGAAAATTAGGAATACGATAAATTATTTGAATATATGAATATAATAAAACAGTCAACAAAACCTTTGTGATAATTTACCAGCTCATTGAGATTCCAGTGACCTACCCAGTGGTGGAGAAAACGTATGAAAGGTTAGGAATTTTCTAACTTTTCCTTTGAATATACAGTATGATTGTATTTGTCTCATTTCGAATGACTGGTGATTGTAGGTTTAGTTTCTTCATAAAAGCTAGTCGAGTGATTTTTTATTTCAATTGTTTTAATGTGACTTGTGATCATCGCAATTTTCGTTTGAAAACTCCAAATTTTATTTGATAATATATCAAATACAGTATTATCAGGGGTAATATAATAAGTGGTATGATTATTACCGATAATTTTTTAATTGGGATTGCCAATGAATTGATATTCCAAAAAATTATAGGTTTTTAATCATACCACGAATTATATTTAGGACGACAATATATCGATTTGAAATAAAGAAAAATCGTGTCACATGGTAATTGATGCTTTACTTCTAGCCGTATTCAACGGATTAGATACTCTTTTCCACGGCCTCATCTATGATACCAATGGACATTTGTCCCCAACGATCGCTCATATTGATAAATAAAGATAACTAGTCAATACACATGAATTTGACGTTTATAATTTAAATCATTATTTTCACTTGACATATAGTAAAACAAAAACTAAGTAGGTTTATCACCGTGAAAATACAGCGACAAGCTATATTTTCACTGTAGTTCCGATTCTAGTGGCTAAATTTCAAAATTTGAAATCCACTGATTGGTTGTTAAGCAAGGAAATATATTGTCACAGTTACACAATAAAAATATTAGAGTTGAATAATTGTTCGGCGATGAACTGAAGGTAGAGCTGACAGTATTGACTACCTCATACGCGGAATAAGATGTAATGGAAAGTGTGCAGACAATATTGCAGAATGCAGAATGCATAAAATGACTTCTGAAAGACTACACGCCGATAGTGTGGGAGGTTCCGTCAGCTTCCGCCTCTGAGCAATAAAAAGTTTTGGGCCGAAGGCTACATCTCAGATTGGTGGCTCCCTGATGGGTAATACTAGTTTACCCACCACCACCACTATTGTATAACCACGCAATACCTAGGTACTTGACATAAAAAACCCATTAATGCGGAAGCTATAATCCAATTTGACCTATTAGCACCATTTCTTTTTTTTTTTTTTCGTTTTTGAAATTCTTGATTGAATAGATTGAAGTTTGAATGCTTTGGGAAGAAGAAAAAAATATAACTAGAATTCAGATTTTTTCAAAATTTGCTGTTGCCTTATGGCAACTCTTAGCGCTTGTGATACATGTTTATGGATAACTTCAGTTTCGAATAAAAAGATGTTTAACGAAAAAGGGACACACTCGTACATTACGATATTGTTGTAATAACTTGTTGTTATAGTTTATTTGTCAAAAAGTCAACATAATGACCAACTTTGCAATTTTTTTAAGTATGTGGCACCCTTATAATACCTACCAATCGATTGGAATGATTTATTTATTTATTTTTAAATTTTTTTTTCAGGTAGGCATTCGAAAAGTCCACTAGGACACCAAATTTCATGAATAAATTTCCATTATTACGGCCCGCTATTCTTGTATTCCAAGGTCAAAAACCTAAAAAAATTACTAGCGATTTCTTTATATTAATGAAAATCTGACCACACCACTGAACTGGGGACATTTTCAAAGTTGTAATTACGTCAAAATGCGTCAATCATGAAATTTGAATTCAGAATTTCTATCAAAATTTGGAATACTCCACTGTATTTAGGAAGCCTCGAAATATCAGAATTTCATCGAAATCTGTTTATGAATAAGAAAATCATAAGATAATAAAATTCGATTAAATATGTTAATGGAATTTCAGGAAAATGTAATTGTCTCTTATAACTATTTTTTTTATTAATTGGCCAATTTCAATGAAATTCTAATTAGAGACTTCGAGACTTCCTGAATCCAGTGGTGTAGTCAAAGTTCGGATGAACGTTTTGAAATTGAAGCGGTGGATTGATTAAGAGAAACAGTTTTTTTTTTAAATTTCATTCAATCATTACTTTTTTAATGTTTGACGCATTTCAACGTAATTCCAACATGAATTATTTCAAAATGTCCTGGATCCAGTAAATCGCTAGTAATTTTTTTCGATTTTTCAACTTGAAAAATAGCATAGATAGTTGAACCTGAGAATGAAAATTAGTTCATGGAATGTCCTAGTGGACTTTTTGAATGCCTTCTTAATAAAAAAAAGGTCATTACATTCGGTTGAAAATTTTATGTTTTATAAGGGTGCTTCCATGTTTAATGGGTCCCACTGTATAACTAGAAGCATGTTCAGGGCGTTTAAAAAGAATGAGACTTACTCGAACGTGGGTTCCATATTTCAGAGAAGTTCAAATTATCTCAATATTTCACAAATTTGCATGGTCGAACAGGTTAACACACATCGAAGCTGTTGCTACTGGTGCTCATCGGGTCTCCCACTTATAGCTACAAATCTGTGTGCTTGGAAATAATTTGAATATCCACCTAATCATGTTATTTTAATTTCAGGTAGCCCATTTCCGGAATCTGAATTCAACCCCATGTGAACAACACAACATAAGAACGAATGTGAGGCCTATTCAGAAACCAACTGAAGATAAAAAATTGAATATTCTTTATGCCAGATCTCATCGATCATCATCACCAGCCCCATAGCGTCAATATTAGAGTTATATTATACAACTTCAGTGGAAAAAGGGAAAATATTGAGTTATATTTTGGCAAAAATGTTTTTACGTATTCTTAAATGTATTAAAAACGGTCAACAGAGTTTTATCTATCAAACGTCAGCAGAGTGGTGATAAAATTGAATACAAACTTCTATTTCCTTCACACCTTGATACTGCTCACTTTTCGCATTTGGACTTCTTACATGTTCCATTGAATTACTTTAAATATCACATCAGGAGATCTGTGATTCCATCGCTCTTAGAAAATTCTTTGAAAATTATGCTTGTGGACAGGTACATATTACCCTGACTCTTCCAACCCCATTGTATTGCGTACTAGTTGTTACAACGGAGGGAACGGAATGATTTTATATACTTATAGGTCACATGAAAGTGTGATTGTTTATTCATTTATTTATTAACCCAGAAATAAGGCATAAAAACAGAATGAAGATTCCAAAAGCAGAATCCACGTATTGCTTCACCTATGACCAGAATTGCGCCTCTACCAGAATTGCTCTATTGATATCTGATTTTCTCTTTTCCAAAGATTTGTATGTGAAAACCTTTTTTGTATCCAAAATTTGTATTTCTACTTGTTGCCATGCATGTATTTGTCCATTTATTGATTTCAATCCCCTATCCATAGCATTTATCAAATTTTTTTGAAAACTATTTGAAACATTTTCAATGGGGCGTGCAGCATCAAATGCCATGTATATCTCATATTCATCAAATTTATAAGAAAGCTTCACATTTTGTTCAGGTTGTCTCCTATTATAATTGTTATCTGCATTGTTTATATCACCAATTTTCGAGACCACAGTTTTATTTTCATCGTCAATAATTCCCACAATTTCTTCAGATTCACTCTCACTGTTATCTTTAGTCGTAAGTATATTCTTAAAATTATGATTATTATTATAGTAAAACTCACAAGATATAACTTTTATTTTTAATTACCAAGAACAAGACGCACATGTTAGACAACAGACTTCCGGCTGCACGTGTCTAGTGACAGTGACACCTGCCAGTGTTTCCAACATACTATGCTAAAGCTACATGCACATGTTATACTCACTGTCATCTTTGACCACATTCCAGTTCTTGTTTTTTAATAAATTTTTGTTGAATTAACATCCCTCAAAATAATGCCTGTATCCCGTTGGGGCATAACCTATCATTCTGCATTTATCAACTTTGGACTCAAATTTATTCTTAAATAAAACCTCTGGATTCAAAAGATCAATAATCGTTAGGACTGCCTCCGACAAATATATTTTTGGAACTCCTGATTTATTCAATATAGCTCTCGAGACTCTTCATCTAAAGTACAATAAATTCATTCTCTCAGACTTAACATTCATCAGTTGTGGAGTGTAATCCAATAAAATTCCAGACTCTCTAAAATAATATCTGATGTTTTTCACGAAATTTATTTTCAACCATCCGAACATACTCACAGAATTTATCGAATACTTCAAATTATTTTAGTTCGAAAATATGAATAGGAAATTCATAAAATCTTTTGTGGAATCATCTGCGACTGAAAGACAAACTTTAGTCGCTATTTTCCATCGTTCAAGATAACCTCTTGGGAGGTATTCATGTTGAGAAGGGGAACATTCTCCATGAAAATTGAAAAAAAAATGAAAAATGTGACTTATTTGTAATATCTAACTGAAAACAACTACTTCCCCGGCACAAGCCACGCTGGACATTGAACTACATCTGATAGATATTGTGAAAAGACTCTAACTGAAAAGGAAAGAAAAAATCTGAAAGTGAAAATTTGCATTTTCATTCAGATAGCTGACTTTTTTAATTCTTTCTAGTTTTCCTTGAACAAATCATTAAATAAATTAGATAAGGAGAATGTTATTAAAAAAATATCACTCACAGAAATCGTTCATTTCATTGAAGCAAGGTTCGCTTCTCTCGCATTTAATCCCCAATACATTTTGGTCGACAAAAATCTATTTCGCTTTGCCAAGCTCTTCAGGAGGATTGATATAGGATTGGCATAAAACAGGCTCTTCAGAAGCATACACATCAGGGATGGATATGAGAAATGCTAGGGTGAAACTTTAATCGTCAATGAATATTACAAAGTATTCATTCGTTAGTGTCATGTGTTTCTGGTGTTATATATAGGACAGCATACATCGGAATGGATAATCTCCAGAATTCTAGTTCTCTTTGTTCTAGTACCAAAATAAAATCGTGACATTTTTTCATTCAAACATAGGTCACAAAATTCAACCACTCGAATCTCTATATTCTTTTCAATAGCCTCTACGATCTCATTTTGTATTAATTTTCATGTCCATGTGAAACCAACATGTCAATACCTTTTATAGACCAGGTGAATTACCTTTTTTTGATTAAAACATTCCGTACAGGGTAAACTAGATTGTAAAATGTAGAAAAAAAAAGGGTTTAACTAATGTGGGGACAAAAATTCAACATCTGAATGCTTGCAGTCGAGTAGGGGTGGGGGATAAAAGGGGGTGAAATCGGTTTTTCACGATTTGCAGCCTGAATACTTATTTCAAAGAAAGTTTATTTTAAAAGTTGTAAATAATTAAAAAATCTACAACTTTTATTCCAAAAAATTTTTCACATAATCTCAAAATTGTTGAGCAAAATACGAAAAACCAATATTTTCGTTTTTATTTTTTATTTATTTATTTGTTACTGTCCGATAACAGAAATTGGCATGAATGTAGCATTTTCATGCCAAGTAAGCAGATTTTTTTTTTTTGTCAAAAAGTTCAGTGGTTTTTAAGAACTTGATGATTTTCGCGAAAAACTCGTTTTTTCAAGTCCCTGAAAAGGCTTTTTTTTTCATTGTAGAGTTCTGTGGATACGCATTGACGCATATGCGCCTACGTAAAAACAGTAATTAGTAAATTTTTGTACATTTTCTTTCACTGAATCATCACTTCATTTCAATCATATGAATAGAAAGTCTTCAATAGTCCTGAAAATTTATAAATAATATTATGATTAATATTTACTGTGAATTTCTGAGCGATATTTCAAGAAATAATTTGAAATTTCAACTATAGTGAGAAAATCGATATTAGCAGAATTCAATTTTTCAGTTTTTCTCAATTTCTACAATTTTTTTCCATTGAGGTAATATATTTTTTTCTTTTGTATGAAAATTGAAGTCTTTTTGAAAAAAATGCGCCCCCACAGAACCTTTACCTTCGGCCACTGCAGAAAATAAACAAAAACACACGACTCACAGTCTCAGTAAATAGCTCCTTACGCACGGTAAACCAATCGCACAGTTTTCGTAAACAAAATGATATATCTCGGAAACGGCTCAATCTATTCGAGGTAAATTTTGTATGTAGATGTAGATGGCTTTTTAAGTTTATCTTGGAAAAACACATTTTACTGATGATAATAATAATAATAAGGATAATTTTTGGATCTCGAAAACGGCTTCAACAATTTGTGCAGGGCATCACACTTTAAAAGGTAAGGGTTGCATCTTCCCTAGCTCGCACAAGTCTTTCGAAGACTTCTGAGGATTGCTCTCAAGGGGACAGCCGGCTGATGGAAGTAACAATTCTAACAATTAATGGGATTTGTCTTGTTCTATACTAATATCAATCCAGCGGAGAAAAACTAGAGCATCCAGAATTGAAAAATATGCCGCTCGATAGCATAATTTGTCAATAACATTTTTGAGGTAGGTAAATAGAGTTCGTGAACCGTCAATATGTCGGTATTACTAAAGTTGAGTATGGCTATCAAAAGATACGGTCTAGCTGTAATTTTTTAGGAAAAAACTGATTCCATGAAACTATTCAACTATTATATACATGCTATTTAACTTATATAAACCTTCCATTGATCTCATTTTCATTATTTTCTATTTTCACTCGTGAGAGGGTTAATTATATAATCAAAAGAAAACGAGTTGGAAATTTCGATGGGAATCGAGTGTTAAATACATGAAGACAAAGACAGTGTGTATTTATGTCCTCCCATTAGCTCACACCTGAATATTTGAGTTTGCACAATATTATCCGTAAGAGAGTTTTTCAGTTATTGAAATTGAATTATTCTAGAGGAACTTTTTAATAATATATTTCAAAGTCATAACAGTTGGTTGGTGCATGTTTGGGTGAAGTCCTCAACGGTTTATTTTTTGTTGTGAGAGGTTATTAGTCTGAATAAAACACTTAATGAAAATTCTGTTGCTAATGACTAAAGCGTCATTTAGAATTTTATTATATCTGAAGAACAACAGCTGAGTTAAAAATTGGTTTAAGATGATAACAAAAATTATATAAAGCTCTTCTTATGTAAGAAATTGTTCGTTAATGTAATTAATTTATGATAATACTGACCCAAAACTTGTCAATATCATAACATCAGATCAAATATCGATAATCGTTGAATTAAATGAGCTATATGAAAACAATAATTAAGTGAGTAATATTTATCCTATTTATGTAAAATATATTATGATTAGTCATAATTATTATTGCTGGATATATCAAATTCTTCTATCATCAAATAAAACAAGAGAAAATGTACTAAGATACATATATTTTGAGAATTACCAAAATGGGTGCTCTACAAACTGCACATTTCACGCAAAGTCTGGCACACTGAGAGCAGCACAAGTGTCTAGAATGCATAAAAACTACACAGACATCGTTCACGAAACAAATACGACAATTCAACTTGGAACTAGCGGTTTGTGAGTGCATCTCCAACTAACAGCTTGATGTCATCTGTCAACCTTTGTTTCTGGAGGGATATCAGCACCATCTGTTGGTTTGGCCGCGAACGTCTAGTTGTGGTGTCGTAATTTTGAACAAAATCACAATATGGGCTCCAATCGCGATGGTCCGCCATGGGATCATCATTTGGCTGCCACTGGTACCCTTCAACTTGACATGAAAGACTATATTTTTTGAGCCTGTATTCACAAAGCCTGCTTCAGCTAACCTACTTGGCAGGAAAGCCGAAGACCAGCTTCGAAACGTCTCTAGTCTCACTTCGTAATGCATCTCTCTTTGTTTGCACACCGAAATAAGAAAAGTTTCATCCAATGCCTAATTTTTGTTACCCGCCGCACGAGTAGTACATGCACTGTTCTCTATATTTCATTACAATTCATTCTATGAGTCCTCCATATTTTTCATCCATTCATTCCTTCAGTTGAAGTTTCCATATGCACTATCCTTCATTTTTCTTGTTATTGTTAAAGATTTGTTGATTAGGAAGCGATTTGAAGTTGTCGTCGCGAAATTACTATTTTTATAAAATAATTTCCTCTTTGATGAGCTTTGTGCATCTGTCGAAAATAATTCAATATGTGTATGATTTATATGCACTATTGATATGTGCAGTATCGTTTCAATATATTTTCTTTACTGGAAAAATTCTCGCCTTTCACAAAATTAGGAATATATTTTTTATTTCACATAATGTCTAATTGACCCCAAGTACCACTTAATCCATATTTTTGCGAGTGATATATTAGGACTTGAATATATTCCTAATGACTATCTTCCTACCCTATTATTCGTTAATTATACATTTTTTTATATTATCACACCAATACAGTAACTATCTACTTGAGATTCTTTTTATATCAGTGATGAATCCATTTGAAAATAAATGATAGGAATTTCCATTATTTAATTCGATACAAGGACTCGCTACGCTCGTCCACTCGTCCAAAAAAACAGTGTTTTCCGGACTGTTACGTAAATTACTATTCCATGAGAAGCAAAAGTCATAATCGCTCTCAACGAGTAGCTGAGGAAGCAAATCTTGCCCCGTTATCAGACCACGTGGGGTCACGTATATTATCTTGAGGAGATTACTCTAACTGAGTATCTCTCTAGCATTTAGAAATAATAATTTTATATATTTTTCATCGCAGATGGAATATCAATCGGACTCAAGCAATTCGCTTAGTATTATTTTGCTGTTCGTTTCATACATTTTTTAATTAAAGTCCATAGCGGTGTTACACAGCTATTGGATGATGTTGGATAAAGTCTTATTCGAGTGATAAAAACTCAAATAGGTCACTATAGGATGGTTCATGAGGAAATAGATAAAGGCAGCAGTGGAATTTGTTCTGTTTTGTATCAGCCAGCTTGAACCACATCACGTCAAAGTCTTTCGGCTCCAGACTCTCTTCGCTTTGGCTTGATAGGTTAGTCTTAGACTAAAGACAAACACCACCTTTGGATCTGAAGCGAGAAGGGAGTTCGTAACCAGGACAGAGCATGTGGACCTTGTTGGTGGAGGAGTTCCCTTGTGTTTTTTTTAAAGCCAGAAAGAATATCAGGTTTTTCCGCCTGCAGGTGATGATGGACATCATTGATATTCTTGTTGAGTCCACGAATGTTACAAAACTGAATCTCTATATTTTTTGATAGTGTGTCACCCTGAGTACTCCTCGCCCCGAAATCTGAATGGAGAGGTATTTTGCTTCCAGAGTATTTTACTGGAGGAGACTTCATCATCATAATTATTGTTAAAGACCTGAAAATTTAAGGGGAAAGGAACGGAAAAGGGTGACCGGAAGTTATCGGCCAAAAACTGAAACATGGAGAAATCCATTTCACAGCACCTGTAGTCTTACAGTTCTCGACTTTTTTTCTATAAGGTCATGTCAAAAGTATAGTCTATGTCGACAGACCTGATGAACAACTGCATTTAATACGTTAATAATATAGTTTAAAAACGAAATAACATGTTTTTTCATATCTAATATTTTTTCAACTATCAATGGATTAATTCCAGTTTTTGATATATAAAATTATCACAAACATCATGGGTGAAATTTTCTAGGGGGAACCGCTGGGGATTTTTTGGTGTACATGCCTTGGGTATTAGTGGTATTAGTTGGGTATTACTGGTATTAGTTGGGTATTAGTGGGGAATTGGATAGATAGATAGATAGATACATGGATAGATAAATAGATAGATAGATATAGCTCTTTATTTTCCAAAATACATAACATAACAGAAAATATATACATATATAGGCACCTAATGTACACATCTATATCTCTACTGTATTTGGAAAAACGCCGAGGATCAGATAACCCATGTACATAGTACCTGAATCCATGTTATTATTCCCAAGACGAATTAGGTATCCAATACTGGATGGGAAGTAGGGGAAAGTAGGGGTATCATCAGTCGAAAATTAATGGGCATTAGGAATTCGAGGTATTACTCGAGTATCACATGATTATTACTACAGGAATTATTTCGTTGAAAGGCGAAAAAAAGGTCAACTCATGGGAATTGGAATTGGGAGGAATTTAGAAAACACCGGTGGAAATCATAATTGTTGAAATGAGCATGAATTAAAAAAAAATGGTCCTTAAAATAGCACTTCACAAAAATCCTAAGATTCGGACAGGGTTCAATATTTTCATTACTTCTATTACTCGGGTCCTAGACGAATTACTTGGGCATCAGTGGCATTATTTCTGGGTATTACTCGTTAATTCCTTGGGTATTAGACGTATTAGTTAGAATTTTTTTGAATTAGTGTACACATTTTTCTCAGCGGTGTCCGCCTCGGACATTTCCTAATGAAACAACTGTTAATGTAGACTTTTAAACTTTTTTATACCAAGCTTTAGAAGTTTTTTCACCCACAAAATAAAAGACGCGAATGGTCTATGTCAATTTTTATAAGATAGTTCGTCAATGAAACCCTCGGGTTTCACCCCAGCAAAATCGCTTTGTGGAATTTTTTAAACAAAAAATAGTGAAAAAAATTACAACTTCTTTGTTTTTTTTGCAAATATATCCAAAACTACTGAAGGAATCGTTTTACCGCCGGCAGAACTTTTGTAGAGAATTATTGAACTTATAAAATAATTTTTTGTATGACCGGATCGGTGCATTTTCGTTTGAGAAAATCCGGCCAATCTTCAATAAAGAGACCATTTAAAAAATATATACAGGGTGACCCAGGATTAAACCGCCAAACATTTAGTATCGGTTTTTCAGGTGAAAATGAAAGTTTTTCTTCATATAAGCATATGTCCCAACTTGCATCGTTTCCAAGATATAGGGTGTCAAAGTTTCCACGAAAAATATATTTTTTTTATTCTGAGTACATTCAGATAAGCCTTTTATTACCGCAAATAAGCATGCCAAGTTTTATCAAAATCAGCCAAAAAGTTTTTGGGTAATGAATAAAAAACTGTTTTTTTCTGAAAACTTTTACACTCTGTATCTCGAATACGAATCAAGTTGGGTCACATGCTCATATGAAGAAAAATTCTTATTTTCGCCTGAAAAACCGATTCTGATAGTTTGGCGGTTTAACCCTGGGTCACCCTGTATATAAATCTGAAACTAGACAAACAATATTTCGGAAACTAATAGATGATAACATGTGGTTCAACTATGCGCAAGATGTTTTCTGTCCGATGTGTAGTTTTTGCACAGTCGCGTTATAAACAACTCAAGGGCTTATCTAGCAAAATGCGCAGATTTAAGAGAATTTATCGTATTCAAATTCTGTGAACGGCATGGAAGTGAAGATCAAACACTACAATTCGTGTATTTCAGATTTTTATCTGAGAGGTGGGAAATCTTTTGAAAATGCCACTAAAAGTTCTAAACACTTGAAAGTGTATTCATGGCATAGTCAAGTAGCAGTAGTGGGGGAACGATCGAGGAGAGGAGAGTATAACCGCGCGGTGATTTGAGCAATTCAATTCCTTCTACATGCCTTCAACACAATTTGAATATGACGATTTCCCTTAAATCGGCACATTATGAATTTTTGAAAAATCGTCTTTTTTTCGAGGTTTTCCCGAATTTTCTCAGTGGAAAATGCACCGTTCCTGTCGCATGAAGAACTGCTTTATAGGTTTTATAAGTCTCTACAAAAGTTACATTGACTGTAAAACGATTCCTTCAATACTTTTGTGGATATTTGCAAGAAACCAAAAAAGTTGTAATTTTTTTCACTATTTCTTGTTTAAAAATTTCCACAAAGCAATTTTGCTGGGGTGAAAACCGAGCTTTTCATTCACGAACTATCTTATAAAAAGTAGTATAGGCCATTTGCGTCTTTTATTTTGTGTGAAAAGAGCGTCTTATTTTTATTTATAGCTTGGCCTATTTTATGAAAACTTATGTAGGCCACTATCTGATTCAAATTGCCGTATCGCTAGAATATCCGTCTGGCTAACATTGCCCAAATGAGTTGATTTTTGAACAAATCAAGCAATAGAGCACTGTCAGTGACGTAATTTGTCAGTTGTCAAACATTCGATGGGGGGACAAAGAATGCCATTTTCCATTAGACTACGCGTGTCCTTTTTGTTGATTTTCTGCGATTTCTAAAATTACGTTCTTCGCATTTTAGTGAGTATTAATTCATTGTGTATAGTCTGAATTGACTGCATAAGTCTGTAGAGGTGTTTATAAAAACATATAGGGATTTTCCAGTTCAAAAATGCGTTGTTATGATGATAGGTATCATACAAACAGTTTTCTCTTTTAGATTTGAGGACATAAATCATGAAGACTTGTGCTGTTTCCTCGTATACAAACAAGGCAGAGACAGGTAGAAACTGCTGGAGTACAGAGACATACTAGTCAGATTGTTCCGAACATCGGGACCATGTACCTACCCAAAATACATAGAACAAAAAAAACGCTGTAAATTTACAGTTAACATTGAAATAAACATGAAAGACGGAAAGTTTTGTTTCACTAGTAGATATCTATTGTCAAAAATCGCAAAGCTTACAACGAAGTTATTAGTAAAATTATACGATTTCTCATCTGAAACAGGAGTATTTAAAAATATCATCAACTAATAGGATCACTAAATTTAGTAAAGTTCAAAAAAACCACAATTAACCAATAACTACCGCAAAAAAAAACAATTTTCTTTTCAAACTCAAATTCTTTGCTTGTCCCCCCATCAGCTGATCACTGGCAGCTGACAGTGCTCTATAGGTAAGTGAATTACGGAGGTGAAATTACGAAACATACTGTTTCTATCAACAGAGTTGGAATCATATCAATACTACTGAAACGAGAAAAAAAACGAGCTTTCTAACGATACTTACCATGACATGGTTCCATTTAAAGATATTGCTGATGACGTCACTCCTCCATGAATGGCACATCAAAAAAATATTGAAATTCACAAGAAGGTGCAGACTGAAATACCTTTCAATATTTTTTTTTATAGTTCTAATATTAATTGAGAAAAATGGGCGGGTCCATACATTTGACTAACTCTGTGTATTGTTTCCAACATCCGAAATCAATAATGCGGTCCGATTATTCGTCTTATATCGATTCTAGAGATAGCTAGCAATATTGTTCATTCAAGTTAGATAGCACATCGCTTGAATATTGTACCACCAATATTCAAAAATGCATATTAACCTATATATTGACACAATATTACAAATAAAACTCAATAGCTTCATTGAAATCTGTATATTGGCCGAATATTTAATAAACTGTACTGAAATGAATTATGATTAAACTTAGATAAAATCTAAGGACATACATTACATAGTGATTCATTGAAGGAGAAATCAATTGTAGTTCCAAATTATTGTACATTTTTTAAAAATGTTTCATCAATGTTGACAAGCAACTTTTCTAAAATTATATTTGACAACAGCCATCATTTGTATCCTCCTTTCCATACGAACAGGCTGATTCTCCCATGGGGAATCACATGCAAGAGTATGGCGTTGAACTGCCATAATTATTATTCTCAATAGGCTCTAAAATACACTATAATGAAAATAAAATCCCATTTTCTCCATTAACTCGATATTTAAGTAGATGAATATTGTATAATCTGCCTTTTCTCAAAATTACTGTCTGAATACTGTCTTTTGAAAAATGTAGTACGATACAGAAGAATTAATCGACAAGAAATTGTTTTTCCCATCCACACTAATATGATCAAATTTTTTTGGTTTTTCATAGGCAGAAAAATTTAAAATAAAAATTGTTTGAATGGTCAAAATTGTTCTGAAATAGTTTGAGTAGGTTAATAACTTTGATTCATAAAATAAATGAAGTTAGTGACACACTACCCCTGCAAACATAAAAGAAAAGGCTAACTTATTCGATCTTTGGAAGTCATTTGATGTAGATATTCTCAGACTATACAATACAATATGTTTTTGAACATATGTGATTGGAAAATTTTAATTCTTACAAAAATTCTCTTTTGGGATTCATTAGATTGCCAGACTCAACTCGGTAACTTTTTATTCGTCCCAAACTGTAGAATAGGAAATTGAAACAAGTAAAGGTTTAAAAATTATTTTATTTAACAAATATCGCATGGCTTAACATAAAGGTAAAGATAGAAGGAAGAAGAAAAATGAAAATTCAGGAAAACATTATTGTTAAAGCATTCATTATAATCATGATTTCCACCAGAAATTTTTAAATAAACATTTTGAGAATGCAATAAGTCAATCAAAATCACGAAAATATTTGAGTAAACTTTAAAACAATGATAAAGTAGGAAAAATTCAATCGTCGATATTATGATAAGTTGTATTAACATCCATGATATGTGAATTCTACATCGTTCGATTTGACACGTTGACGATTTCTTGAGTGTTTAATATTAACTACTTCGACTGAATGTGAACCAGTCAATTTTTTTTACATCGATTGGCTCAACATTCAACTGAAATTGAGCTGAAAGTAGTTTTTTCGTAAAAATACTATGAGTTTTGATCAAAATCTATTGCAATCATTCACTAACAATTTCACAGGTCCAAAAGTAGATTCAATAATAAATTAACAGAATTTGAAGAATTGAAATATTTTATAAATTGAATTTGATCTAAAAATATCAATTCGTTTCTCTACCATCAAATTGTAAGATCATGTATCATTACATTTTAATGAATCTAATTCAAGTCTTCATGATGCTACTCGATGAAATCATTTCCTAACTGAAAATCCGTCTCCTGTAGGATCCAAGATCCACGGATAGTTATTAGGACATTCCATGCATGTAAACAGCCTGAGTGTTTCTCCTGGTAATTCTCTGGTTGTCAAAGGACATGAATTGGGCAATGAACAGTAGGGTTGTCCTTTGATATCACAAGTTTCTTTCCATTCCTGGAAGTCACGGAGTCCGTTGATTTCGGTAGGATTCTGCATCCATTGAATGACCTGCAAGTTCGTTACGAAATAAACATCGTTACGAGCCAACATTTCTTCTATGAATTTTATGAGTTCTTCTTTGAATTCTTTCTTGCTCTTCAACCAGGAAGCGTGGAAGTTTAGTCCCAAAGGAGCACGGTTGGTATTGAAGTGTCTGTTGAAGTTGTGTCTCAGGAGCCTGGCAAATTGGTCTCCACTTTGGATATTGGAACAAGAGTCAACCATATGACAACCGGGAAGAGATTCATCGAATGTAGGATCATCACGTCTATCCAACTCGTTCATTACCATTTCCCATACTGGATGACTTCTACTGGGACAGTTGTGGTTATTGCCGTTACATTTATGTGGCATTCTGAAGTATAACGTATAGGGCCAGATTGGAACACGACCGAGAGATGCAGTTATTGATGCATCATAAACGAAGAATTGGTCAGTCATCATTTCGAATTGCTTATTCCCTCCAACTCTCAAGTATGGTGCTCTTACCCCTATAATGGAACCATCAGTAATGTTGGCGAATCTCTCAACGATCAAACGAGCTCCAGCCATTTCAGCTAACCAATCATCATATGAACCTTGTGACCAATACTCTGGGTCTTCTTTATGGGTCAACGAAAATACAGCAATTTCGTGTCCACGTCTGTGTAAGTCTTGCACAGCAGAGTAATTTGTATACTTGTGAGATACGAAGAAAGTTCCTCGGATTTGGCAGCCATTGGGGTTGACACGATTTCCATTAAAAATTTCTTCGTAAAGGTCTATGTTGTCTACATTGACAGCCCCATTGAATCCGAGAGTTATCATCTGTGGAACATTAGCAACTTCTAAACCACCAGGTATCCTAGTACCATCGGCAGAACAGAAGCAATCCGGTAAGATGCACTGGGTGGGGTCACAATCGGAAGCGCGATTAGGGTCGGTATCGACATCTGAAAAACAGAAATTCAATGTTGAAACAAACCTAGTTTTAGAAAATTATAAGTTTGCTTGCATTTCCGAAGTAATTCAGAATATCTCATTTTCGGGATTGATGTATCTTCAAAATTTTTTTCATCTTGAATTTTTCCTGAGTTCTTGTAAATATTATCGTTATCGATAGCACCAACAGTGAAAAGAAAAACGTGTAGAAATTTTTCAGAGGATTGGAGAGAAACCAATAAACATAGGAGATGTACAGTAAAACCAACCTAGCTTGAGACGGAATTAATTGCTGCGCACTTGTCGGACAACGGATTATAGTCCGTAATATATTCAGTGATGAGGCACTTAACATGACCGTACAGTGAAACCAATTTCATTAAACATTTTAATTACTTTAATTTGCGCGTATGTTATCACTGGATATATTACGGACTATAATCCATTGTCCGACAAGTGTGCAGCAAGTGATTCCATCTCGCAAATACGCGCAAATTAACGTAAATAAAATTCTCAATGAAATTGGTTTCACTGTAACTGGCAGTTCCTAGGTAGCACTTCATTTTGACAGAATTTTGATCATATATTGTATCAGTTGCAAATGAAAAATTTATATTTATCATATATGGGCGATTTTTTGAAGAAATATTATTATGTTAGGTATTACTATTGGTGAAAAATGGGCTCAACCTATTCTGAATATAGATTGTCACATATAAATTTGGGTCAGTAATAGTTGAATAATCATAACTAATATCGATAAAACAATCTTGTCTTTATATTGTTTCCAACATCTAGAATCAATATTGCAGTCCCAATATCGATATCGATTCTAGAGGAGAAAACACCTTTATTTAGTCATCAATATAAAACACCACACTGTTTCAATATTATTTCATCAATAATCAAAAATCATTTAAACTTATATTGATTAAGATTGTTACGAAAAATTCACGCTAATATTGGGTATGGTCCGTATATTGCCGAAAATTTCAGATCAGTATGTAGCGGTTTCTGAGTTGTCAAGCAACCGGCTGCACACATACGGTCCCCTTGTCACTTGTGTTCAGTCAAAAATTTGAGTAATTTGAAATACATTTTTTCAAAATATAAATTTTTCGTCAAAAAACAATTAAATGTAATACGTTCAGACTCAAAGACCTTTTTTGAGATTAATTTTAGCTTTTTGATCAAATGTTTCAAAACTGGCACTTAATAAAATGAGTCTAGTTGACAAATGACAAGCGGTTCCCGAGGTTACCAAGGAAAAGTACGGTTGCTCTGGTCACAAACAAGTTACCGTAGATTCAGGAAATGTCACCAAATATTCAGGAATTTGTGATATACGGACCGCGAAATTACTAACCAGAGTAACCAAGTATATAAACGGACCGTGCCCACTGTAATGATATTGATACAATATTGAAAATAGAACTGATTAATAATTTTGAAATTTTAATACAGGCCAAATATTCAATAAAGAATATTGATAAGAAGGTAATAGTCCATACTCGAAGTGGAAGACCAAGTTTTTTTGTAACTTTGTGTTCTTTTTCCAAAAGAATATTGAGTTGAATTATGATCAGATCCAAGTATGAAACCGCCAGGTGGCTCAACATGTCAAGAAATAAATCAAATATGACTTTTAATAACTTGTTTTCAAGATGGTGTTTTAGTGGGTACTTGAAAGAAATGTAATTGTAGACGTTTATAGTTATTCGACAATTTTTGAAAATATTTCATCCATGTTCACTCAGAATATTGTACTAATGTTCATAATTTTTTATTTCGAATATTATACTTTTGAATATTTTGCCAATATTAAAATATTGTTTCACTATCATTCCAATATATGCGTGTTGCAGCAATATTGTACTAACACTGCTGAGTGTTCTGCGGCTTCACGAATATTTCATAAATAACGTTTTTGAAATATTGAACCAATCTCACGAAATGTTCACATTTTTTTCCCGCCACTATGAGTATTCCAATATTTTGTCAATATCTTCATAAAATCATACCAATATTGTCCCCAATATAAGTGTGCTACTTGGGCTGTTGAATTTTGTAATTTTTTCAAAACTTTTGAGTGTATAATTTATTGTTATTCAATTCAGTTTCGAAAAGTCAGGTTTTAAATGACGTTTGTGAATTATGAAACATCAGTTTTTTTCAAAACTGTAATTTGAGACAAGTGAAAATGAGTTGTGTAATATTCATTACGCAACACAGTTGTGTAATGATATAGAACAAGAAACTAATATTTTTATTCTTTGAAAATATTGAAAACAGGATTTGCTGCGTCATATCTAACTTTAGAATTTTGTGGTATTAATTATTAATTTAATGCCGTATTTGTCAATTCTTCTATATCAGACGCTATTTTGTCCGAACAACTACTCAGTTTTGTCACAAGGCTGACATTGGTCTGACACATTTGATATTGCTCATTAAATATTCATTCTGACAAGTGCCAAATGACAAACATAAACATTCAACCCACTACATATTTAGCAGATATTCTGTGAGATTATCAATACGTTTTAAACAGTTACATATTTTATATTATTTTGTATTGTTAGCAGCCAGAGTTAAACAAACATTGGTTTCCCGAGAAATACTCCATAATCAGAACTGATCCGCTTTTTTCTGAACCGTCTACCTGCATAGATCAAACTGTCTGTACTATGACCACATCTCCTGATAACATACGCGCTCACGGCTACTATGATTTTTATTTTCATAATGCAACTGTGGTTATAGAAACGTCAGTCAAAAATTATTTCTGACAATTACAGAATTGAAAGTTTTAAAATGAGTTACGCTTTTCATTTTCCTACACCTAGTGCCGAATCTTAATGAACCATTTTTTTCTTTTTGCATGAACGTAGAAAAAATATTGTATGCAACTCGTGCAAAAATTGTTTATTGCACTCGACGTGAAATTGTCCGACGTGGCCGTTAGGCCGAGTTGGACAACACGTTGAGTGCAATAAACACTTACTTTTTGCACTTGTTGCATAAATAACTATTTGCTATGAAATTCATCATCTGATGGAATGTTTTCTATAGTTTTCAAGTTGCACAATACAAAACATTTTTCTTTTTTTTGTCCGTACTCGGAGATGCCCCCAACCACTCTTCACTTCATCCGAGTCGAACCAAAATCATAGTGGCTCTTCTTGAATGGCTCATACTTAGATTATCTTCACATGATTCATCACATTTCTACACTACAAATGCTAGTTTTTGTTCATCATATACTTGGCCAATCAACTAAAAACTAATATAATTTTGAAATAGCTAAGTACTTACCACATGCATTTTCATCAGATTCGTCTTTACAGTCGGGTTTTCCATTACAAAATAGTTCTCTGTCTATACATTCCTTGTTACCACACATAAGTTTTCCATCTGGACACTGTGGTTCGTCTGTTTTAAATATTGGCTTAATTTTCCGTGGTTCTAAAACATTGTTATCAATCACATATGTATAATCGTAATGACAGATTGGTCCTTTATACAGGTGTTATGTTGTTGATTGGCGTTTTTGTACAACTATTTACAGAATTCATTTTCATTTAATAAATATACAGAAAAGTTTACGAAACACGACAGAAAATTATTTCAGTTGGATCCAAAAGAAACCAAATGGGTTGGCCTAGGGTAAAGTTACTTGAGAATTCAACATGCGAAGAACTGAAGAAAAACATATTAGATGAGTGACAAGGAAGACAGATTAGAAGAAATTATTGAAAACAAATGGTATATACAGGTACAGAAAAATGAGCTGTTCTAAATAAACTGCTATGCTATTCTAATAAACAGCTATGCAAACAGAATAATTTTATATCTAATAGTTCACCATATACACACAACATCAAGAGTTTAGAGATATAGACAACTACACAAATACCAAAACTACGTCAATTTTACTAGACACGCAATTGCCAACAAAATAAGCATCATTGTGAGCTACTCTATATATATATATATAATATATATATATAATATATATATATATACAGTGTGGCCCAATTAAGATAGGACCACCCTTATAAAATCTTTATTTTCCAACCCATTAAAATGATTTTTTCTTCATTAGGTAGACATTCAAAAAGTACTAGGATTCCAAATTTCATGAATAAATCTGCATTTCCAGGGCCAATCAATCTGGTTTTTCTCGGTCAAAAAAAACTAACCACTGGATTTGCGATATTTTCAAATAATTCATCAACTCACCAATTCAATTTCAGAACTTTTATAAAAACTCGGAATAGGCCACTGAATTCAGGAGGTCTCGATATATCACTAATTTAATATAAAGTTTGAAAAGATTGAGTTTGGAATTTCAGGAAAATGTCATTTTATCTCATAATTTTTTTAAATTTTGTGTCAACAGATTTCGATGAAATTACAGTCAGTAATACTTCAAGACACCCTGAATCCAGTGGTGTGCAGTGGTGTCAGTCAATTTTCTGATAAAAGTTTTGAAGTTGCATTGGTGAGTTGATTAAACGGCACATTTTTCAAATTCCATTTCCTTATAACTTTTTTATTAATTGACGCATTTCAACGTGATTTACATATGAACCATTTGAAAATGTCGCGAATCCAGTGGTGTATATTCTAAAAAAATCGCTAGTAATTTTTTTACATTTTGGACCTTGAAAAATCAGACTAGTTGGCCCTGGAAATGGAGAATTATTCACGAAATTTGGTGTCCTAGTACACTTTTTGAATGTCTACCTAATGAAAGAAAAATTATTCCAATCGGTTGGAAAATGTAGATTTTATAAGGGTGCTCCGGTCTTAAGTGGGTCATTCCGTATATATACAGGGTATCCCAAAACTCAACGTACAGTTCCAAGACTGACCAGAATATTAAAATATGACCTCGGTGAAATATTGATAGTTTTTGGAGATATTGGCACTTTTATGAATTTCGTGAAAATCTAAACCTTTGATCAGTATTTCGAGTGCCGCAGGTACAAAACTTCATAGTTTAAGATTGTAATTTTTGTTATGCAACCCTGAATAACCCTTCTATTGATTACAGTCCAAAATAAAATGAAAGCTGCCATGAGGAGAAAAACAAAGTAATTTTTTCGATCACGTGTTACTGTTACATTATAACTACGCGAACCTGGCACGTTATGTTATAAAATTGTATATTCAGTGTAGTTTTTGAGATGGTATAACATTCTTTTTCTTCCACTAGGAGCCTATTTTGAAATTATTTCAATAATGAGTCTGAGTGGTTTGCAGCATATGAAGGTCTATGCACACCCAGTTAATAATGAACATGAATTGATGGGTCGCGTCGAATTAATGAAGCAGCTTTCCAAATAATTATGTTTTAAAAAGATGACACGCTTGCATGCGACTTTTTGGCAGGCAATTTGAACACATTCATTATTGTTTCTTTGACTTTTGTTTGGATGTCAATAAATACCTGTCACTTTAAGTTGACAAATGTTTTAATTTGAATTCCTAATTATTGAAGTAATTTCACAATGAGCTCTTATTGCAGTACACTAGTAATAACTTTTTTCCTCAAGTGGAAGATGGTGCATGTTGTTTCATGTCAAAAATGAGCAATTTTTTAAAATAACTTGCCAGGTTCGTGTGATGATTTCTTTTTACAGTATGGAAGAGTCTAAGTAGGCTAATAAAATAAATTAACTCGTGAATCGGTCAAATATGTCAAAGGGTCATTAAAGGTTGCATAATAAAAATCAGAACATTAAGTTATGGAGTTTTGTAACGGCAACACTCGAAATACTTATCAAAGGTTTAGATTTTCATAAAATTCATAAAAGTGCATATCTACAAAACTATCAATATTTTACGGAGGTCATATTGTGATATTCTGGTCAGTCATGAGCTGGACTATCACTCCTCCAAATGATAACGTTGAGTTTTGGGACACCCTGTATGTATATATATATTTCTCAACTGAAAGCCTCAATAGGATTTTGAATAATTTTATACAACGTACGTGCTACACTACTCAGGGACACGTAATATAACTTCCTAATTTGGAATGGACAAAATAACATTATAATTGAAAATATATTCTAATGATTAATGCCTTCGTCAAAAAACGTTGTACCAGAGAATAATTGAAAATTCATAATTTTATATATTTTCTGTATGCCTTCATGCATTTATATACTATTAGAATATATCGCTTTTACCAGAGTCTCGAATCCATCAAGTACTCTTAGGTTATGAAACTTTCTAACCAATCCGAATTGCTTCGTTTCTGAGATGCAGGGCGTTTAAAAAAATCAATTCCCTGTATCTCAGAAAAGAAGCAACTTCGGACATATATTCATAAGAACGGCCTAACGAATCACCCTCAGTAGTTTCGTACCATAGTTAGGAAACACAAGGGAAACAAAAAAAATATCTATTTTCGATATGTTATCTGCAGAAGCCACTAGTAGAAATATCTTCATTTTACACCAAATCGATATACTTTTCAACCCTAATCGAGGTTTGTATGCGAAAATGGGGCACCTAAATCTGTCACTAGCTGACAGTCTAATAGCAACACCTTCATATTGGTCATGAAATATATTAATGAACTCGAGACGATTCTGCTTCATGCAATTCCTCTGGTGAAACTTAAATACTTTTCGATGATTTCATCGCTAAAACCAAGGTTTAGGTTTGAGGCTTCAGGTATTTATATGTTTATTTGAACATCAGGGCCTCTGGGGAACAGAATAAAATATAGCCATTTCATCATCCTCCATGCATAGACGGCACTCTGCATCTTGTGCAAGTCCGATTTCATGCATGTGGTGTTTGGGTTTTGCAGTGGCCAGTGAGCAAACCTGCTATAACTCTGAGATGTGTTCTAGTGAGTTCTAGCAGTTTGTCAGATTACTTTTTTTTTGTACAAGCGTTAGATGCTTTTGAATAGGCTAGGCACGGTAAACTACACCAATACTCGAGTCTTTTATTGTCTACCCAGGCTGTTATAATATTCTTGGCAATGCTATATGCTAAAACGATTAGCGGTTCTGGCCCAGTGAACGTTGTTTCGCCCCCACCCCTTTTGCTAGCGCGTCCGCTATTTCGTTTCCTTCTAGGCTGGTAGCTCAATTTGAATCGCCCACCCATTTTGCTAGCGCGTCCGCTATTTAGTTTCCTTCTAGGCTGGTAGCTCAATTTGAATCGCCAACATACTCCCCAGACATAAATCCCATGTTCTGACAGCAAATCATGATAGACACAATTCTTTAATAAGACTGGAGTATCGTGCTGCAGGTGCAGAATAGGAATGGAACAAGAACAAATTGATAAGTTTAATGCACACTCAACCAAAACTAAAGTGTGCAAACAAACCAAAAATTTTTGTGTTTGCTCATTTTACTATGTATCTAGGTCTAATTTCGTCTTTGAAGGTCGCGGTACTATTTTTATTGACAAAAAAACTTATCGTGAACAGTTTATACAGATATATCTCTCAAAGCTATTTCTATTCGAAAACAAGACTTAATGTTTATTCATCATTAGTGGTTTAAAGACTTGATGTCGTGTTTACATAGTGGGGTTTAATGAATCAAATTAACATTTGTTCTTCTCTAGATTCCGGTAATCCAGTACAAGAGAAAATTAGGTAAAATGAACTTATTTAGATACAGTCGGTTTCAATATAATATCTTTCGATAGATCAAACTTTGGTGAAGTGGAAACATTCCAGGCTTTTTCTATTGCGTTTCATCCATAAATAATTGTGACTTGACTTGACTTGTTTTTGAAAATGCTTCCATACTGAATGTTTTTTGAAATTCTAGAAAATAATAATTTAGGTGATTCTCCGGATACGTATTATCTTCCTTCAAATATAATGTATAATAACTATATAATATATAATAACATTTGGCATTCATTCAATCCATTCAGTGTCGTGTTAGGATTATCGTTTTCGTAATATTCAATTCCATTGACTAACCTCGATTTGATATAACAGTACTGAAAAGTTGATTTCTAACTAATCTCCACGGTAAGTATTCACTGCGAACGATCAATTTAAATAATCTCAACTAGTGGTAGGTACTTCAACAGAATGAACACACCCTATAACTAGGTCAAAAAATTAAAAAAATATGAGAAAAATTTACCCACATAAAATGAATGCACTCATTTCTGATGATATCCAGAATTATTTCCACCTCACGTACAGGGAACACTGAATAAAAGTTATTCCAGGTAGGTACCTGAACTAATGTTAGTTCATAACGTACAGTTAAGTTAGATATAGAAGTGTTAATATAAAGTATTAGGTGCATTGATTTAGTACATACATATAAAAGGTTGTAAAGCATGCAGCATGAATAAAAGAAAGCAGTGAAAGTTTCAAAAAGCTCTCGAATTATTTCAGCAACTACTTCAAAAATATACAGTGATTACACAAAAATATTCTGTTTATCAGAATCTTTCAGACAGATGATTATCCCATTGGAAATTTAATCAAACTCTTGAATATTTTTATGCAAATCTGTTTATTTTCGTTAATATTTAGATATGATAAAATTTTGAAAGGAGTACAACTATTGCCCCGACCAAAACCATTTGAATTTGTTTCCATAGCTCTACTGATTGCCTTGGTATACCGGAGATTTCCAAACCTTGGTAAGAAATAATAAAATATGCAAGGTAATCGGTAACTCCAAATTTTTAAAAACAATACTGGGGTTGTTTGTGATTACTGAATTGAACGCACGTTCACAATTACCAAGATGATAAGAATGATTGAATGAATCGACTCCATTCATCATGATAACCTAACCTTAATTATGTAGTTTTTATGTTTTTCTTTCTCATTTGAAAGGATTTTATCATTCAAATTCCTTTGGGAATGTTAAAATTTTTGTTAACACTGGAACAACTCTCCTCGCAAATGACTTGTGAAAGTATGAGGTTCATTCAGATGAATTTTAACTTGTAAGATAGTTGATCTCATGACAACTAATGTTCTGAATTAGTTCTCCTAAAGAGTCTTCTGTGGAGGGCTGCAATAAACCCACTCACTTGACACCTAAACTTCTGCTTCACTTAAGCTAAGATCCAAATTTTGAACGGATATAAACCTAAGAGTCCTCAGGATATTTTCCTGTGGTAAATATTATGATCTGAGGTATTTGGTGGCATCCTCTTGGGGTGTTGCAAGTGTTTTTTGAACGACATGATGTCAATATATTAGCAATATATAGATAAAGTAAATGAATATAAAAATTGATGAAAACTAAGATCAAACAACCAGTTCATACAGCTGGAGCCACCGATTGAAATCTTGAATGCGGGAATAACATGAATATCTAGAAGCCGATTCATGGCATGTTCTAGCATTGTCAATTTTTATGAATTTTTTATTCAAAATTAATGAGATATGCCTCAAACACACTACTCGAGTCCAGCAGCTTCTTTTTAATAAAATATTGATTAGTGGAAGAAGTATGAGACTCAGTTGCTAAAGATATAAGGTATAAAAAAAATTAATTATTTTTAATGGGAAAACAGAACTAATACAAAATGAGAAAGTTATATTTTATTTAAGTATGGAGAAGTTCAGTAAAAAATATGTTATTTTTTGTTTTCTGACCACCTTGCATATATAATATTGCTGAAAGATTTTGGAAATCGCCCTAAAATCTGCTCCCATAGCTCTAATCGTTGAAGAGCGACAACTTACTGTCAAGTTTATCGCAATCTGTGACTTTTCCCTTCCAGTCACAAGTCTGTTTATTGATGTCAAACGCCAATCCACTGGGACAAGTGATTTGTTTTAGACCGGATTTAGTACACCTGTACGTTAAAATGATAAACTTAATATAGGAGATTCAACCAAGAAATAGTGACCTTCATAAACTCTGAATCCTTGAAAAAACTAAGTTTTAAAAGGAGATACAAAAAATTGCTAACTTTTTTGGATTCAAAAGTTGATTATAACTCTAAAACTGAGTGGAAAATAAATATTCCATGACAACATGAAAGAATACACATGAATATTACTTACGTTGAAATACATATTTTCCACTAAATAGTTGAGAGACTCTTTCTCAAATTGAATTTAATTTTCTTTAAATAATAAAAGCTCATCGTGGTAAAATCAAAATTTACGAATTTTTCCGAAATGCACACAGATGAGTGTTTCGATCAACTGTTTTGACTTCACTCCCTTCAGAAATTTGAAAATCCATTATGTACCAGTGGTATAACAACTAGAGTACTGGGAATATTACATTCAATTTCTCAGACTTTTTTTTTAAATGATTATCTATACATTAGACGATTCAATATTAGTCACACTTCCAACATCAATTTGAAATAGAGAAATAAAAGTTTATTTAAACAGACAATTTTAGTCATCTTCATTTCAAGTACAAGAATATGTGAAACCAATTTGTACGACTGACTGACTAATTGAAAGAATACCAACTAGTGATTCATACAGATCATACGATTCTGCTCAATAACGACAATGAAATCGAGGTTACTCGATAACAAGTTTCTATAGTACAGAAAGGTGGAGCTATTTTAAGATGAAGAGAATAATGACAGATGTTTACATGCATATTCGTTATCACAGATAGTTTCGGCAGAGCTGATGAGATTAAATGTCGAAATGTTTTATATTGGCGTATGAAAATCACTATTTCTTCTGTATCGACTTACTTTCTACACGATCGCAATTTTTGACATTGGCTTTCCAATCGCATGTCTGGCGATCGAGATCAAATGCTAGTCCTGTCGGACATTTTACCGATGCCAATCTCGTGGCGCCATTAGCATCTGAGTTCATATCGCACCTAAATTATTCAAAACAGTTATTATTAATATCTCACTACACATGGAAGAGTTTTCAATGAATTTACACAAAGTACTTCGTAACATAAGTAATAATGTCTAATAAAAGTTGAAAACAGGTTTGTTTATTTTCAATAAACAACGAGACTGTTTGAACAGTTTTATGGAATAGACTTTGATTTCACCATTTCCTCTCAAAATACAGTAACGAACATAGAACATTGAGCTAATGATTCAGAAAAATCAGTTAAATTGTAATTTTCGAAATTTTAAATATGGAACCAACAAATAATTTTTCTAAGTATATTGTTGTGCAAAATTGATTAAATTATTCACAACAATTCCATTTTTATTTTTCGGATATTTATGATAAATTTCACAAACACTTCGAAATTTTATAAGTTAATCTGCTCTTTCACGTTATTTCAGACACACTTCGTGAGAACCTTTATTATTCCCTTCATTGAGAATTATCTGTTTTCAATATTTTTATATACCCAGGGCCCTCAGTTGGGCGAAATGAACTGACCAAAACCAAATTTGACTGGAGTTACTATTCCATTTAGATTCCCTAATAAAAAATAGAAAATTCTACAAGATTTGAAAAATATGTTTGGGTGATAATGGGTATTCAAATGAAGTGGTAAAATCAAAAACGGAAAGTCGCATTAGAATTCGACTTCGGGTTGAAAAAAAAAAAATCTATTCAATATGGTGCAAACACATAAAATGAATAAAATTGAAACATATACATATAGTTTTATGAATACATTTATGTGTAGTGTTAATTCAAAACTGAGTTATCACAGTGATGAATTATCATTTCGGAAATTCTATTTATGATATATACGGAAATAATACTTGAATATATTGAGAAAGGAAGTTCAAGAGGTGACGTCACATCTCTAGACAGGATGTGATAAAACTATTCCTGGTTGGGGGGATGCATGTGAATTACCTTCGAATTACCAACTATGAGAAAGGTCGTCTTGTTTTGGACAACTTTTCTGTTGCAACCCATGAATATATTTTAATCGTTCAAGGACCATTTTTCTGCAAACCATACGATACGTAAAGATTGAATAACTAGTTTAAATGATTTAGTCGAAGTACTTTGTGATTCTTCTAATAATTTTTTATTTTCATGAGATCATTTCAGAAAAAAACGTTTTTAATCATGATGAATTCATGTTATTTGTTTCGAGCCATGACTTGTACAGCAAAAAACCAGACAGGGTCAGCCCGCATCAAACAACATTGAACAGTCCTGAAATTCAGAATTATGTTTGCAATGATTTGCAGTGTGAGTTTTTCATTTATAACTGAGGCCTTTTAGTTACCTGACTACTTCTCTGCAGTCTCCTTCCGTTGTGAGACGAAAATACTCATCAGCTGGCCGGTTTGCACAAAGTTGCTCTGCAGTTTCATTCTCGTCTTCTTCGCCGTCATCTTGACACAAAACTGAAAAAGATCATTGGTATGGTGAGAGAAAGAATATTTGTATTGAGTATATTCTCTGCTTGTATATTTCTGTGACTTCAGTTAAATTAATTAGGTGTTTATTTCATCTCTGAGAATTGAAACGCAGTTTTTCGTCTATATCTTTGAATAAATACACAGCTGATTTCTGGAAATATTTTTGATGTAAACACAGAAGCTGATATATTGAGGCAATTGAACATAATTTTTTCAGCTGGGTTTGGATAAATGTTCAGTCCTGCAAATGTACTTGAAAGTCAGCATGACGTAACAATTTGAAAGGAATTGAAACTTACCCAATTCATCGGGAAAAATTGAGTAGAATAATTGATAATTATTATCTATCGATACAAATAAAAAGTGCATTTATTTAGAGCAACTAAGAAGTTACTCAACGAAATGTTTTTTATGATCAAAATGCCTAATGTAAATTCTTGCTTTTACAGAAACGACGCCTTACTCTTCATTTTTGAGACAAATTCCAACAAATGGTTCAGGGGGAATCATCTCTTCAGAAAAGTCAGAAACTAATCAATATCCAGTAAGCGCCTGTCAGTTTTACCCTATCTCGATAGTTTCACAACAAACTGGGCGCATTTTCGTTTCCAGTGGATAACTTGATCGATGATTTTTTTATTCAGAGTTCTTGACTACATCATATTTTCATTTTCTTCAAATTGTGACGTCATGTTGACAATAAATTACGTTATTTTGCATATGGTTCGATTCAGAATTGAATAACAAATTTAAATAAGTAAAAAATTTGGGGGTGTTCCTTTTCAGATTCAAAAGTTGTTGTTACTTCCGGTTAAACTGGAAATCCTACTTCAGATTCGAGAATAGACAACTATCAAGAAATACTTATATCTCATATAACATATAGGTATCGAAAACTCATATTTCCATCTTTGAAAATAACCGAATGGCGTGACGTGAAAAATCTCGTGGCCACCCGGTATTCTTACTGTAACGTCATCGATCGAATTTTCATCAAGAAACCTAATAAAACAGCAAATGAACGAAGCTCTTTGATTAGTATTTGATGGAATATGCAAAACCTTTGATTTATCAGAAATCATGCATGATTACTTTGAGTAATTCCATCAAATAAGATTCGTTCACTTGAATTTTCACTTGTGCTTGAATTATTGCCGGAACCTTTTCGAGAGATAAATTTCCGGCAATTATAATTCGCAAGCACGCGGGGGATTCGGTAAGAAAATTTCACACCAAAATATATTAAATTAGTACTAATTTCATATGACCGAGATTATTCCAATAAAAAACAAGTTATAACATTAGTGGGTCATGGAACCAAAGCAAACCTCTAGTTTTATTGACAGTTTAACCAGTTAGGCTCAATATTTCTAGGTTTTATTGTTGTGAAGTTGTTCTCAAGATTTCAGAAGAATAATATTGCGAAGAATACTTTATAATTAGATAAGGAATACATGATGGAAAAGTAACAAAACCATACATTATGCATGATTATTGTGAAGAACTTTGTTAATATAAAAGAAGTAATCCATAATAAGTATAATCGTAATAACAAATTTACCTATTTGAATGAAGAATGCATTGTCAAGCTAGTAAATACATAATTATGAAATATTATCTCCTTTCATATGAAAAATAAAATTCCATTTGTACATTAAAGCAGAATTTTAACTATCACATGTTAAATATTGTAGGTACAGAAAAATGTTCAGTTATCAATTTCGCCTAGGGTACCCTGGGGGATAAATTTTTTTTTGGGTGTTTATGGAAACTAAACAAAAACAAATTTTTTTATTTGCTGAAAAAGTGAGGTGTAAAATTTTCTCCGTAATTTTGAATAACAAATTTCTAAATTAACATCAGAGTATGAGTTAATATCTACAGATATATGCTCGACATGCACACACTACGCCTCTTATTTTCAATTAATAAATTATCGACGTAGTTACATATTAAGGTGTAATGGAAAAGACTACCTTCAATGATTTTTAAATTTAAAATAAAAACAAGAGACGTAATGTGACAAGCATTTACCCTCGCATTTACCTATTATAGTCATAGATGTTTTGTCAAAAACTAATCAAAGTTCGTCGTTCATTTGCTTTTTTACTAGGTCGATTGATGAAAATTCGATCAATGACGTTACAGTGCCGCCATATTGATTTTAGTCATTTGGAATCAAATGTCTGCTTGTGGTATGTCACTGAGAAGTGATTTTTTTGCTCTACAGGGTTCCAATAAAAATTTTCGACCTAGGTCTATTTTCGGTAAAAACGAAAGAAATATTCAATTGTTTTTTCATGGAAAATATGTGTTTTAAGGAACTATAACTTCTTCCCAAATTTTAAAAGTCTAACTTAAACTGCTTCAATTTCTTAAGGCTGTAGATATTACCAGCAATATATAATACGATTTAATATATACGAATGAAATGAATCTAAATCTAAAAGCATTCATACTATTTCATTCCATGTTAATTTCTCATAAACATGTTTACAAATTGTTCTATGAAACTAAACGTTTCTTAAGTCAGCTCCGTCTGTTAACAGTTCTTTGTGAATATTGTATGTGCCTCAGCCTCGCCTAGTTATAACCTTGCCAAGCCTTCGGATGTCTCAACAGCAATTTCTCAGTAAACCGCACATACATCCACAGAACAAAAGGTCAAACTCATCTCAAAATACTAGACTGGTATATAACAATTGAATAATCGAATGACATTTCAACAAGATTTGATCTATCAAGGCGTGTATGGAATCATTCCAAAAACATTCCGCGTCCTTGTACCAGAGAGAGGTTTTGTATCCATAATCAGAAATTCTGTTGAATTTACATTAATTATATCCGCATTTATTTCAAGCAAGGTTTTTATAGTTAAATGCAGGATGGTTACAAAAATGATTCAGTACTTTTTATATTCTGAATAATCTAAATAGTATATCGATAAGAATTATTTTCAAATCAAGTATACACTGTATTTCAAAACTTTATTTTCGTTTCTTCAATCACTTTTGCATATTTCGTTCATCGATTAAGATTTGCGATTATACCTGTTTTATGACTACTTTCTATTCATTCATTAAATGACAAATTTTTGTTCTTTAATTAAGTATATCATATGCAAGAAAAAGGAATTTTGGAAAACATTCAATATTTTAGTTGGATGGTACACGCAGAAAAAAACTTGGTTAAATCAACAAAATATCATTCAACTCGAATAAATAAAAGTGTCAGTATCCCACAATTAAATATCAATTCAAATGAAACAAATATTGTCATTGATTTGTCTCTCTGAAATCCTTTTAGATTTAATGCAATTTGCTTTCAATTGATTATATGTTTTGTTCATAGAAAATCTTGTTTTTTCTTTTCGAAAACATAAGATGTTTCAGTCGATCATATTATTTGATATTTCAACATTACCTTTTAGAATTTTGATTTGAATTTGATTCCAACCAACAAAATATTTTGTTAACTCATTCAGTTCATCGTTTGATTGAACAAAATATTTCTTGAAGTGGAAACTACACAAATCAAAATGAACGAAATATTTTTTTGAATCAATACCTTCAATCTCTTCGATTTGCTAAAGGGATTTTTGAATTTACAAATTATCTTATAGAATGAAAATATTTTGGTAATTCATAGAACAAAATATCCGTTTGAGTGAATGTTATTCCATTACCCTTCTGACAAAATATATTAATTCGATTTACGAATGTTTGTTTAAACTCATTAATTATGTTAGTAGATCGAAAAAAAAGTTTTATAAAAGAAAACATAGTTTGAATTGATTTGAAAGAATATTTTGTCAACTGAAATATTCAGAAATGATTTCAAATATAAAATTTATTCCAATTAATCATACAGGTCCATTCAAATCCCGATCCATCTTTCATGAATATCTCGAAAACCGTGAGAGGGTCATTTGAATTTCCGCAAATTTTGTATTTTGAAGCTCTTTAACAAGACGTCCACCAATCAAACACAGGCATTTAGTTTAAGGAGATTCAAGAGAGTGAAGATTATGGATATTTTTCACGAATACAGAGTATATCTTGAATGATAATTAATTTCAGGAGGTAATTTCTTGTCATATTTTATGGAAAAAAGTTTATCGTGTCCTAACTTGCTTCGTTTCCGAGTAACGGGGTGTCAACTGCGACGCCACTGGAATTAAAATAAAAAATCTGATTTCACGAAAAGAAACCCCTTGGTACTACTAACAAACAAACGAGATTTAATCGAAATCTACCAAAAAAAATTTTAGTAGATCATGAAAATCCGATTTTTTATTTTTGACACTCCGTTACTCGGAAACGAAGCAAGTTAGGACACACGTTTATATGAACTTTCGTTCATAAAATATGACAAGGAATCACCACCTGTATATCTGCTGAAGCAAAAAAGCTTGAGATGAATTTGGAGGTTTTTAACAGAGCTTCAAAACACAATTTTGTGGTAACTTTGTCCCTGTGTCTTAACAGTTTTCGAGATGCAAAAGACTCGATTTTGAATAGGCCCTCCACTAGTCGATCCTGAAAAATAAAAATCACGAATATATCATAACTATATTCCTCAAACGAGCTAAATGGTTGATTAGTTAAAAAATTAATTATAAGATTTCTGTTCATCCAGATACATCCATGACTACGAATGAAAATTATTCAAATTAAATAGTAAGGTATAAAGATTTTGAAGATCTCTTGGAAAAACCTTCCTAGGTAACCAAGACAGGATATGAATGAAATGTAAAATACATTTGAACAAATAATTTATTCATCTCAATTTGAACAGTAACAAAAAATAAAATATATAATTCTTTTGTATATTATATATAAAACTACCATCATATCATAATCAATTCATTTAATTCTTTACATAATAAATTATCCTTTGCCTTTATATTTGTCTCATCACCACAAAAGCTTGGTCTTCCTTCCTCAGAGCTTCAGTAGATGTTTTCCTTTGTCCAAGAGATGGTATGAGTTTTTTCAACTTATTATCGTCCAGCTTTTTGGCAATTTCCAATGTTATGTCATTTTCTGAAAAATTCATTATGACTGTGAAAAATCGAAAATTGACCTGAATGGTAAAGAAATTGTAATGTGAGATAAGTACATAATTTAATTCAGACTGAAATAAATTGAAAAAATATATTTATTAAAATAGAACCATATTTAAAAAAAATTGATGATGAAGTTGATGTTGGTTGATCGACAAATGTCGGATAATAAAACTGAAATTGTCATGAGAATGCTTATGAAAAGTGACTGTGAAGAAGTGGTTCAGTTCTGGCGATACCACCAAAAGATAAAAAAAAAAGAATGGAATACTTGAGAATTATAATACTTAAGGCACTAAAAAAAGGTAATCAAAAGATTCAAAAGACAAACTAAAATAACAGATAAAAGCTGACCTAGACCACTAAAAATTATGAATTTGGTCTCAATCTATTCGAAAGGCATCTAGAAAAAATGTTAAACTTGAAAATTAGGGCCGGCAAAAACTGCAAAAGTTATAAACAATTAAGTCAAGAAGAATATGTTTGTTTTTTGCAAAATATTTTAAAAACTATTTGAGATATCCAAAATTCAGGCTTTTCTTGAAAGAATTTAGAAAAGATCCTCGTTAAAAGAAGTGAGAATTTTTTAAATTATTTTCATCGGGGATTACGTTCCCAAAGAACGTTTAAAAAAATCTTATTAGCAATAAGGATAATAAAGAGAATTGAAAAAAAATCTGTTTGCTAAATTTACGTTTTTCATTTCTCAATGCCGTGGATTGTTAATACAAAAGTGAAAAAACAAAAATTAAAAAAATCTAGATTTTTTGTTTAGAAATAATCAGGGATTTATGTTAACTTTCAATAGGTAAAAATTAACCAATTAACAAAAGTATATTCGTTGAATCTATTTTCAATAATTTCCGTTGCAGAATGAGAAACATGATTTCAATTACTTTGGTACTGGTATTTAAGCTCATTAGTTATATTATGTGAGATGGAAACAAAAATAAGTACCTAATTCGAATTCTGAAATAACTTCACTAACCTGTTGCCCTAGAACCGCCATGATGTTTGAAATGAATCTCATTGATAGTTTTATAGAAACCTTATTATCTTAATACTTTACTTACCAGCTTTCAAATTCTTCAAGGAGCCAAACAATATTATTTTGGTCACTATTATTATAATTAATAGTCACAAACACTAAAAACACAATTGAAAAGAAACCTTGAACTCCGATACAACGCTACTGACGTTATCCATCAACCATCATCCTTCTACATTTTCGACGCGGACGCGGGTTGCTAACTGTGCCAATACCATGTGATTGTTGCGCTTGCGTGTGGTGTCGCAATGGTAAATTTGACAAAATATTTTGAAAGGACAATTCGATGTATGTTGAATTAATTTCGTATTACTTGCGTGAACAAATTTGTGTTTTCAATGAAATCTTTCTGGTATTCACGAGGAAAACATATTTTGTTCCGTCAAATCAATTTTTGCTGAAGTATTTCTCTAATTATTTGTTCAGACAGAATATGGTTTTGAAAGAAATTATTATTTTCTGTCTTGTCAATCAATCAATAATGTTCATGGGACCTTCTATGGTTGTTTACATGAAACCATATTATAAATTTAAATTAAACAAACTTCGGATTGAATTCACAAAGTACTGAATCAATTCTTTTTGTTCAACCAAATCATTAAATTTTGAGGTAATTCACTAGTTAGTTGGTTGAACATAATATCTTTTAAGCGAAATATTTGTGATAGTCATAACGATTCACATATAATGTCGAACCAATTCTGATACACATGTCCAATACACAAAAAAGTATTCGACCGAAGTATATATTTTCTCATAATAACAAAATATTTGAGTAAAATATTTTGTTCGTTCAGGAAATGCTGCTAGTCTATTCAAGCTTGTTTTTGCTGCAGATGCAAATAATTTTTTTCATTCAACAATAAACTCTTAACAAAAAGAAAGTGATTGTAGCAACAAAATTGTTTTTACCGTGTAACAACCTACAGTGAAACAACTGAGCATGAACAATGAGTCCAATCAGCAAATCCAAGTCCTCGCCAATCAACAAAGTTTCAGAGAACAGATACTAAGGAGAAATCAGTTTTGAAATTTGGACGACTATAATAATTCGAGTGAAAGGTTCGCAAATAATCAAATAGCATAGTAGGTTTGGAAACAACTGTTTGCCCTTTTCCACACACTTTTTCATATATATTCCTAGATAATATTTCTACATAGTTAGATATTGATCTTAGATAAAACATGTCAAAAAAAGTGCGGTAAAGGAAAAAAAATAATATTATTTTTTATCATATGATACCGCAAGCTCACATTATTCATTGTAGCTTTGAAATAAATTCTAATATTCCACTTGATAATAATATTCCTGAAATTATTGACAAGAGATAAGTATTCCAATTTTCGAGATGAGAAATTGGAAAGAATTAATAGTTTTTTTCACTACTAGTTGAGATAATGTTCAATTCAGTATTTTAATTCATTTGAAATGTCTGACGCGATTTGTCCAGAAGTAGGTAATTTCCAGAAGTCAAATGAGTAAAAGCCAATATATATATATATATATATATATATTAGTATCGTTAAAATTATTGGACACATTGGCTATCAAATAATTTTTCAAAACCACTTCAAAGGACTATTATAACTACCATCATATTGTTCTTTTTATAAAACTTATAATGCCAGTTTGGAAATTGCTGTCTAGATTTTTTTCCACAAACATTCGAAATGAAAGTGATAAAAAATATAGTGTATGATAAAGTTCATATACTGTTGTTATTTCGCAGATACAGAAATTTATGTTCTGGAAAAATTGAAATAAACAATTGAATCACTGACTTATCCCACCTTAGTGAAATATTGAGAGAAAATATTGACTAAAATGAAGGTATGGGTTTGTCATAAATCACTTGATATGTTCATTTCTCAACAGCTACGCTATGACAATAATAATTAATAAACAATTCAGAAATTTATCGTTAAGTGCCTGTCTATTATTTTGAATAATTCTATGATTTCGTGTATCTATTAGAAGATCATGCAATAATATTAAATTATAAGTGAGTACGGAATATTTTTATTTCAACAACCTACTGGAAGTTCGTACTAAACCTGTATTGACGAAATGTATTGAAGATTGAATGAGGTCATTGGTAATATTTTCGATTTAAAGACGTGGCTCACTACACTCGCATGATGACCCGACAGATTTTCTTATCCTTGTTCAAGAAATTTAATTTAAAAAAGTAAGAAAGTTTAATGATTAAAATGGTAATACTTGTAATGACCGATTGAATAATCGATAGTTTTAAATTTTTATATGATTCTTATACAAACCGAAGAGTCACAAGTCTTGCAATTGTTAATATTTTTTTTTGCAAATTGTACCATAAGGAACCATAATATTCAAGATATCCAGCCATTGGGCCTTATAGTATGTGATCAAGTGACTTAAATGTTATGCTTCACTAAGAAATATATGAAAATATACAAAAATAACTTACCTACGCCCAGAAGTAAAAAACAGCACAACCACAACCTCTTGTCCGCCATGCTAAAATCTTGAAATCCAATCAAGAAGTGATAGTGAACTTTCGTTTTACTTATAAATGTATATTTCAGTACAGCGCCTGCTCAGCCGCTGTTTCACTTCGTATCTTAAGACACTTTCACTTCGAATGAATCCTTGCAGACAACTGGTAGAGTTGACGATAGGTGACTCTACTAAATACCCTTCATTAATTTAATAGCTTCAATGTCGAATGGAAACTTGAAGAATTTCTTCGAAGAACTGTGTTGCAAATCCTTTAAGAAACAATTAAATTGTCAGCGTACGTTGGATGGGTCTTTGAAAATAGATACTCCGCATTTCCATAGCTCTTTGTCCTGATATATCGTTATATTACAGCGAAAACTGATTTTTTTTTTATTTTGCGATAATTCAATTTGAAGTTTTACTTTCATATATCAAATCAGTCTTTAATTTTTTTCATACAATCAATGTTTCTACGTGTTGCTTAGAATTTGTCTTATTAGGTTTAACACAAAAAAATTATTTTATTTTCTTGAGATGATATAAAAAATAAAAAGAGGCATTTAGTGACTTTGGCAACAAAATATCCAAGCCAAATGAAACTAGTAAGATAACAAAAATAATTAAACGAGATATTATTAAGTATTGCGAAAACTAAGTGAGCCTTGTAACGTTGAGCATGTATAAAACATTCAAATGAAAAGTCATTAAGTTACCTACTTAAAGATTTTTCGCATAACACTTTTTAATTTTTATTTATTTTTTTGTGATTTTAGAACTGAAAGATATACTAAAATTATATTGTGAGATGCAGTTAGTTAAGTTTTCAATGAAATGTCATTTAGTGACTTTTCGGGGGTAATACCACGAGTGGTCGCAATACTATCGATAATTCTGTCAGAAATCAACGAGATCAAATTGCCACGAGTCCCGTAGGGACGAGTGGTGTTACCTCAAAGCAATTTGATCGAGTTAAAGATTTCTGACAGAATTATCGATTGTATTGTGAGCACGAGTCGTATTTATTGAGATAATTTCACGAACCAACCAAGTTATTATTTGAAATTTGATCGAGTAAAGAAAGTGAATTCTTCAATAGTTGCAACTAATGAATAATAAACATGAAGTCTGTCAACCTGACGTTTATGTCACATTAGATTACAAGATGTATCATTGCTGTTTATATTTGTGGTTGACTTGACGACGTGGTCTTTCCGGATCGGAAAGAAAGGAAGCGAAAGGAAGCGTGTACTTTCGCGAAATCCCATTCTGATTGGTCCTCATATCGCAGGAGACGCGACTTTCATATAGTGAGTGAAATTGTCGCAATAATATGACGATATGTTCTGTCATCTTCCATAGATACTGATCGATATTTTTAGATAGAAATTTTTTTCCATTCAATTTGAACCTATTATATATATTTATATATATTATATATATTTGCGATCATGTGACCAGAATTAGCCAATCAGAAAAATATTACAGTGCCCCGGATAAGTTCCCGGGAAATTATCACTGCTGATTATTCTTGTCACCATGCAAATGACATATAGTTCGACATTTACTAAATTACATTTTTAAAATGTCAGTTACTTCGAGCAGAAATGGAAAAATCGAAAATGACTCAATAGATAGGTATCCTTAATTATAAGTGAAAATGCATCAAAAATTCTACATTAGGTTAAAAGTACCCGTGGAAACTGTTCAAAGAGTGAGAAAACTAAAGGTGTAGCGTTGAAGAGTTGCCGCGTATACTTGAAGATTGGGCCGTAAACATGAAGAATTAAGACGAATCAGAGTTTGAAAAGGCCACCGTCAAACTAGTTGGAATGTGACTGGTAAACTCTCACAAGAAAAATACTTAGCATTTTTTGAATAATGTGTTAGGCAGGTATACTGGTTTTTAATTCTCTGAAAGACATTTTTTCACTAAATATCCCTCGACTATTGATAAATTCTTATAATTCTTAAATTCTTAAATTTCCTGAAGCGGGTCGCTTTCGAAAATTAGTGACAAATTATTTCGAAATTATCAATAGCCTTGGAATATTATAAGTGATAATTTCCTTAAAAACTATTTTATTTGCCCGGTAGGTGAAAGACATAATATACAAGCCAAAAATATTATCTCTATGGCATACAGTTTGGTCACAATACGCATTATATTTTCGGATATAAATGCTTCGAAAAATTTTCCAATCCATTTTTAACCAGGTTGCTCTACATAATTCATTATAACACAAACACAAGTTTTAGAGGGCTCAGCCATTCAATGGTAAACATCAACGTGAGTCAGAAAAATATCTTGCTGTCAACGTTGTTGTTTCTTGACTACTGAGGGTCCTTGATTCTGGAAGAGTAAATTGAATTTCATGAGTTCAAGATGAGTTCAACTTCACAATGTGACAAGGCAATATATTATCCAAAGGCACTGAAATCTGTTTCGGCGCAGATTGCTTTTTGGAAATACTCTGTATTGATCTCCTTTTATATTTTACGTTAAACCAAGTTTGGTTGGATACTGGTCCACTTCATCGTGATACGTTTTTTCAATCATTACTTGTAACTTTTCAAAGAACGTCGACAGCCAAAAGTAAGTATATTCGAAGAAATATACTTAATATCAAAACTTCCAGAATGTTAGTATGTTTGTGAGGCATTTTGAAAATTTCTTTTTTCGTTTAAAAAAGCCGAGCGGATTTTAGAATTCAATTGAGAGGATAATCTTCGCTTATGATGAGTGGGAAGAAACATAAATCCGGTACACAATATAATTGCCGCCTCATTTGAATCGAAACAAAATTTCAGCTATGATATTTAGAGAACATTGCAAAGTTTAGTTTTTGTAGAAAACTGACAAGTATCTATCTAACAGATCTTCATCGTAAGAACTCTTTTTGACAGCGACAACTAAAATATGCCATTTTTCAGTTGTCATTGTCATTTCATTGTGAAAAACTTCACTTTAAAATATCTATCCTTCTTCTATATCGGATGCCTAAGAATATTCATCTATTTCTTCGGTAATCATAATTTTGATCGTCAGAAGTTTCCATAACACGTTTCTTTTATGGGATTTGAATTACCACAAAAATCAATATTTGTTTGTAATCAAACCATATCAACTAACATCGCTACCTTAGAAACACCTCCTCTATGATAAGATTGATCTATATTTCAAATGATATATACCAAGTATGTTGAAATTTCTCCTGATTTTTTTAAATCATATTTTCATGTCAAAAAATATTGTATGATAAACTTATGAAACGTGTTTTTAAAATACGAGTGTGACTGTATCATAATACAGATATTTCCGTCATAATCTTTTTATTTACGTTTATATAACACTTATTAAAGTAAATTGGCAACAATTTAATAACATGTTATATTTTGAAGGGCTTCCACAACTACTGTATAACGATTGCATCGGTATATTAAAGTATAAGTGGATAAAAAGGTCTCAAACACGCGCTAATTTTTGAAAGATCAGTTATCCACGAATACTTCATTTTTTCAATTGGTGCACTTTGAAATCCTAAATACTGGTTTCATTATTACAAATAATGGAAATAAGAACTTATAATGTAAAATGGTTGAATTCGTAATGTGACATCAGTATACCTTTCGTTAATGTTTGAATAAAAGTTTTTCAATTGTTTGTAATATTTCATTTGACGTTACAAGGTACTCCTGTCAGATGAATAATCATAACCAAACTTCACTGTTCTGGAGTTGTTGATGTATCCATGGTAACTTTAAAAAACGCGCGTTTTTGAAAGTTCGATTTGCACACGCTGTGGCGTGCTTTAAATAGGTGAAAAGGGGTACCAATTGAAAAAAAAACATTTATAACACTTTAATAAAACTTGATCTAGAAAGTTCAGTTGAGAACAGTTATAGAACTGTTTTAGCAGTTGTTTCATTATTTCATAAGTACAGCCTTTTTATCGCACCCAACAACACGAAAATAACTTTTCTGTAATTTAAATGCACTAGCTGACAATAACTTATTGCATAATGAATTGTAATAGTTTTTTTCTTTGATTACAATAGTCAAGGACAAAATTTCAAAATTGAACTCATCATATTGGAAGAAATTTCTGATAAAATCAATGTTAATCCCAAAATCAACTGATGTATAATGCTCTGACATAATCCTTCAAAATCACCAAAAAGAACGGAATCCTACCATCTAACAAAATTTCTTGGTCTTGAATAATATGCGGTTGACGATCTATCGACCAACCCGGACCTACTGGCAGGACACATAACTAACGTAGATAGTGGACTAAAGCGAAAAAAAATTTATATCCCGAGCATTCCGCTGCTAAACAAACTGTCAAAGCTACCAAAATTGAAAATAAATGATATATTAGCTGCTTTTCCGAGCTCGTACTTTTCTTCTTATTTCTGCGATAACATATTTTTTTCTTGTCATGTCGAATTTTAATTTGTGTTATGTAAATGTCAGATCACTTATGATGGATCTCTCAGAATTCAAGTACAAAGTATGTTATGTCTATGATTTTTGATTTGATTTGAAAATATAAACAGGATTTACATGACGATTTTCCAGGTTTTTCGGCCAACGTTCATTTCGAGATTGCCTCGACGTTTCGCCAATGCGAGTGATTGGCATTCTCAAGAGAGAATTTTGCATACTGACAGCTACTCAATTCACTGTCGATTGATTGACATTTCATATTCGTTGTCGTAATAGGTATCTGTGAGTTGGTGTACTTATATCTGATTGGTCAGTAGTGTGAGATGACATTATCAAGTCATTCATACCGTTACTGTGTGGGTAAGGAGCTAAAGCAGAAAGAACTGGTAGCCAGGCTTTATTTAGTTGTAATCCTTCTTCGGTTCTGTTAAAGTTGTTGTGATGTTTCTGGAGTTCAATTGGTTCCCGGAAAATTCTTGGGTAATACGCAGATGTTGTAGAGATGATTTGGGTTTCTTCAAATTTCACTCTGTGGTTATCGTTGTTGAGATAATGTTCTGCGACTGCTGATTTATCTGTGTGTCCTAACCGACAATTGGCCTTGTGTTCTTTGATTCTTGTTTTAACGGAACGTTTCGTGGTTCCGATATAAACGCTGCCACAGGAACATGGAATGCGGTATACCCCAGCAGAGCTTAACACGTCTCGTTTGTCCTTTGCTGATCTCAAATGGTCTTTCAGGTTTTTCGAAGGTTTATAGATAGTTTTAATATCATATTTTCGTAGAATACGACCAATCCGATCTGTAATTCTTGGAACATACGGTAGGAATGCTTTTCTTCTGTCGGTGTTAGTTTTACTGCTACTCGGTTCATTGTCTGGATGATTATTCGGTCTATTTTCGATTCTTCTGTTTTTACTCTCTTTTCTTTGGTTCATACATCTCTGAATCTCCCGTTCTTTGTATCCATTAGAAAGAAGAGCGTTTTTTAGGTGAATTAGTTCTGCTTCCAAGTGTTCGGGTTCACATATTTTTCTGGCTCGATCTACTAATGTTTTAATTATACCTTGTTTTTGGCATGGTTTGATGTATTGTGGAGGTATCGATCAGTATGCGTTGGTTTTCTATATACCGTATGCCCCAAACGTCCTTCTTTCCGAGAAATGAGAACGTCTAAGAAAGCCAGTTTCTTCTCATTTTCAATTTCCATGGTGAATTGAATATTTGGGTGCATGTTATTGATATGGTTAAGAAATTCGTTGAGTTTTTCTTGTCCATGGCTCCAAATTATGAAAATCGTCATGTAAGTAACGATGGCCGCGAAAGCCTTTCACAATTTATATAAACAGAATGTTTATGAAATCCAACGAGGAATTAGCTGAGGCTAAATGACAAACCTTACTCCATCCATCATCCAAGATAACCTCTTGGATGGTATTCATGTTGAAAATAGGAACACTCTTCGTTGAAAATTGAAACATGATATTTTTCGATTTAAAAAAAATATTTTATTCAATTTTTTGTAATATCCAACAGAAAACAACTACTTCCCTGGCTAAGCCACACATTCTAATCGATTTTTTTCTATTGTAAAAAAATACATATGTTTCAATTTTCAATTGAAAATTTTCCCCTTTCTGAAATGTTTACGATATCGTTATTATACTCACCTGTGGTACTGTAACGAGTGATTTAATTTCCTCACCACGTATATAATAGTCTATTACGTTCTGATCGGATTTTGACTTTACGCGCTGGAGACCTAACATTTATTTCTTGAATCTTGTTCTGATGTTAATTTCTTCTTTCAGGACAGTATGTATTACAAATGTCAATGCTCCCTTGTTAAATTAATGATGAAGCTGCGTGACCGAGCAGTAGTGAGATTTAGAGAAAGTAAATTCATACACCACTGGGATTACTACAAACAAATTAGGAATTCGACCAATCGCACAAACTTGAAAAAAAAGCCTATCTAGAATTTAGGAACAATAAAAATATATGACAATAAATAGCCAAATTGGACATATTATATGAGAAGCTGAATAAAACATTTCCAGAACATCTCAACAATTTTAAAGACCTCAACACACACATCCACAACGGTGCTGCTGAACTTTTGACTCCTTACAGTGATGGGATGACATTTTTCTCCGAGATTATTCAAAGTGAAAATGTAAGATTTTTTTTACTCGTTCAACAACAAATGATGATTTATATAAAACCCTACTGGTAATTATATCAAATGCGGTCGGTGCTAATAATATTAGCATTAAAATATTACTGAATCACTATCCTATTGTCATTCCTTATATCACTCATATTTTCAAAACATGCATTCAGTATTTCATATTTCCCACGATTTGGAAGCAATCTCAAATAGTACCTTCAGCAAAGATAGGAAATCGGCAAATTTCAATGATCTTCGCCCCATAAGCATTCTTCGTGGAATCTAAAGAGTCTTTGAAAAAATTATTAAAGCCCAATTCGTAATTCGTAAGGTAAGGTAACGCAAGAACGTGAGAAATGTAAACCATGCATTGGAATCATATAGACACGTTCATGATGAAACGCAAGGTAAGATACACGATTTCAATGGTTATTTCTTACGTTCTTGCGTTACCTTACCTTACGTTTACATAAACTAGGTTAATGGGGCACCCAAAGTGGGGGGGGGTTCAGGGGTTAGAAGCCCCCGAAATTCATCAATACCACTTGATCAATCACTGAAAATATCTTGTTAAGATGAATTTTTTGTTTTGGAAATTAAAATTATAATCTAACGTCTTGCACGCCCGTGAAGGAAGGGTGTATAATGTCATTTTATAAAAAAAAATTTGAAAATTTTAAATTTTGTTGGAAAATTCGGAAAATCTTGGAAACTGCTGTTCGAAATTACACAGTTTCTTCCATCTGGCAGTTCCAGTATTATTGCGGCTCTGCTCCGGTCAGCTGACGTTCGGCGGACAATGGTTCCCAAAATTTCGAGGAATTTTCCAACGCAATTTAAACCTACCATTCGTTATAAAATGGTATAGTACACCCGCCCTTTACGGGAGTGTAAGAGGTTAGATTACATCCTGTATAAATTAACCCTCGCCGAAAAAAATTAACCATCCCCCTTCCCCCGAAAAAAAATAACAGAGGTTTAGACCAATGAAAAAACAGAAAACAATTTACTAAACAAATTTCTCAAGAAGGCTTTGCTTCATTGGACTTGTCATGTCGATCATGGCATCCGCATAAGATGTCTATATTCATGGTGTTTCTACTTATAGCTGTAAAAGTTTGGGACAAAAATGAGGAATTTTCGCCTACTTGATTTTAGAGCACACGGCTGTTTCAGATGGCGCATACAGCGTTTATAGTAAACTGTAATCACAGACCACACAGGGTGTATTTATCATAAATCACATTATCTGTATTCTGTGGTATTTATATTTTCAAATTCATTATTTTTACTTTGCTGCTTTGAGGTTAAGTTCATAATATGGTATATGGTAAGTTCTTAAGTTCTGTGGGTAAAACGTAAAGTATTCCGGTTTTCCGGTTACCTATTCATCTTTCCTGTTAAATCAGTTAAATTGATTGATTGTCAAGTCAATTACCAAAGGAAAGTTCCAGTGAAATTTTGTGTAGGTACCATTTCCTTGAAACAACTCCAAGAAAATTTCAACACTAGAAATGTTTGCAGATTGTCCGGGTGTAACTATTTTGCAGGTCTGCAGGTCAGCAAAATGTTCCCAGTGCAAAAACCTTACAGATCAAGACCGATTTGCAGGTTGGACCGATTTGAGATGTAACTGGTATAAATAAGAACATTTTTGACCAAAAAAAATTCATACCCCCACTCCGAAATATGAGATTTTGCCATATATTGAAAAAAAACTTTGCAGGTCGGCAGAAATTCCTGCAGGTTGGACTGACATGAGATGAAACAAGACCATATCAACACATTTTTGACAAAAACCCTCCATACCCCCACTCCCGAATATAAGATTTTGCCATATATTGAAGAAAAACTTTGCAGGTCGGCAGAAATTCTTGCAGGTTGGACTGACATGAGATGAAACAAGACCATATCAACACATTTTTGTCAAAAAACCTCCATACCCCCACTCCCGAATATGAGATTTTGCCAAATATCGAAAAAAAACTCTGCAGGTCGGCAGAAATTCTTGCAGGTTGGACTGACATGAGATGAAAGAAGACCATATTAACACATTTTTGACAAAAAAACTCCTTACCCCCACTCCCAAATATAAGATTTTGCCATATATTGAAGAAAAACTCTGCAGGTCGGCAGAAATTCTTGCAGGTTGGAAGGACATGAGATGAAACAAAGCCATATCAACACATTTTTGACAAAAAACCTCCATTCTCCCACTCCCGAATATGAGATTTTGCCAAATATCGAAAAAAAACTCTGCAGGTCGGCTGAAATTCTTGCAGGTTGGACTGACATGAGATGAAACAAGACTATAATAATACATTTTTAACAAAAAACCTCCATACCCCCACTCCCAAATATGAGATTTTGCCAAATATTGAAAAAAACTTTGCAGGTCGGCAGAAATCCTCAATTTCGGCTGACCTGCAAAATTTTTCTTCAATTTAAATAATAATATAACAAAATCACATATTTAACAGTAAGGGGATGGAAATTTTTGTCAAAAATGTTTCAATATGGTCTAGCTCCATCTCAAATCGGTCCAACCTGCAAGAATTTCAGCCGACCTACGAATTTTTTCTTCAATCTATAGCAAAATCTCATATTTATCCGTCCAACCGGCAAGAATTTCGGCCAACCTGCAAAGTTTTTTTCCATATGGCAAAATCTCATATTTGGGAGTGGGTGTAAGGAGTTTTTTTGTCAAAAATGTGTTAAATATGGTCTTGTTTCTTCTCATGTAAGTCCAACCTGTAAGAATTTCGGACAACCTGCGAAGTTTTTCTTCAAACTATGGCAAAATCTTATATTTGGGAGTGGGGTTATGGAAGTTTTTTGTCAAAAATGTATCAATATGGTCCAGTTTCATCTCAAATCGTTCCAACCTGCAAGAATTTCTGCCGACCTGCAAGGTTTTTTTTCAATATTTGGCTAAATCTCATATTTGGGAGTGGGGGTTTGGAGGTTTTTTGTTAAAAATGTATTGATATAGTCTTGTTTCATCTCATGTCAGTCCAACCTGCAAGAATTTCTGCCGACCTGCAGAGTTTTTTTTCGATATTTGGCAAAATCTTATATTTCGGAGTGGGGGTATGGAGGTTTTTTGTCAAAAATGTGTTAATATGGTCTTGTTTCATCTCATGTCAGTCCAACCTGCAAGAATTTCTGCCGACCTGCAGAGTTTTTTTTTCGATATTTGGCAAAATCTCATATTCGGGAGTGGGGGTATGGAGGTTTTTTATCAAAAATGTGTTAATATGGTCTTGTTTCATCTCATGTCAGTCCAACCTGCAAGAATTTCGGCCGACCTGCAAAGTTTGTCTTCAATACATGGCAAAATCTCATATTTGAGAGTGGGGGTATAGAATTTTATTGTCAAAACTGTACTGATATGGTCTATAGTTTCATCGCAAAAATCGGTTGAACCTGTAAGAATTTCAGCCGACTTGTGAATTTTCTGCACTGAGAACACTTTGCTGACCTGCAGACCTGCAAAATAGATTCTCCCGATTGTCCCATTTCATTAAAAGTGTCCTTATACACTAGAACTATAACAACACTAAAATAAGAAATGAACAAAACTAATAAAAACGACGAGCAATGAACTAAACGAAACAACACTAAACTAAGAACTATAATGAACGAAACTATAATATACTACGAATAGTAATAAGATACGAGATAAGTAAACAAAAATTTTCAAAACGGGGAAAATTAATTACTCATTGACACTATTGACAGTGACAGATAATAATTTCAGTGTGGACTCGAACAATTCTGAACAACGCCATCTAACAGATCTCTGGTAAGTAGCAGTCAGTGCAACAGGTGGTGCCTTCAAAAAGTTCGAAACAAAATCGAATCAATAGAAGCACCAGGAGTTTCTAGGCATCTTACATCCGCACTTAGTCAACTTCAAATATCTCGAAAACAGTTGATATTTGTGAAACGAAACGTATTCCTTTTTTGTATAGGAAATATTGGGGATTAAGAAAAAAAAACGAAATCGATATTAATACATTGGCGTGAAAGTTGAGGAGGGGCGAATAGGGGTACCCACCTGCCGTACGCCCCTGTTCAGAGTTACAAACACACGATTCACCTTGGAATATAAAACTGAATGCTGTTAAGTGACATACCAAATTTCATCAAGAAAAGTTAAGCCGTTATGGAGTTATTCTGGAAAATCTATTTTTTTGTTTCACTTTCAACACCCTGTAACTCGGTTAATACTCATTTTAGGGTGTATATTTCTTAAAACTTTCAGCCTTAAAATCAAGTGAGGATTCTACCTTCGGAGTTTGTCCCCTTTATTCTGGGACACCCTGTATATGATAATAGAATTGATCCGAGTACCGTCCCCTGTGGCACTCCGCATTCGACTAATTCAAATCTACTTACAGGTATCATCAATTTTGACACATTGTTTCTTTTCATATAGATATGTTCTGAATAGGTCATGAGCCAGTCCTCGTATTCCTATATCTTCCAATGATTCCAACAATTGGTGGTGGTCGACAGTGTCGAACGCCTTTGCAAGATATAGGAACACGCCGATAGCAGGTTGGCTGTTGTCAATTGCATCATACATTTTTTGAGTTAGTGACACAATGGCTCCTTTTGTAGATTTTCCGCTTTGGAATCCGAATTGATTATCACCAATCATTTTATGTTTCTCCAGAAATTGCTCGAGTCTAATTTTTACAAGTTTTGTGACTTTTTCGAAGATTTTAGCATAGTTAGTTACCAGAGATATTGGTCTAAAATTTGATGGTGAAGTTTTGTCACCTCTTTTATGCAACGGTATCATTATTGCGATTTTAAATTCAGTAGAACAGATTCCATTTTCCATTATATTATTGATAATTATAAAAACGGGTTGTTATTTAAGGAAATATCCTTAAATTGCTTTAAATGTCTCGGCTTTAATATCGTCTATACCAGGTGTTTTATAATTTTTCAAGGATAAAATGATTTCTTCAATTTCTTTTTCATCGGTAGATTTGAGGAAGAATGAACAGGAATTTACCACTCAGGTGATTCTATGTTTTGTGATAGTTCTTGCCCTACGGTGGAGAAGAAATCATTGAAAGTATTTTCTATATTGAAGTCTACGTACTTACCATTTTTTGATTTCAACTGTAGGTTTATTCTTGGTGTTTGAAATATTTTTTATAGTTTTCCAGAGTTTCCGTGAATTATTTTTATTCTGTTCAATTTGATTTTTATGATGGTTCAGTTTGGTGACATCCATGAGTTTATTCAAATTATTTCTGTATTAGACTTTATTGGTCCCATTGTAATCCATTCTTTCTTCTTTATGTATTTTCGCTTTTCTCTATAAGTTTTAGTATTCCTCTCAATAGTTTGCTCAACTTCAGTAACAAAGTAGGTTTTAGCTTTTTGTGCGACTTTAATGTTATATAATGAATCCCAGTTCAAATTTTTCAAAGCGGTTTTTAATTTTTTATAATTTATATGTTTTACCATGAGTTCCCTATAGTAAGATACGATATCCTTAAATATGTTTGCGTTCAATATCGTAGCTCTATGATCTGTTACAAGTGAATCTAAAATAAAGCTTGAAAAGTAGTCGCTGACTTCACCTTCTTTTACAAAAATGTGATCTAAGCAGCTTTAAGAGTCTCCTTGGATTCTGGTATGGGTATTAACAGTTGTACAAAGTTAAACATACTCAATATGTCTAAATACTCGGATAAAATCGTGTTATCCTCAGAAAATAAGTCTTCTACGAAGATAATCATAGTCCATTTACAAACTCTTTATCTTTGGTTGATGGCGATTTATATAAAGCTGTCGAACAATATTTTCTTGAACGTTCTACACTATCTCAGTTCTTGGTCAGACAGAGGTTCTTCAATACATTAGTCTCATATTTTGCAAGAACCTATATTTGGTGGCTCAGATGGTAAATGCGCGGGCGTGCGGTTGGACCTTCTTAGTGGGGTGGTTAAAAGCGTGGGTTCGAATCCCACTTCCTGAAAGTTTTTTTTTCTCTCAAGCATTTAGTTATTCATGTATAATTGTTATTCCTCCTTATATTGCTTTGTAATTTATACTTCTTTTTGGCAATAAAGGCAATGATTTCTAACCTATAACTACCACAAACTGAGCTTTCATAATAAATTTATAAATTTTTGTATAGTCGTAAAGAAAGTATAGTCTTCTACTCGCTTATAATGAGCAGTATACGCTGGTTGATAAATATACTATTACTTTTTGATTTTAGTTTGAAAATATGAATAGGACATTCATAAAATCTGTTGTGGAATCATTACTGTTGCGAGTTCCCCAAAGTATAGCCAGGCGGAATGGGAGTGGTGGACCCCAAGAAAGAGCCTGCTTGGGTGAGGAATGAAAGGAGGGGTATCCTGGATATGAGCCCACCGTTATTGGGGTTGGGGAGATTGTGGGGTGGTATTGCGGAGGACCCTATATTGGAGCCCATCCACGTGGGAGCTAGGGTAGGAAAATAAATTATATCACTTCGGCGCGCACAATACCTTGAGATGGGTCTTATAAGCTCGCAGGTAGTGTTCTCGCTTGCTCTGCCAAGGTACGCGGGTTCGAATCGCCACGCCGTCACCGACCTCCGCAGAAAGGTAAGGCTGCATTTTCCCTAGCTCGCACAAGTCTCTCGAAGACTTCTTGGGATTGATTGTAACCGGGCAGCCGGTTGATGGAAATAACAATTCAAACAGATTTGGGTGGATTTTAGAGTGTCCCCAACACGCAGTCCGGGTTTTTAAGCCTGTAAGGGCCCCGGTCGTTCCATATCTGGACGCGCCTGGTAGGTAGCTCAACCTTCCCATACAAACGGCACATTCATAATCATTGCATTCATACAATTTATTATTACTTATAATAATAATACTCCCTCATAAACACTCGTAGAGTGTACCTAAAGGCATGGCCTGTGCGGGTAGAGGACGGCTATTATTATTTGCCGTGGCGCTCCGGGGTGACACTGATTTTTGGTGGCGTATTCACTTTTCAGCTGGAGGAAACCCCGGAAAACCTACAGCACCACCTCGGGTGGCCTGCGTGCACTCAAAGATAGCACTAGCCGAGATTGGCATCTAGACAACAAACAATACACTTGCTTTCAACAAGGACTGTGGTCGTCTATCGATTCCGATATTGGGTACTTGAGAAAAAATCCTTGAGTATATTTCAAATTTTCATTTTCTATTAAAAATGTTATCGATAATTCAGATTTTTCAGGTAATACAACAACACCCACTAGCAGTGAAGGGATGATTCTTAATAAAGCGCTTATATGTGTAACACATTGTTCTAGAAATATAATCAACGGAAATGGTGAATATTTTCAAAATAACCGTACTCGATTGGCATATTCACAATGTATATTTGGTAAACGTACCATGAAATTATATAGTCATTGTGTTAAGCGACTGTAAAAAAGCATATTACAAAAAGTTAATAATACATGACAATTACCAAAAGTTACGAAAATATTACATTCTTTACTGTAATTTCACCAAACACATCATGAAAACATCGTGTGATTTTCTATTGATAATACTATGTATGGGATAAGCAAAAAAATACAGACTAACCTGTCAATATACAATTTTTCACAAACTGAAATGTAGATTCACTTGACCGATTCACTGAAAAAAATGTGGTACGTTATATCAATAATTGCCTTTTTTTACCTCTCCGTTCATTGGCAAAATACATTTTTCATCGTGGCAATGAATAAATATTCACTGACTTTTGTAGGTATTTATTGATACAACGAATTCAAGTTTATTGAGATCAAAGATGATCGTTTCTTACATTTGTGAACAGTTTTCGTTGCTCCTGCAGAAAAGTTTATTGAGGTGAGATCAATTATGATCTAATTTCAGACCTATGAACATATTTCGTTACGGCTTTGAAAAAGATTATTGAAATGAAGGATAAGGTACATTGGAACAATGTAAATTATTTCATGAAATGTGGTACATAATATCAATGAATACCGTTTATTACCTTTCCGTTCATTGGCACAATTAACTTTTAATCGTGATAATGACTAAACATTCACTGATGTACGAAGGTATTTATTGATACAATGAATTCAAGTTCATTGAGATCAAAGTTGATGGTTTTTTATATTCATGAACAGGTTCATTGAGGTGAGGAATGTGGTACACTGAAACAATTTGAAATTGTTCATCACATCAATGAACATAATTCATGGTCCCAGAGCACTGATGTATATATTTTTAAAAAATACGGTACATTTTATTGATGAATACCTCTTCGTTTATTGGCACAATACATTTTTCGTCTTGTCAATGAATGACCATTTACTGAAATATGTATGTTTTTATTGTTACAATGAATTCAAGTTTATTGAGATCAATGATGATCTATTTTCAGACCTATGAACATGTTTCTTTGCGGCTATGGAAAAGATCATTGAAATGAAGAAAGAAGTACATTGAAACAATGTATACTATTTTATGAATAAAATGTGCTACATTATATCAATGAATACCGTTTATTACCTTTCCGTTCATGGGCACAATACATTTTTCATCGTGACAATGATTCAAGTTCATTGAGATCAAAGATGATCTTTTTTTACATTTATGAACAGGTTTCGTTGCTGCTATGGAAAAGTTCATTGAGGTAATGAAAGGGGTACACTGAATCCATTTGAAATTATTCATCATATCAATGAACGTAATTAATGGTCCAAAGAGATGATTTTATCGTTACAATGAATCCAAGTTTATCGAAATCAATGATAATCTATTTTCGGATCTACACACAGGTTTTATTGGGGCTATGGAAAGATCATAGGAGGTGTAACGAAGTTACTAACTCCCAGTTTTGTTAGGCAGATAGAAGCAACATTTTCATCCCATTCTATAACTCCGTAATTAATATGTTCATGAATATCATAATAAGCCTTATGTCGAACCAAGCCATCTCGTGTTTAAATATACTCATAAATTTTGCCGGCATCTGTTCAGCCGAATCCTCGCATAGAAGTCTCCGTTGCTGGCAAGTTAGCTTTAGGTAGTACACAGCGCCTCCACTAGAGGGGCCACTCCGCACGACTTCGTTTTTTGCACAGAGCCGGTTAACCTAAGCAGACAGAAACGATCGTTGAAGCATCTTTTCAGGTAGCACAGACTACAGAGACATCCGAAGAGCTCCGAAAGGAGCCAGCCGAAATAAAAGATAACTTGGAGATACGCCTTCCTTAATGCATTATAATTATTTTGGATATCTTTCGGAAACTCACTGTATGCTCAATATCAGTGGAAGGCCTTCATTGCATTTACGAATGATATGCAATGATTGAATAAATACCACTTATTCAAATGATAAACAAAATAATTAGTTCAATGTGTGAAATGTATATCAATTATTGAATCAAGGAATAACCGATACTTAATGATCACCGTTCATTGGACTGATGAAAAATATCCATCGTCGAACTAATCTGAATCATTATATCAATCATACCGCATTCATTCGAAGAATGGACAATAATAACTAATTTGATGAATACAGTTTCATCAGTTGAACGAATACAATTTACTGCTTGGGTGAACACTCTTCATTCGTTTGATGAATGGAAATCATTATCCCAACGAACCTTGCATAATAGTAACCGATTATCAATAAACACCATTCATTGAATTGATGAAAAATATCATCTAAATCATTATATCAATCATACAGCATTTATTCGAAGAACGAACAATAATAATTAATCTGATGAATACACTTTCATCAGTTGAATGAATACAATTCATTGCTTGGGTGATCACTCTTTATTCGTTTGATGAATGGAATTCATTACCATAACGAACCTATATTTAATGTACTTGATCATGATATAAATCAAGATCCGTATTCATAGTATGGATAACCAGTTGTACATTGACATAACGATTGCGTTCATTGGACCAATATTGATGAAAATATTCATTGAGTCACTGAACTTTTTCATTGTATTCAGATACCAATTTTTTCCATAGTGGGTATCGCATTGCTCAAGTTACATCATGTACATTTACATAATATGTTTTTACAGTGTAGATTTGCCAAGCTGTAATAGATTATTATGAAACATCGAGTTGTCTTGAAACTTCGTTAATAATACTCATAATCTAGTGTAACTTTTCTTTGATTCACCATTTTTCGAAAAAATTGCTAGAGTCCTCCTATAAGTGAATTCCTCGTTCACCATCAGATATAACACCACTCTAATTCTAATTGTGGGTATAGATCTGCGAATCGACGTTAACGAAATCGAACATAATGACGTGAAAGAATTGAAAAATATGTATCAATAAAACTGTATATTGGACAGTAGTTATTCATTGAAGAACTCTCTTGAAAGCAAAGCGTAGTGTTGGCGTAAGTATACTTGCCTACCCAAAAAGAAGGCGTTTTTTCCAATATTTAATTCATTTAAGAAACTGAGCCTTTCAACAAATCCGGATTATTGTTAATATTAAAACAACTTATAGGAGTCTGAAACGTTTGCCGGAAAGTGCATGATAAAAATCATTTCGACAATGTCATAAAATATAATTTTCTCCATGAATCCTTCATATAGCGGTATATATGTGTATATATAAGGCAAATACCTATATTTGACAAAAAACAACTGCTTCCTTGGCTTATACTACGAATGACAATAAACTACATCTGTCATAAACCTCTGCAATGTTTCTCAAGGAGGACCCGATTGCGAGTGCTTCTATATGATTCAAACTGAGTTCTCATTCACTCGTTCTGGTCGCGGAAATGACCACCCGGCAGAACAGTTCAGAGGTTGAATGAAAGGTATATCAACGATGTTTCAAGACAACATCATTACCATAAGTTTCGCATCAGATCACAAATATTTTTTCCAAATAACATTTTCATTTTCAACTTTATATATCAAAGAAAGGCATAGAAGTGTTCTTGTTAAGAATGTTTAATCATAAATGGAAATACATGATTAAATAGGGGGTGTTTCATTTGAAATAATTCAATTCCAAAGAATATTGTTAGAACGGACCGGAGTTTTATTCGTTTTCACTATCGGGATGGCCAGAAACATAGGGGATTTCAATGGGGAGTAAGAAAAGCAACCTGCATTTGCACACATATCAATCAGATTGAATGTCACAGGAAGAGATATATAAGATGACGGCTCCAAAACAATTTTTGTCTGTTCTATAAATGACGATACTCCGTTGTTATCGGAAAAAAACTTTTAACTGTCATATATTATTATCTGGAATGTGAAATGCCTATTCGAATATTTTCATAAATAAAAAAGTTGCGAAGGACACATGAACATAATCAAAATCTATTTTGTGCGTATAAAACAAAAACTAATTGATTTTAATAAAATGTTTTTTCGCATTTAGTTTCCCTTGAAACTCCACATTTGGAATAATTCAACCGACCTCATATCTCCCACCATTAAGAAGATACACATGGTGAGCATGGTAAGTGGAAACCACTGTATACTTATATAGGTTTAGGTAAAGATACTTATTAAAATTTTCAATGTGTACATTTTCATACTAATCAATACGAGACTTCCGAATCGAATTGACCTGAAGGATAGAACCTAATTCATATAGCATGCAAATAATTATAGATATTGATTAGTCATAAAAGAACAACAAAAAGTTTTCCGCCTGTCTAATACTTTGTTGAAGACTATTTTGTTTAATGCCTCTGAAACTTCTTTCGGTTGAATATTTTCTTCTTTCTGGTGCCCCAACATCCACGCCTTAAATTTTTCTCGTATCAGTCTCACTTGCTTCTGCTAACGTATTGGCTTCCAAAGTTTCAGTTTAATATGTCAATAATAGTAGGAGATTTGAGCCGGTTCTGGGCCTCCCCCCACCACTATGACGTCATCGGTGACCTTGATCTTTAACTTTGACCTTGGCCGTTGACCTTGACCTTTGATCTTGATATTTGACCTCGACCTTTGACTTTGATATTGACCTTGACCTTTGACCTTGGCATTCGACCTTGACCTTGAACTTTGACCTTTGACCTTGATCTTGACTATTGTTGGGAGGTGTTTGACATTGTGATGACTTGGATTTTTTTTCATACACGGACAAGTACTTTTTCCAAGTACATATATTTTTTCTTACCTCAATGTCCTTCATGTATACTTACTCTGCCATTGTGTGTGATCCTAATGTGTGGAGTACGCATACAAATCTAAACCGAAGTATAGAGAGGGTACACGTCTGCACGCCACGGATATCCAGTCAGACATGTGATTCCCCTCCGATGATGTATACCTTGCGATGGTGGTGGGGGGAGAGGTCGCGTGACGTCAACGCTATGCGCATCCGACGACGATCCAGTGATGTGTGTCAGACTCTCGCTCTCGACATGGTTGGCTTTCTCCCACCCTTTCTCCCCACCATCACTCCCACCCCGTCTCCTCACCCTTTCTTCTCCCACCCTTTCTCCCCACCTTAACCCAAAGGCTGCGGTCATGCAGCGACTACGTGGCTTTAACGTTGAGATATACTTGGAGGTACTTTGAAAATTTTGGTATGACCTTAATGAATGCTATACATGTATTCAGTGTTTGTGTTTGACCTTGAGATGTCATTGTGATGACTTGGATATCATTTTTCATACACGGACAAGTACTTTTTCCGGGTACATATTTACCTCCATGTCTTTCACCGTCCTTCATGTGTACCTACTTTACTATTGTGTATGATCCTTATGTGTGGAGTACATATAAAAATCTATACCGAAGTATAGAGAAGGTACACATCTGCACACCACGGAGATCCAGTCGGATATGTGAACTCTGAGAGATACCTTGCTATGGTGGTGTCGTGACGTCAACGCTATGCGCATCCGACGACGATCCAGTGATCGTGTCAGGATTTTGCTCTCGACACGGTGGGGTGGGTCCGCGCTGACGTCACAACACCCATACGCAGAGGTACTTTGAAAATGTTGTATGACCTTCATGAATGCTATACATGTACTTAAGGTTTGTGTTTGACCTTGAGATGACATTGGTGATAGATGGGAGAGATTACATACACGGTAATGAAGTTCTTGGTTATTGTGTCCTGTTTCAATTGTATTCATGATTGATAGTGTATGTTATGTGTACGTACTCTTAAAAACTATAAAGTTTAAACAGTACATACAAAAAACCATTGACATTGGGTTTTTTCTTCATATATACGGTAATGATGACCAAGCACTTTTCTACTCTGCGTTTGATCTGCGTATGACCTGTGTACGGTAATGAGTATACGATCGAGTATTTGAGTACTTAAATAACTCCATGTCTCGAACTATGTATGATCATGTGTACTCCAGACTTGCTACTGTGACCTTCATGGTGTACATACAAGTATAAGTAGCAAGAAGCAAGTCCGAAAATTCAAGAAATCTAACCACACACGCACCGTCTGTTAGCCATTAAACGCCGGCGATGAATGTACCGTTCCCTCAGGCATGACCTCCGCATGACATCCCCTTCCTAATTTTGTGAATGGTCTGTGTGTGACACATCACACCAGGAGCTCGCTAAACCAGTCATATTAGTTTCTCATCAAACTGGTGGTCCACCAGTGAAAAATTAGATACGGTTGCTTCGACCACTATGTACACATGTGATAACAATCATGTGCTAACAATTCCGACAACATAACTGATGATCAACGTATATAAAACGTATATAAAACGTATACAAAACGTATATAAAACGTATATAAAACGTATGTAAAACGTGTTTGACATTCACTTGTCCTCACTTGATATTTTTTTTTTATTTTGTATTTGTATAAAACTTACATCTAATTCAACATTTCTACAATACTTAAACATAACTTAACCTATCTATATACAACCTAAATACTATACCTATGGCAGGCTGCCGCCATCCTATCCATGGCGGTGCGGACTTCTGCTCTCACAGTGTCCCTCCTGGTATGCATTTCAGCTTCCAGGAGGGCTGCATGTTGATCTCTCTCCATGAGAGCTGCCTGTTAGCGGGTAATTTCTGCCCGCTCTCTAGCGATCTCCAGGCAGCCGCGCTCAACCTCATCCAGTCGCTCCAACACCTGGTCAATAAAAGTCCCCGGCCTTGCTTCGAGGACGTTTCTGGTTGGCTCGCTTGCCGTGGTGGAGGTGGTGGTGGAACAACTGTAATGACGGGAGAAAGGGGTATGTCTGCAATTGTTGGTTCCAACTGTACAACTACAGGAGCAGGCATTACTTCAACTGGTGCCACTATAGTTGCAACAGGTGGTGCTACAACAGTTGAGGATGCCTTCTTTGACGGCCATCCTCCAGAGTACGGGCTATTTCTACTACAGTTCCTACGGTACTCAACAATAGGACCAGCCTTACTTGTACTACTGTGACTAGTAGATTGCTTCTTCGATGATGACTTCTTTGGTGGCTGTACCATGAAATCATCATCGCTGTCCGCAATATTTATTATAGGCATATCTTCCGTCGACAATTTTGCTCCAGCGTTACGGGATCCTTTGGGAGCAACTCCATCAACGAACCCACCTCGTCGTTTGCGTTGGTCCATCTGCGCACCTGCTGGGGAAGGCGTCATCGGCGTTCATGAATACAAGATTGTTAACTTACCTTCAAATTATTCTACTTAGTCCTGTAATACTGAATGCTGCTGGCGACTGGATGCCGCAAGTGGCTGGCGACTGAAGATTATTCTGGGGGAGTTCTTGTTTTAATCACTCAGGCCTCCACCCCACTCCTACTCTTCTTCTTCTCCGACCTACTTCAATCCCCACTATGTCTTAAGCCACGTCCCTTTCTTAAGCCACACCCGCTTTCTTAAGCCACGCCCCCTCATACCAGGCTTTGCAACCCTAACCCATCTCCACCCCTATTTCAACTCTGCTATTTGTTACAATGCATACATCCCCCTACGGGGCAAAGCTGATATAGAGATGAGTGACATGAATAACAATTAAGTATGGGAACATTCGCATATTCCACTGTATCATGTGAATAACCATGCTGATACCACCCACCATTATTATTCATGCCGCAATACCTTAAAAAACAAATGTCACATAAGAAACGCTTTCTATTGTCACAAGTATGAATTGTGACAAAGTAACAGCTGCAAAAGTACAAATTACTGGCAAAGTTTTCTAATGCTTCAGTCATTTTTATTTGATGGGCCTTGCTCACGATGGTTTCGGGCACATCCTCACAGTCTGGTACAATTCCATCATCGGCTGGTGCTTCTTCACCGTCATCTTCGAGAAACTGTTCTCCGTCTAAGTCTTCCCCAGCTGGATTGTCCTGGCGGCCATCTTCAACATCTCTGTGGTCATTGAATTCACCATTGTCACCATCAGCCACTACAACTCCATCCTCCTGTTCGTCACCATCCTCATCCACTACAACTCCATCTTCCTGTTCCCAAACAAAATCGTCGCCTGCCAAAACTTCAACCTGATTGTTGACATCTAATCGAGAGAGGGCTTCCAATGCAAAATCAACTTGATCAACCATAATTAGTGACGCACATGAATGTATTAATGAAATTCCCACGGTCCCTACCCACTATCTACCGAAACTGCAAGAAAAAAAAGTGGATTTTACCTCTGAAATATGACAAAAAAATTGAAAGAATTTTTTTCCAGTAGCATTTATCATTTTGAATCTTTTATCTCAATTTTGATATTTTCCGATTAAATCCATTATAACGTGAATACAAAAACATTTAGTATATTTTTGACGAATGTACAAATACATGAGACAAAAAAGATGCAATGCCTATGTTTCCTGGCTTTTTTTTCCAGTAGCATTTAACATTTTGAATCTTTTATCAAGTATGGTATTTTCCGATTAAATCCATTATAACGTGAATACAAAAACATTTAGTATATTTTTTGACAAATGTACAAAAACATGACAAAAAAAAAAAAATGCAACGCCTATGTTACCTGGCTGAGTTAGCAAGCCGACTCGTTCGCTCTAAAAAAAAAGGGCGAGACACTATCTACCGAAACTGCAAGAAAAAAAAGTGGATTTTACCTCTGAAAAATTACAAAAAAATTTAAAGATTTTTTTTCCAGTAGCATTTATCATTTTGAATCTTTTACCTCAAGTTTGGTATTTTCCGATTAAATCCATTATAACGTGAATACAAAAGCATTTAGTATATTTTTGACCAATGTACAAAAACATGAGAAAAAAAAGATGCAATGCCTATGTTTCCTGGCTTTTTTTTCCAGTAGCATTTAACATTTTGAATCTTTTATCAAGTATGGTATTTTCCGAATCCATCCATTATAACGTGAATACAAAACCAGACAGTTCAAAATATATTTCCATCTCTGTCAACAGTGGCGTTTCGTAAAAAAGGGCGAGACACTATCTACCGAAACTGCAAGAAAAAAAAGTGGATTTTACCTCTGAAACATGACAAAAAAAATTTCAAGATTTTTTTTTAGTAGCATTGAACATTTTGAATCTTTTGTCAAGTATGGTATTTTCCGATTAAATCCATTATAACGTGAATACAAAAACATTTAGTATATTTTTGACCAATGTACAAAAACATGAGAAAAAAAGATGCAATGCCTATGTTACCTGGCTTTTTTTTCCAGTAGCATTGAACATTTTGAATCTTTTATCAAGTATGGTATTTTCCGATTAAATCCATTATAACGTGAATACAAAAACATTTAGTATATTTTTTGACAAATGTACAAAAACATGACAAAACAAAAAAAAAATGCAACGCCTATGTTACCTGGCTGAGTTAGCAAGCCGACTCGTTCGCTCTATACCTGAATTCAAAGATAGGAGCAGCTAGAGTCCCTGTATGCAATTTGACATTTGATCGTATATTAGAGCCAGGACACTCTTTGACATAACATCGAAAAACGCGTTTTAGGTTATGTCTAACAACTACAGACCATATATCTATACCGTTGATGTAACAACGGTCGAACGATAGTATTGACAGTTCAAAATATATTTCCATCTCTGTCAACAGTGGCGATTCGTAAAAAGGGCGAGAGAAATGTTATCAAAACTTGCTAGCAAAATATCTGCAGAGCGGAGTTTTTTAACGAAGCCATTAGTATATGAACTTTGCCGAATTCGACTTCAGGTGATTTCGACCATAGAACATTCGCACTACTTTCAATGATCAATTCAAATGGATTTCGAAGAACCAATAATTTTTCATATTTGAAACTAGTAATGTAAGAGATTTTCCAGTGATCTATGATCGTATTCACCCCACGGTTTTGGGAAGATTATTTTTATATTCGTATAATAAGCGTTATTTGTTCATTGCGCATAAAGTTATTGAGAGCTTGTTGAGAATAAATAAGATACATCTGCATTGATCGAATTCACAAACAACTCTTATATCAAAATAAATAACTAAAAAACTTTCTTCTTTCGGATATAACAAGGTGATTTTTTTTTCTTATTTTTTTTCAGCATTGATACTATTGAAAAATGTCAATTTTATCAGTGACAATTTAATTCATGTATAAAAATCGCATATGCCACAGTGCAATTGTCAATTTGACAGCGGCAAAAGTTAGCTTTAACTTTTACAGCGACAAATACACTAGTGGTTTTTTCACTTATTCATTTGTTTATCAATTATCGCGGTGTTGGTTGCCAAAATGAATAGTTTGACATTGATATGTTTCTGAATTTCTCATTCATTAAATTGTTGAGGTTTGTATTGATATCGGATAAATTTGTGTTGTTCAAATTCCAAACTGTTTCCTTTAGCAATTTGACTTGAATAACTATCAACCTAAAAACACTCGGTGTCGTGTTTTTAATAGTTGACAGTTATTCTCGTCGAACTGCTAGGAAACAGTTTCTCATTAAACAACCCAAATTTACCCGATAAAATACAAACCACTTGTACAATTATATGTGAAAAGTTTTATGTGGAATATTCTGCATTTTAAATCCCTATATATCCTCTAAATATTTCTCGAAAAATAATAGAGACAATTTTTTGAAATCTTTCCTGTGAATTTACTAGTTTTGTTTCATTCATCTAGTAACAAATTATTTTATTGAAAGAGACCATTATTTGATTGATTCTCCTGTAGTGAATCGTTAAGCCCGAGTGAGTTCTGATCATAAATAGTTGTGTAACTATTTCCCTCCAAATCTATTTGTATGTACTATATCACACATACATGTTTCAAAAGATTTCGTACCTGAAGAGGATTGGGTACTGATTGCCTCAACCTCAATACATTTTCTGATCTGTTTTGGAAATGTCGAGATGTAAGTAAAAATTAAAATCCTAGAAATACAGGAATTTTAATATTTCTTAACAGTAACGATACGTCATGTAAAAATTCAATAAAATGTTTGATTTCTTCACATTCAACTCTGCTGATAGCTGAAGTTTCATTTCATTTGCTGTTTCAATAAAACGAGCAATGAATGGTTGCAGCATTTTTATCAAACAGGTTTTCCTGATATTTCGGAAGGCTTTGCTCTTCAATACTCGAAAATTTCAATTTGTTGTTGACGTATGAATTTGAGGTTCCAATATTCTTGATTATCAGCCAAATCTTTAATGTTATCATAGTTGACAATGAGTAAATCAATTTTTTTGATGAAATAAAAAGAACATTTTTTTTGTAATTTTTGGTGTAATTGTTAAAATTGTGTTTTCCGTTAACCAGCTGTTGTCCCCTTACGAACGGCGAGTCAAGGATAAACGAGAAGCTTAGAAGCTTACCCATTTCAATAAATATTACTTTTGAACTATCTATCATTTTAATTCACCCGACAAATTTGTGCTTTTGATGTGATATTCCATACGGATCTTTCGAGTGCCGAATATCTTTAGCTGAACTGGATCCTCGAGAACATCGTATGAATCATTGGAATCATTGGAATATTCACTTGACATATATTTGATTTTTAAAGTTTCTGGCACAGCTACTCTCGGGTCTCGGGTTACGTGAACTACAAATTATATTTTCACATATTTCCTCCCTGACGTTACGCCCTTGTGATCATTTGGCCTCGCAAGGCAGACATAACCTGAAACGCATATTTTCGATCTCCTGTCAAACAGTGTCCCGACTCTAATATACGATCAAATGTCAAATTGCATACAAGGACTCTAGGAGCAGCTATCAGCGCTCGGCCTGGCGTAGTTCAAGTATACTTTACGATTTCATAATGTATGTATCAACGCCAATCTTCACCAACAAATAAGAAACTGTGAGAAGCTTCTAAGGCGTGGTGGCATTTAAAATACTGCACCCTTTCGTCACAATGTTTGATGAACAAAATATTTTGAAGCGACACATTTTACGCTTCCATAAAATAGGTATGTGATGTTTGTTACGTACTAACATTGCTACTTATAATCAGAAGACGAACAAATGAGCAAAAAAAAATAACTATTTTGAAGAATATTACATTGATCGATAAAAGTGGACACAGGGAACTATTCCCCTACTCGGGTTTTATTGGTTGTTCATTCAAATAAAAATTGAAAAAGTGAAAAGAAACACTTTGTTGTATCTGAAATTCACTATTATAGAGAAGTAATGAATTTTCGATATTCAGTTTCGAATCTTATCAGCCACCATCAATGCAATCAGAAGTACAGAGATACTACTCGTATACAGTGAGTTTTAAAAAGTCTGCACCATATGGAAAACTTGTTCATTATCGATTTGTCAGAAAATTTTATTCTTCTTAAATATTGGTGCATTGCAGAAAACATAAAAGTTGTCAGTATTTTAAATTTCTGAACGGTATACAGGGGAAACAAAAAAATATGAAATTCGATCATTTTTGACATTATCAAAAAAAGTTTATTTAGAAAAACCAATCAAAACCAACATTCCAATTCAAAATTATAGCCACCTACGCAGGAAAAATTTTAAAAAATCACATTTTTATGATTAAAGTGATCATAACGCGCGATTTTCCGAGCACGACGGCGCAGCGAACGATCAGTTATCCACGAATACTTTACATTATTTTTTTCAATTGGTGCAATTTGAATTCATAAATATTAGTTTCATTATTACAAATAATGGAAATAAGAACTTATAATGTAAACTGGTTGAATTCGTGATGTGACATCAGTTTACCTTTCTTTAATGTTTGAATAAAAGTTTTGCATTTGTTTGTAATATTTTATTTGACGTTACAAGGTACTCCTGTCAGATCAAAAATCATAAAATTGTCATTTCTACTTCACTGTTCTCCTCCGAAACATGTCAAAAAAATCTTTCAATTTTTTTTTCCAGTAGCTTTCAATATTTTAAATCTTTTATAAAGTATGTTATTTTCTTTTATTGTCTTCTGACAAAATATCTCGAATCAAGGTAAGTAGAAAAAATCTCTCGAGCAAGCTCTCGCGATTTTTCGCTCCCGTGATTCTCGATTTTTTGTCATAACAATAACATTTTCATGCAATTAAAAATGTTTAATTGACAATTTAACTCATGCACTAAAAATGCCATAAGTCGCGGTGTTTTCATTATTACAGCAAAAAAAGTTTGCCCTAACTTTTCCAGCGACAAAACGGAACCTAACTTTTGGAAGCATGACAACCAGCATTATGAACATCTTTTTGATGACCTTATGTCACATATTCATTGAATTGTCTTACCGAATTACACTCTAGTTTTTTCTTGTCAAAGAAAACTTGACATTTATAATTCGAATTTTGTTGCCATTAGGACAATTCAACTCAAAAAACTGCCAGAAAAAATTACTCGTCCTGCGGACTCATAATTTTTTCAGGGGTAGTTTTTTTCGTTGAATTGTCAGGCAATAAAATTCTCATTACTGCCAGTGTCAAGTTTACTTCGATAAAAAAAAAGCTCTCGTGTAATCATAAGTGATAAAAATACGATCTCTCATGTATTTACCTCCAATTAATACACGCCTAATCTGACAGTCAATGAAATTACTTCAATTTCTTAGAATCGACCAATCAATGGTCGTTGCAATTCCACTCTAGAGGTTATTTTCGAGTTTTCAACATAACATGAAATGGTAAGATTTGGTCGAGAATCGTTGGAATGTTTTGAAAAAAGTGTTTCTCCGAGAAATGCTCAATAAATAACTAGAAGTCTTTATGGAAACAGTTTGAAATATTTCTGAAAGAGAAGCATTGTGAACTTGGGGAACTACTTCAAATGCAGAGCTTGGACTATAGTCATGAAAGATTGGGCTTTCAATATGAATATATTTATTGTCTGTTTGTCATATAGTTGTGTATTAATCTCTCTAAAATACATTCGAGATTATATTTTTTATATATCTACGAAGGTGTAGAAGGGCCACAGTAATTATTTTTTATAATTCCGACTTAGCATCTCGGAACTCCGACTTACTAAGTCAGAATTACCTAATTCCGACTTAGTATCTCGGAATTCTGACTTACTACCTCGGAATTAGATAATTCAGACGTTATTATTTTTTATAATTCTGACTTACTAAGTCCCAGTCCGGAGTTATAAAAAATAATTACATCGGAATTAACTAATTCCGACTTGGTAAGTCGGAATTCTAAAAAATAATTACTATGGCCTTTCTACGCCTTCTTAAAATACATTTCAAATTGCAATCAAATTTTATTGTCTTCTGACAAAACATCATCTCGAATCAAGGGAAGTAGAAAAAATCGCTCTAGCGCAAACTCTCGCGATTTTTTCACTCCCTTGATTCTCGATTTTTTAGTCATGACAATAAAATTTTCCATGCAATTAAAAATTCATTTATCGATAAAAAATATGACCTCTTATTTATTTATCCCCGAATATTTCAAAAATGTACAGGGAGTGTGTAGAAAAAACACATCAAAACATTATTCCAGAAATATATTTTATAATAGAAAAACAGAAAAATCACTATTCATCGCTCTCAAAAGCCTCATCAAGTTCTTCTCGCCATTGTTGTTCTACAATTCTGATTGTTTCGTATTCACTTATGGATTGTTGAAGCTCCATTTGAGCTTGTTGAAGGCAGTCGGTAGGAATATGGTTCAGTTGAATCTCCTTTTGCAAATTCTCGGACTCCTTTTGCAAATTCTCAGACTCCTTTTGCAACTTGGAGATTTCCAACTCTAAAGAAACTATTTTATTTTCAATTTTATGCGTTTCATCGATTTTTCCATGAATATAAATATCCATTTTTTCGTAACGATGAACTGCTAGTTTGGCATCAATGATCCTTTGTTTGCTAACTTTCTTCTTCGCTATATATTCCTGAACTGGTTGGAATGATAATATTGTTGTTTTGGACTTCACTTCATATGTCCCAGAAGCCGAGGGCCTTGAAATAATTAATGGTTCAATGAGTTTTTTTTTCTTCATTGGTACCTGGCTAATTTCATTGGATAGTCGTTTCACACTTTTCTTCTCTTCTTTATTGATCTTGATTGATGTTGCAGGCATAAGGTCATCATCTGTCATAGTAAGATCAATGTAGCAATCTTGAATAGGCTTTGCAGCTGTAGGCGTAGTCATCTTTAGAAACTCGTCATAATTTATGGTGCACAAATCATTGGAGTATTCACAATTATTAACAGTCTGTTGGTCTTGATTCACTAGTGCCACAAAAGATTCCTTGGATTGAACAGTTTCACTACGTAACAGAATATTTTCCAAAATAACGATTGGACCCATTTTTTTTTATAATTCCAATAATTTTCAAAGTCAAATTAAATTGATCTAAAGTTAAAGAACTATGAACTATTTAACACAAGTTCATTCATTTTATAACCATTTGAACCATTATGTAGAAACGCCCACCAAAAAAGTAGGAAGAATCCAACCCCAAAACAATAAAAAATAGAATATCAACCAATAGATGTATTGCATGTATGAGCTATATCTAAAATTATTTCACCAATAGAGGGGCTTCTTAGACAGCATTATAATTTTTCTTCAACATTTGAAATTAATTTTGAAATATCGATAGCATCCCTAAGGGACATTGTACTTTTTAGCGTAGAATATTTTACGCAAAGACAATCAAATAAATTTTAACGTATCATTGCATATTATAAAATAAGTCAACAATATATTTTTGTCGATTTTTCACAATATTTGGTAATAGTAATAATAATAATCGCTTTTATTGCTAGGAAGAAATAAATAATTAACAAATTAATGTAAATTTACAGCATCACAATTTGACTGTCTCATATTCACTATGTTTTCTATTCTCCAAACATTGAATGTTCAGGAGATTATTATTTCGATTTCAAAATTGCACCTAGTATTTTAATTTTGAAGATTTGAATAAGGCTGCCTTTCTTCTTGCAAGCTATAAATTAGATGGTCCTACACATGTAGCATAAAAAAAAAGGGTTCTGAGAGGTAGGTATTCAAACCGTGAATTTATAATCTGTTGAAGTGATCTTTGAACATGTTTTTGTAAATAATACACCATCACCTCATTTAGAAGGCAATAAATGTCAACCGTAACATGGCCGAAAAAGCTTTTCAATACTTAAAATTCCAACCCACTGTCTATATAATGAATCGTTAAAACTCGTAAAGGACTTTACGAACGATGATATCTGATCCACCCTTGTAAAGTGCGACATTTTCAATCTATGGAAATAATTGCGGTCCGTGTTTGATTCAAATTTTTGAAGAATAAGCATACCAACTCCATTTTGATATCAATGAGCAAAAAATTTTTTTCAGATCTGTCCACGAGAATAGGAAATGCTCAGAGGGCATTGCAAAGGTGTTTAGAATTAGGTTTCACAGTTATATACGAAGTTAAAATTGAAAATTGCATTTTTTAAATATTTTCCGATCTCAACAAAAAATATTATTATTAAAGTTAATAATTAAAGTTAATATTAAAGTTGTCACTTTAGTCCCGTATAAAATGTATCTTTCAGTCCCTAGGGAGATAAAGTAAAAAACAAAAATTACCACAGCTACACTATTAATAACTAGGACAAAAATTAGGAAATATTCCATTATACATCTTTATTGATTGAATTAAGATTGTATGTGACATTAATATTATAACAATTGATGAAACTAAACGGGCGATTATTTGTATTTGATAAGTAAATATTAGAGGAAAGTGAAGAGATGTCATGTTCTTGATGTATCGGTTAATGTCAACATTAACTGAAATGACACTGAATTGAAAAAGTTTGTTGACACCGTTACTATGACGTTCCCTACTTAAGTAATCTAAGTACCATGTTTATATAACTCATCAAAATAATTAGTTGTATTATTATTGAAATTTATAATACTGGGAAGTGCAAAAAATAGCGTATGTGCCACAGGACTAAAGTTATATTTTATCCCTTACGAGATTATTGGCACTCGAGCTCTACTAGCCCTCAGGGGCCTCAGGCAATAAACATCACGTGCAGGATCAAAACATTCACTAGTCCCTTGCCATATAATATACTATTGTTAACAATGAAAACATTGTTTCTCGGAAGAATGTCATTTGTTTTCAAAAATAGTGCAATGTGATGTAATATCGATAAAAGTGCCTCTCAGAACTTGATATTCTGTTGCATACCAACAGCTGCTTCAGTTTCCGTCAGCTGTATATGATTCATAAGAAGCATAAAACGAGTGAAATCACTTGAAAATTACTACCAGAATAGTCAAAATCCCCTTCTCTCCACACCATCTCACAAAGTGGAAAGTTTGTGGCGAATATCTGTCAGAAAACAACTACTTCCCCCTACGAACATTGAATTACATCTAAAATTTGTACAATTTCCCTCCAAAAGATACTAGAAATTTAAGCTTATTCTCGAATTGATAAATCAAGAAAACTGAAATTTGCATTTTTCAAAAGAATTAAAATAGAATGGAAATAGATATTCTCGTATAGGTTTTTGATGACTATCATTATATTAGAGGAACTCCCATAATAAATTATGAGTAATAGAATAATGGTATTGTTCTCTCTTGGGGTGACAGCATCCCTAAGGAATATTGTAATTTTTTAGCGTAGAATATTCTACCCAAAGACAATCAAATAAATTTTAACGTATCATTGCATATTAGGGGCCAGGTAGCTCAGTGGTTGAGACTGTCGCTTTCAAAACCATTGACTGCTGGTCGGGCTAGGTTCGAATCCTTAGCGACTACAGATTTTTATCTGATGGCCCGAGAAAGTGCTAGGAATCGCACGTTAAAAGGTAAGACCTCGTTAATCCTTGGCTCGCACAAGTTTCGACTTTCGAGGGCTGCCGTTCGTGAGGGGACGACAGCTGGTTAACGGGTTTTTTTTTCAACAATTTTAATTCAAAGAGTCCCTATACAATCAAGCCAACAATGCTTTCAGTCAACTGAGCGGAGAAATGAAGAATGTAAGGACTCAATACAACATTATTCGATAACAGTTCAATTCGTCGAACAATTTCACGTCGAGTGCATTAAACAATTTTTGCACGAGTTGCATACAACATTTTTTTACGTTCATGCAAAAAAGCAAAAAAAATGAATTATAAAGGTGCGGCACTAGGTGTAGGAAAATGAAAATCGCAACTTAAATAATTAATTATTACTATCGATTTGCATTGAAACAAATCACTATCATCTATTTTCCATTATTATTACTCATTTTAAAACTTTCAATTCCGTAATTGTCAGAATTAATTTTTGACTGACGTTTCTGTAACTACAGATGCATTATAAAAATCAAAATCACAGTAGCCGTGAGCGCGTATGTTATCACGAGATGTGGTCATAGTACTGACAGTATGCTCTATGCATGTAGGCGGTTTAGAGCAAAGCGGATCAGTTTCGATTATGGAGTTATTTTCGGGTAGACATTATTTTTTCAAGTCTGGCTGCTAAAATTAGTACAAAATAATATAAAATATGTAACTGTTTAAAACTTATTGCCAATCTCACAGAATATCTACTCAATATGTAGTAGGTTTGAACGTTTATGTTTGTCATGATGACAGCACGTTGAAGTAGAATGACAGATGAGTGTAATAAAAACTTTATTGCACTAGTGCAATGAAGAACTTCTTTTTCCACTAAATATAGGTCAATAAAGTTTTTCTTTTTGCATGAATGTAGACATTTTTTTTTAAAGTTCTGTCCACGAGAATAGGAAATGTTCAGAGGGCATTGCAAAGGTGTTTAGAATTAGGTTTCACAGTTATATACGAAGTAAAAATTGAAAATTGCATTTTTAAAATATTTTCCGATCTCAACAAAAAATATCATTTTGTTAACAAGTCTCGTATATAACCTTTCAACTTTTAAAACAATGAAAACATCGTTTCTCGGAAGAATGTCATTTGTTTTCCCAAAATAGTGCAGTGTGATGTAATATCGATAAAAGTGCCTCTCAAAACTTGATATTCTGTTGCATACCAACAGCTGCTTCAGTTTCCGTCAGCTGTATATGATTCATAAGAAGCATAAAACGAGTGAAATCACTTGAATATTACTACCAGAATAGTCAAAATCCCCTTCTCTCCACACCATTTCACAAAGTAGAAAGTTTGTTGCGAATATCTGGCAGAAAACAACTACTCCCCCCTACGAACACTGAATTACATCTAAAATTTGTACAATTTCCCTCCAAGAGGATACTAGAAATTTAAGCTTTTTCTCGAATTAATAAATCAAGAAACCTGAAATTTGCATTTTTCAAAAGAATAAAAATAGAATGGGAATAGACATTCTCGATAGGTTTTTTGATGACCATCATTATATTAGAGGCAAACCCAGGAAAAATATTAAATAATAAAAATCTGCATCTTTACGATCACTTTAATCATAAAAATGTGATTTTTTTTATTTTTTCTGCGTAGGTGGCTATGATTTTGAATTGAAATGTTGGTTTTGATCCCAAACAACTTTTCTAAATTAAATTTTTTTTCGATAATGTCAAAAATAAGCGTAGTTTACACCTGATCGAATTTCATATTTTTTTGTTTCCCCTGTATACCGTTCAGAAATTTAAAATACTGACAACTTTTATGTTTTCTGCAATGCACCAATATTTAAGAAGAATAAAATTTTCTGAAAAATCGATAATGAACAAGTTTTCCATATGGTGCAAACTTTTTAAAACTCACTGTATACGAGTTGTATCTCTGTACTTCTGATTGCATTGATGGTGGCTGATAAGATTCAAAACTGAATATCGAAAATTCATTACTTCTCTATAATAGTGAATTTCAGATACAACAAAGTGTTTCTTTTCACTTTTTCAATTTTTATTTGCATGAACAACCAATAGGTTAGGGGTATAGTTCCCTGTGTCCACTTTTATCGATCAATGTAATATTCTTCAAAATAGTTAATTTTTTTTGCTCATTTGTTCGTATTCTGATTATAAGTAGCAATGTTAGTACGTAACAAACATCACATACCTATTTTATGGAAGCGTAAAATGTGTCGCTTCAAAATATTTTGTTCATCAAACATTGTGACGAAAGGGTGCAGTATTTTAAATGCCACCACGCCTTAGAAGCTTCTCACAGTTTCTTATTTGTTGGTGAAGATTGGCTTTGGTACATACATTATGAAATCGTAAAGTGTATTCGAACTACGCCAGGCCGAGCGCTGATAGCTGCTCCTATCTTTGAATTCAGGTATAGAGCAATCGAGTCGGCTTGCTAACTCAGCCAGGTAACATAGGCGTTGCATTTTTTTTTTTTTGTCATGTTTTTGTACATTTGTCAAAAAATATACTAAATGTTTTTGTATTCACGTTATAATGGATTTAATCGGAAAATACCATACTTGATAAAAGATTCAAAATGTTAAATGCTACTGGAAAAAAAAGCCAGGAAACATAGGCATTGCATCTTTTTTTTCTCATGTATTTGTACATTCGTCAAAAATATACTAAATGTTTTTGTATTCACGTTATAATGGATTTAATCGGAAAATATCAAAATTGAGATAAAAGATTCAAAATGATAAATGCTACTGGAAAAAAATTCTTTCAATTTTTTTGTCATATTTCAGAGGTAAAATCCACTTTTTTTTCTTGCAGTTTCGGTAGATAGTGGGTAGGGACCGTGGGAATTTCATTAATACATTCATGTGCGTCACTAATTATGGTTGATCAAGTTGATTTTGCATTGGAAGCCCTCTCTCGATTAGATGTCAACAATCAGGTTGAAGTTTTGGCAGGCGACGATTTTGTTTGGGAACAGGAAGATGGAGTTGTAGTGGATGAGGATGGTGACGAACAGGAGGATGGAGTTGTAGTGGCTGATGGTGACAATGGTGAATTCAATGACCACAGAGATGTTGAAGATGGCCGCCAGGACAATCCAGCTGGGGAAGACTTAGACGGAGAACAGTTTCTCGAAGATGACGGTGAAGAAGCACCAGCCGATGATGGAATTGTACCAGACTGTGAGGATGTGCCCGAAACCATCGTGAGCAAGGCCCATCAAATAAAAATGACTGAAGCATTAGAAAACTTTGCCAGTAATTTGTACTTTTGCAGCTGTTACTTTGTCACAATTCATACTTGTGACAATAGAAAGCGTTTCTTATGTGACATTTGTTTTTTAAGGTATTGCGGCATGAATAATAATGGTGGGTGGTATCAGCATGGTTATTCACATGATACAGTGGAATATGCGAATGCTCCCATACTTAATTGTTATTCATGTCACTCATCTCTATATCAGCTTTGCCCCGTAGGGGGATGTATGCATTGTAACAAATAGCAGAGTTGAAATAGGGGTGGAGATGGGTTAGGGTTGCAAAGCCTGGTATGAGGGGGCGTGGCTTAAGAAAGCGGGTGTGGCTTAAGAAAGGGACGTGGCTTAAGACATAGTGGGGATTGAAGTAGGTCGGAGAAGAAGAAGAGTAGGAGTGGGGTGGAGGCCTGAGTGATTAAAACAAGAACTCCCCCAGAATAATCTTCAGTCGCCAGCCACTTGCGGCATCCAGTCGCCAGCAGCATTCAGTATTACAGGACTAAGTAGAATAATTTGAAGGTAAGTTAACAATCTTGTATTCATGAACGCCGATGACGCCTTCCCCAGCAGGTGCGCAGATGGACCAACGCAAACGACGAGGTGGGTTCGTTGATGGAGTTGCTCCCAAAGGATCCCGTAACGCTGGAGCAAAATTGTCGACGGAAGATATGCCTATAATAAATATTGCGGACAGCGATGATGATTTCATGGTACAGCCACCAAAGAAGTCATCATCGAAGAAGCAATCTACTAGTCACAGTAGTACAAGTAAGGCTGGTCCTATTGTTGAGTACCGTAGGAACTGTAGTAGAAATAGCCCGTACTCTGGAGGATGGCCGTCAAAGAAGGCATCCTCAACTGTTGTAGCACCACCTGTTGCAACTATAGTGGCACCAGTTGAAGTAATGCCTGCTCCTGTAGTTGTACAGTTGGAACCAACAATTGCAGACATACCCCTTTCTCCCGTCATTACAGTTGTTCCACCACCACCTCCACCACGGCAAGCGAGCCAACCAGAAACGTCCTCGAAGCAAGGCCGGGGACTTTTATTGACCAGGTGTTGGAGCAACTGGATGAGGTTAAGCGCGGCTGCCTGGAGATCGCTAGAGAGCGGGCAGAAATTACCCGCTAACAGGCAGCTCTCATGGAGAGAGATCAACATGCAGCCCTCCTGGAAGCTGAAATGCATACCAGGAGGGACACTGTGAGAGCAGAAGTCCGCACCGCCATGGATAGGATGGCGGCAGCCTGCCATAGGTATAGTATTTAGGTTGTATATAGATAGGTTAAGTTATGTTTAAGTATTGTAGAAATGTTGAATTAGATGTAAGTTTTATACAAATACAAAATAAAAAAAAATATCAAGTGAGGACAAGTGAATGTCAAACACGTTTTACATACGTTTTATATACGTTTTATATACGTTTTGTATACGTTTTATATACGTTTTATATACGTTGATCATCAGTTATGTTGTCGGAATTGTTAGCACATGATTGTTATCACATGTGTACATAGTGGTCGAAGCAACCGTATCTAATTTTTCACTGGTGGACCACCAGTTTGATGAGAAACTAATATGACTGGTTTAGCGAGCTCCTGGTGTGATGTGTCACACACAGACCATTCACAAAATTAGGAAGGGGATGTCATGCGGAGGTCATGCCTGAGGGAACGGTACATTCATCGCCGGCGTTTAATTACTAACAGACGGTGCGTGTGTGGTTAGATTTCTTGAATTTTCGGACTTGCTTCTTGCTACTTATACTTGTATGTACACCATGAAGGTCACAGTAGCAAGTCTGGAGTACACATGATCATACATAGTTCGAGACATGGAGTTATTTAAGTACTCAAATACTCGATCGTATACTCATTACCGTACACAGGTCATACGCAGATCAAACGCAGAGTAGAAAAGTGCTTGGTCATCATTACCGTATATATGAAGAAAAAAACCCAATGTCAATGGTTTTTTGTATGTACTGTTTAAACTTTATAGTTTTTAAGAGTACGTACACATAACATACACTATCAATCATGAATACAATTGAAACAGGACACAATAACCAAGAACTTCATTACCGTGTATGTAATCTCTCCCATCTATCACCAATGTCATCTCAAGGTCAAACACAAACCTTAAGTACATGTATAGCATTCATGAAGGTCATACAACATTTTCAAAGTACCTCTGCGTATGGGTGTTGTGACGTCAGCGCGGACCCACCCCACCGTGTCGAGAGCAAAATCCTGACACGATCACTGGATCGTCGTCGGATGCGCATAGCGTTGACGTCACGACACCACCATAGCAAGGTATCTCTCAGAGTTCACATATCCGACTGGATCTCCGTGGTGTGCAGATGTGTACCTTCTCTATACTTCGGTATAGATTTTTATATGTACTCCACACATAAGGATCATACACAATAGTAAAGTAGGTACACATGAAGGACGGTGAAAGACATGGAGGTAAATATGTACCCGGAAAAAGTACTTGTCCGTGTATGAAAAATGATATCCAAGTCATCACAATGACATCTCAAGGTCAAACACAAACACTGAATACATGTATAGCATTCATTAAGGTCATACCAAAATTTTCAAAGTACCTCCAAGTATATCTCAAGGTTAAAGCCACGTAGTCGCTGCATGACCGCAGCCTTTGGGTTAAGGTGGGGAGAAAGGGTGGGAGAAGAAAGGGTGAGGAGACGGGGTGGGAGTGATGGTGGGGAGAAAGGGTGGGAGAAAGCCAACCATGTCGAGAGCGAGAGTCTGACACACATCACTGGATCGTCGTCGGATGCGCATAGCGTTGACGTCACGCGACCTCTCCCCCCACCACCATCGCAAGGTATACATCATCGGAGGGGAATCACATGTCTGACTGGATATCCGTGGCGTGCAGACGTGTACCCTCTCTATACTTCGGTTTAGATTTGTATGCGTACTCCACACATTAGGATCATACACAATGGCAGAGTAAGTATACATGAAGGACATTGAGGTAAGAAAAAATATATGTACTTGGAAAAAGTACTTGTCCGTGTATGAAAAAAAAATCCAAGTCATCACAATGACATCTCAAGGTCAAACACAAACACTGAATACATGTATAGCATTCATTAAGGTCATACCAAAATTTTCAAAGTACCTCCAAGTATATCTCAACGTTAAAGCCACGTAGTCGCTGCATGACCGCAGCCTTTGGGTTAAGGTGGGGAGAAAGGGTGGGAGAAGAAAGGGTGAGGAGACGGGGTGGGAGTGATGGTGGGGAGAAAGGGTGGGAGAAAGCCAACCATGTCGAGAGCGAGAGTCTGACACACATCACTGGATCGTTGTCGGATGCGCATAGCGTTGACGTCACGCGACCTCTCCCCCCACCACCATCGCAAGGTATACATCATCGGAGGGGAATCACATGTCTGACTGGATATCCGTGGCGTGCAGACGTGTACCCTCTCTATACTTCGGTTTAGATTTGTATGCGTACTCCACACATTAGGATCACACACAATGGCAGAGTAAGTATACATGAAGGACATTGAGGTAAGAAAAAATATATGTACTTGGAAAAAGTACTTGTCCGTGTATGAAAAAAAATCCAAGTCATCACAATGTCAAACACCTCCCAACAATAGTCAAGATCAAGACCAAGGTCAAAGGTCAAAGTTCAAGGTCAAGGTCGAATGCCAAGGTCAAAGGTCAAGGTCAATATCAAAGTCAAAGGTCGAGGTCAAATATCAAGATCAAAGGTCAAGGTCAACGGCCAAGGTCAAAGTTAAAGATCAAGGTCACCGATGACGTCATAGTGGTGGGGGGAGGCCCAGAACCGGCTCAAATCTCCTACTAATAATTTGATGTGTAACTCAATTTGCTCCAAAGCACGGCAAATACTAATTGTTTTAGTCAAATCTAAATCAGGTTTTCGCAATGATATAATAATTATATTTGATGAAAATAGGAAATCCTTATATACAATACAATGAGTATAAAAAAATAACCATTGTGAAGTAAAATAATAATAAAAATATGAAATCCAATTATCTTTGAAAACGTTTACATAAATATTGGACACCATTCTTAAACACATGAAAATAACATGAAAGTTAGTACTTGAGAACGATAATATTGATGCAATATATTCTCAGATTAAATTTAAAAAAAATAAAACTATACTTAAGATTTAGGTGACATTATATATGGTTTTTCAGCTGATGGGTTTTAAAAGAATGTAGAGTGGCTGAGTTCTTCATGGACATATAGGAAGCTGATTGAAGTGGTTCAATCCTTTGAAAAACAGTGCTTTCATTGGGTTATTTGTTTTTGTTCTAGATATGTGAAAGTGACTAAACGATCTTGTGTCGTATTCATGAATCTGATTATTGTAAGCGATGAAATAATAGAGGTATTTTGGTAGTAAGTTTTTGGCGATTTTGAAAATAAAAACCATAGTTGAATAGTACATCCTTTGTGTTACATACCAACTCAGGGTATTCAGCATAGACTGGATGGGAGTATCTATATTATTACACTTTAGAATTATTCTCATGCCCCGATATTGAAGTTTCTGTAACCTATAAATATTGTTTTCATCTAGCAGATACAAAATCAACACTTTTGTATCTGCACACACAAAAAAATAGTTTTCAAAATGAAGCAGCCTGCTTTATCTTAAGAAAATAATTCTGTTATATATAATCGATAAAATGTTTATTGGAAAAAATACATTGTTTCAGTCAAATATATTCATTTTGAACCAGAGAATCTGCAATGCTTGAATCAAGAAATTCAATGTTTTAATATTGAAACCTTTGATTTTTTTAATATAAAAAATTCCAATTATTTCTATTGAATATTTTATGGTTTCAAGCAAAGAAATCTCAATTGAAAGATTTTGAACGAATACTTCTCGTTTACTCCACTGAAAATTACCATGTTTTTATTCAAGGAAAGTGGGCAATAATGTTTTCTAAAAACTACGTTTTTCAAATCCCAAATTGGAAGATATTTACGTTTGAATATTTAATTTGACTCACTATCATATTTGTCTTGTTTGGAAACATAATAGTACTATATGTCATTATAGTTGGGGTTTATACAAGTTTTTTACAAGTTTTTACCTTTTTTACTGTATTTTAACCGTTCATGAAGTTGAACAGAAGGCCAGAACATTGCAGTAAGATTCGAGAGATTATATAGTTAAAAAAGATCATTTTCTGTTGAACCTTGGACAAAGTGGACCTGTCCGACGAAGAAAATTCTTATGTACAGTTAAAGTATCAAACAAATAGAAAATTCGAAGCAATATACCAGAAATTCGAAATTGAATCACAGGATATACGTGATGCAGGACTGTCAGTGCAACAAAATGATAAAGAAACGAAGACACCAAGAAGTGAAACCAACGCGGCTTGAATATTCATTTTGAAAAAGTTCACAAAATTTGTGAAGAACAGAACAATACTCAAAACAAACTTGAAAATTCGATTTCCATATGCAAATCTAAAGTTATGACGATGTTGAGTCATCCCCTTTAAGGAAGGCTGGTTCTAAATGTTCCTTTTGTGGAAAATTCTTTATGAATATACCAATTCATTTAAGTAAATCACATCCATCTGGATACAGACAAGTGATAATGCAGAAATATCATTCCGAGAAAAATGTTGCTGAAGAAAATATAACTCAGAAATCTGAAAAATTAGATGATGAGTTTCAAACGGAGATAACTGAGTGTAATGAAACCTTTTCAAAAGAATTTGAAAACCATACTGATTTCGACGAATCCATTTCAAGTTTCATAAAGTTTCTTCTGAAGAGAATGACAATATTATTAGGTCCAAAACATCCAGCTAGAAATGAGGCGAAAGAAAAATATAGTTTCCGAAAATAGATCTTACAAAAATGCAAGAAATCCTCAAAAACTGACTCAAAAAGACCGTCAAAAGAGAAGTATCAATATGAATTGGCTCAGTATCTTCACTATAATCAACGGAGAAAAGCAATTAGAATGGTTATTGGTAATACAAATAAGTCCTGCAACATACCACTACATGATATTCACACTCACTTCAGTGATAGATTTTCATCAGAGAATGGTTGTTTAAGAGACGAACAACAAACTTCACTGGTCAAGAAAAAAATAAAATCAATCGAGAATACGATTCAGACATCACACCTAAAGATATCGAACTGTCTCTAAAACAAATTAAAATTGACAACTCACCTGGCCCAGACTGAATTATATTGAAGTATTCAAGAACAAATTATAACATGGTGTCAAAAATAGCGTGTATTATATCAAAAACAGGTTATGTACCACAGAAATTCAAAGAAGCAAGAACTATATTGATATATAAAAGTTGTAATGATCAAATGCCAGAAAATTGGAGACCTATTTCAATATGTTCAGTTATTAGGAGAGTAATTGAGAAAGTGTTCGACAGAAGATTCAGAAAATATGTTAATTTCAACGAAAACCAGAGAGCATTCACAAGCCTTCCAGGAGCTCACATCAATACTTCGATTTTGAATGGTCTTTTGAAAGATGCAAATAGGAAGAATATTACAGTGGTTGTTTAGACCTTAGTAAAGCAAATGGTAATATCGGACATGATCATCTTGATAAAATTCTGCTCTCATCTTCATTACCGCAAAAATTGCAGAAAATTTTGATAAACTTTCAGTATGGAAACTTAACTCAGGTAGAAACAACCGAAGGAAAAACCAAAGGAATCTTCTTGAAAAAGGGAGTGATTTCGTCATGGACGAATTGACTGAACTTTCAACTGCGAACAATTTCGGCTACCGTATGCATGAAGACATCCAACCAACAACAGTTTTAGGATTCGCTGATAATAGTGTCATAATTGGTAAAGATGAGAAAAGGGCCCTATCTTTTCAGAACTGGCAAAGGCAAAATTTTTAGAAATAGGTCTTAAATTAAATACAGAAAAAACAAAAATTATGAATGGTAAGAACGGGAAACTGAATCCTGTTGCATTGTTTTGTTCTGAATCCATTCAGTCCATATCGGAAAATAAGAAGATAAAATATTGAATCATTATATTCATGCCACGTGCTCGCTGTAGGTAGTTCCACTATGATGTAATTATTTTCATGCAAGCACCAAAATCTCAAACACCAAACTAGATATGGAAAAATGGGTACTAAGAATTTCATTGTACTCGATCAGTTCAAAAAAAAGTTATTGGTGAAAATTTTCCATAACTCGAAAAAAAAAATTGTCTCTGGACTTAGCCTAAAAAAATTCGTCGGGATTGGCAAATATTTTCGTTTCGACGAATTTGAATAAGTCCGTATTATACACACATTATAATGAAAAATACAAATGGAATTTGAGATAAAGCTTAGTATAATCTAAAAGGTCTTCTTGCCCATAGAAGAGATCACAGGCAGTTTGCTCCTGAGGGATTTAGATAAAATTGGGGTTACAAGTGAATCATTATATTCATGCCACGCGCTCGCGGATGTGTACAGTAGGCTATGTAGTGTCCGCTGTAGGTAGTTCCACTATTAATTAATTATTGTTATGAAAGCATCAAAATCTCAAAAACTAAACTAGATATGGAAAATGTGTGAGAAGAATATCATTGAACTCGATCAGTTCAACAAAAAGTTATTGGTAAAAATTTTTCATACCTATCTCGAAAAAAAAAAAATGTGTCTGGAGTGTCTTTCTATATAGGAAAGTTATTGATGATTAGAAAACAAATCTAGAAAAATTAATCAAATCTCCTTTATTAAAATGCCAACAAAAATTTCAAGTGCTCAACTTTTCCGTATGGCTCTCATTAGTGTTCTCCTTTCAATCTACTCCTCTTGACAAATTACCAAAGAAATTCCTAACAGACATTGATAAAATCATCCCTCAAGGAAATTTTGGATTTACCATCCGATATTCCAGATAGTATGCTCTATTCCTCTCCGAAAGTTAAAGGTCTTGGTCTTTTTCGTGCTTCATGGGAAGCTTTTTCACAAAGTTTCAACATTTGTAACCTTAAGAGACAAATATATAAAATCATTGTATGAAATACTTTTGACTAATTCTTATCCGTCTCAGTTCTTGAAAAAATTATTATATAACACTTCTTCCAATATTAATTCAGCAAATACATATCGCCATCTAAATGAAGAATTACAAATTATCAAATATTCTTCTTTACCATACATTCCTGAACTTTTCAGCACAATTATTAATGTATTTAAGAACGAAAAAATATTGAAATTGTCCATAAGAAAATGAAACCACTGGAAAATTTGTTCACTAAATTAAAACAAAAAGATTCCATAACTGAAAAATCCAATGTAGTTTATGAAATTCCTTGTCTGAATTGCAATAAAAAATTTTTGGGTCAGACAAAAAACAATTTAAAATCACGAATAGCATTACACAAAAGTAATTGCAGAACTCTAAAAGAAAATTCTTGTGTCTGAACTTTTACATGTGAAAAAAAAATTAAATAAAAGACTTTTTTTGGAAATGGCTTAAATAAAGATACAAACGAATAATATGAACAAAAAAATTTACTCGTTTATTCTTCTACCACGAAATCATTCACCAAATAGTAATACCTGAAATTCTCTCTGTATAATATTTTTCTTTCTTTGACATATTAATGTAACCTTTCTATCAAATTCCTTCAAATTTTCTTGTCAAGTTTTTCTTTCTCATTTACAATTTTAATTTTATTTGATCTCAAACATCGAAGAAAACCTCAAATTGCACAGTATGCATAACATTTTTCACTTTATTAATTTATTGTCCATACATTTATATTGCAGCCCTCGATAAAGCAAATATACATTTGCGAAAGCTCGGGTAGCAAAAAAGAGACACAGTTCTACACTTCTTCTTAGGATTCGGAACCGAGCAAAACATTCCAAACATTCTCGCACGATAATTGAATATCCTTTCTTGAATACTGTCCAAATTGCTTTTAATAATCAGTTATGTTTAAATCACTTTACAAAATCCAGAACACAATATGACACAACAGAATAAATACTAACAGATCAACTGAATCCACATTTCAAACTAACAACTAAATCACCACACCTCAAATATACCTACCTACTTTACGGTGTGACCCTAATTATAGCGGATACGGTCCATGAAACATCAGAAGAAATAATTTCTTGAATTGAACCATATTTCTAATTTTATTGCAGTCATTGGTGCCACCTACCTACTCTTTTTACAATTCATCACATGATCCGCCATCTACTTTACGGAAATTCAACGTGACTGCCAAATACGTATTCTGCCATTCAAGTTACGATATGACTTGGATGCGAACACCATTGGCGCCATCTACATGTCGCCTCCATTTGAATCCAATATTAATCCCATAAGGTTGACCAACTATCCTCCTTATATCTAAACAATGCTACAAGTAATAATAATAATAATTTTCCACCTGAAGTTGCTCTTTTCCTACAAAATATTCTTGTGCGGTATTCCTCACGGTGGTAGATTATAAAAAATGATCTAGATCCAAGAAAATTTTTCATTTACCGAAAATGTGCATGATTTCCGATGCTTTTATGTTTGTACGGCAGTGGGTTCTAGATATTTTTTTATAACGTGATGAATGAGCATCACATACGAGTGCGAATCTATTTAAAATTATCTCAAAAAAATCATTACCACGAATGTAATTCGGTTTGATAATTTTTTACCGGACAATTGTCAGTGTCATCTTGACAACTGAGTCAATGGCTAACTTTCTTATGCATTCATTCAAACAAAGATCCAATCAAAAAACGTGAAAATTATCACTTGTCATCACTAGAGTTTCAATTATTACCGAAATTTTTGCTAGAGTGGTATTCAGTAAGAAAATTTCACACCAAAATATTATTAAAAAAATACTAGGATAATGACGGTTTTCGATGGTTTTCAAATTTTATTAGTCCTTGTATGTTAATTCAAAAGCAATATGAGGTAGAATAACAATTATACATGAATAACATAAACATATTCATTTACAATCTAACTCAATAGGTACATATGTATCAGACCAATGAGTTTCACGATACAATAATTTTAGTTATACGATTTGGAGCCTACTTGCTCATAAAAGAAGACGTACGCTCGACACCAGGGATTAGGAGGTTATTGGTGACACCCTCGAGTCATCATACTCGTACCACCTACCTACGTATGGATGCCTACAATATGCCTTATAGTGTCCGGAATATAGCGTCTCACTATGATTATACAGAGCATAGAGGTTGGATCGACACGCAGAAACATGGTCTTCTGCCTAATTGGCCATATCCAATCTTTCCAGGGGCAAATCGATAGTGACATTAAATTTTCCTCCGGGTCTCTCGTCGGCGTTGTCGAGAACCGCTTCAAATGAATTATTAATATTTTTGGTAATTTGAGGATAGAAGAAGACTTGATACATTCATACATTGAAAAAACAATTGAACGTCGCGATTGTGGGCACTCAGCCAATTGTAACGGCATCATTTTTGTTTTGCGGAAATGCGCTGTTGCCAAGTTGACCTCTTCGGATACTGGAAATCTGATATGAAAAAAACAATTGAACTTCGCCATTGTGGACCCCCAACTAATTCTAGTGGTACTATTTTTGTTCTGCGGAAATGCGCTGTTGCCAAGTTTTGACTGACTCGCAAGCTAGGTTAGTTTGCTCAGGTTAGGTTTGTGTATCAATTAGTGTGTCACTATAGGTAGGTGGTCCAAATGTTACGATGAACATTTCCATGCAATTCCAGAAACAGCCTTGTGTTGTCTACTGCTGTTGTTTTTGACTCTAATGGACTGTAGAAAATGTACACTCTTTGTTTCAAATATACAACCAATTAACCAATAACTTTTATTTTGCAAAAAAGAAACTTGTGAACAGCGTACAACCAACATAAGATGTTTTACATGACAATTTATGACATGACCAGTCTTTTCTGCTCTCTATCTTCAATCTGCAATATTTTCGCGCGCACTTCGCGGTGTTTCTGGAGAACCGTTAACTGACAGGTGGGGAACCAATGGGAGGTTGAGAATGGAACGATGACCATATTTGGTAATGATGCCCGAAATGCACTGTGATTGGTGGGCTCACTTGCAACCGGAAAGTTCGTTAGGCCAAATACAGGGTGGATAATAAGTAGCGCATTGAAAGGTTTTTATCAGCTGTCTTCTACCAAATAATTTCTGATGCGATGATTTTCCTTGTTGTTGGAAAGGCTTGATTGAAAACTAGAGTTCAAATAACTAGCTATTGAATTAAATAGCGATGTCAATACACTTTCTTTAAAAGCTGGCGGTTCATTTGGATGTTAATTTATGATAGGATATATTCCTTACCTGAAACTGGAAAAAGATCCATTTCATTCAAAAACTTGGGTGTATGCAGCGAATTAATGTCGAATAAAAATATACTTTGGAAAGAAGGAATAGTGCCAAGAATTGATGCAGCATTTGTTTGAATGGCAATATTATTAGTTGTATCAAAAATGAGCTTGCTCTGTCATCACCCGTCACTGCAATCAGTTTTGACCAATATAAAAAACTCAAAGGCTAAGGAACCAAAGTTACCGAATATTTCAACAGTAATTGGATGTATATATAAATATATACTGATTCTTCAAAATGGTATATTTTCTACAGCTTCCACAGCTCCACCAATTGTTCATGAAGTCGAGTAGAGATGAAAAGGAGCCAGAGTTTCAACACAGGTGAAGTTTTATATTAACGATTTTCCGTGGCTCGAAGGCATGAGGAAAATTTGATCTGGACGTTTCACATCTACGCCTATTTCAAGAAGGATATTTTTTTTATTTTCGAATGTTAAAATCTGAATGAGTGAATCTTGTTGTCGGCTGGGAATTACCCTCCACCATTCACTGTTGCGGTAATAATTAACAGAGATGATCCTTAAGTGGCGTATGGAGTTAGTAATACTATTTAGGCAAGGAAGGAGAGCTGGCAAAGCGAGAAAAGATGCCTATCGAAAATCGGGCCCTTCTGTATTCATCGGAAGCAAATATTGCATCCATGAATCGTCGTCAAAATTATTGTTGATGATTTGTTCTACAATTTCACGAATTACAAAATCAAAGTGAGCTATCTCAAGTGGAGAAAGCCATGTAGGGATTCATCCCAGGGTACGCATTAATCAAAGAATTGTCAATGAAAAATGTCCAATATTTCATTTGGGAAGCCATCCTAATAGACATTCAGCCAGAGACTTTTCTAAGAGTGGTTCATCAAACAGGGTTTATTAGTTTCTGTCCACTTTTTCAATTCCTGAAGCTAACTCATTGAGTACATTTTTCAAGAACAGTTTCTTTATTTGAATTGAAAACAAATTGTTCGTATTTATCAAAATTAAATTTTACTCCAATCTATTTTGCTCAAAAACTGGATTACCAGCCATCCAAGTACCAACAGTTGAATTCAGTTTGTATCGATTTCGTTGAATTATCGATGAGCAAAAAAGATCAGTGCCGAGAGTATATCGCTGTTGAAATCCTGTTTCAGAAATGATGAAATTGTTCCCGAAATTCAAGAAAGTTGGCTTCTGGTAGCATTGACTTATAAAACAAAACGATGGGTCAATCCTTGATTTTTGCTAAGAATGTCATATTGAATGCATTCTGGAAATATAGTTATGGAAAAATTATTAACGGAGAATTTGGATGTTGATCCAAAAAAGAACGAGCTGATGAATGAGCTGCTTCCTCACAACCTCCTGGATATCTAAATGCAAATTGCACGGGTCGAAAGAGATCACACACAAAAAAAAAAGTTCTCAAATTGAGAAAACTCATTTCTTTGAATATTCAAGTAAATTTCTCCTTTATATTGAGCATATTTTTTCAACACAAAACATTTGTTTTTTGTAAATGGAGAGAATAATGTTTTTGAAATATATACTTAAGCCAAGTATGCCATTATAAAAATGAAAGTATTAATTATTCAACTTGATATTAACGATTTTGTTCATTCAAAGAAACATAATATTTTGGTTCAATACTCCATTTCTTGACACAAGTATATGAATTTGCATTGTTTTGAATGAAAATACATAATTTCTTCAGGTTGACATTACGATTTGTTTGAATTAGAAAAAGGTAATTTTTTGATTCAACAATTATGTTTCCTCGATACAAGCATAATTATATGCATTTGCTTCAAGTGAAGAAATACTTTCTTCAAGTTGATATTATAAATTTTTTCGAATCAATAATCCTAATATCTTGATTCTATACCTCATTTTCCTCGAAACGAGAACACAAAAATGCATCGTTTTGAATGAAAAGAAATAGTTTCTTCAGGTTTATGTTGACAATTTTTTCGAATTGATAAACATAATATTTCGAGAGAATACTTTCTTTCCTTCATATAGAATAAGTCAAATATGTGTGTCTTTAATTCAAAAAATATGCCGTTGAATGTTGTTTTGCAACTCTGTTTTTGATGGGGACAAGGATTTTGATAGACATAATTCTCAGTCTGGTGCAAGCACATTCAAAAATTTGATCATCATTATCATTCTGAAATCATAAGTAACCTATAAACTTAAAATATATAAAATAAAGTAAAGAGGTGCAATCAAGTGCAATTTAGAGTGTTGATTGATCTCTGGGGGGCTGAACTCCCCTCCCCTTTCAAAGGCCAGTGTGTATTTTCCCACCATAATATTCGGCATACAAAATTGTGTCGCTTCCTTCTTGGTCTTTTGTATATTGCTCGATATCACATTTACAGAAACTTCTTGAAAACATGTTTTTCCGCTGCAAGGTGAACTTTCAATAATTATGTTTGAAACATTGGCAACTACCTCTAAATTTTTGGTTAATACCGTTGACTTGTTTATCTTTATTTTCGAAGTGAAACTTTATTGTTGTAAGTAAATCACCATCACTATTTGGCAATATCATTTTCTCATTTGAATAATGCTGATTTCTTGAGAATTGGTAGTTGGGCGATGATGCCACATTCACCGATATCTTTTAATAAATTCACAGGAAAGGCAAAAAGGCCAAGTTGAATAAAAACGGTGACTGAAGGGTGTCGGTATCTTCTGTTATAATCTGCAATATATAAATTGGGAAATAAGAATAAGCAGCTAGGTCTGTGCCTAATATATCAGCATAATATTTTTCAGTACCTGATACCTACCTAAAATAGGTATAGGTAGGTAAGAAAGCAGACAAAAATTCTTTAGAATTAATGTTATGTGTACTTGAAATGGCTATTTCGACAAACTTGAAGGTGTACCAAATCTCAACAAAAAAGATTCAATTAAACTTCAGTAACGTATAATAAAGCACATGATATTAGGTATACCGGGTGTCCACGGAAGGTGGTGCGCTCCTTTAACTTTGTTGTTTCCGAAGATAATGAAATGAAACTTGGTGGGTCTATTGAAGACATAAAACTGCTATTTTTGACAAGTGACTCAACTTCATGTAAATTGGGGTTTCACCGGAAGCGACATAAACTTTCGATTTTTAAATGGGACAACTGGTATATTTTCATTTTTTTGTCTCCATTTGTGACTTTTTGTAACCTATTTTTAATATATTTTTTAAATTTATATTTCGATCTAGAGAGTCATGGATACATTCAAATCACTAATTTCTGTCCTAAAATGTTTGTAAACATGCAACTTTGCTGTTTTCTGCCAAAAAGTTTCAGCTAGGTGAAGTTTAATTTTAAAAATTGTTTTACTATTTTTTTTTAAATGGCATATTGTGGCTCGTTGGGTGAGATAGAAAGAGCATTTGATTACAATTAATTAAATTATTTTGAAACTTTCTATAAAACACTGAAAATATTACGTTAGAACGTTCGTTGAATAAAGATTCTTATTGAGATTAAAACACGATTTGAATTCATCCAGTAGCATTTGACCAACACAACTGAAACAAAAACACTAATTTCACATAGCGGGATAGTGAAGATGTCTTCTGCCAAAAATTTTAGGACTGTAAATAATAATTTGTACCTACGTATCCTCTAGATTGAAAATTAAATAAACAAAAAGTGACTTGGGTATGGTACATGGTTGTATTCAAAATGTCATATGGAGATAAAAAACTGAAATATACCAGGTGTCCCATTTAAAAATCTGGGTAAAACTGGAATTTGCATGAAGTCGAGTCACTTTTCAAAAAAGCAGTTTTATGTCTCGAACAGATTTTCCAAATTTCATTCCATTATCTCTAAAAACAAAAAAGTTATAGGGGCGAGCCTCCTTCCGTGGACACTCGGTATAATAAGACCTCATTTCGAAATTTTCGCAATTGGGAATTCGAATTAAGATGGCAGCGCCAGAGATTGTACCTATGAGGTACCTATAGTTAAGTATATTGAATGACAAGTTGTTGTTATAGGTTTATTCATATTCGAGATATTTTTTTCCTCTTCTTAATTTGCAGTTACATCAAAATATTTATATTTCTTTAAACCAATTTATTTGAAAGCTAATTCATCAAATTCGTATAATAAATTCAACTACCTATAGGGAATTATTTAAGTCACGATATACACATTTGGCAATGGCAACAACAATATAATAGAAACTCTCAGATCATATTCAGGGATAAGTTCATATTGATAATTCAGCTATCAGAGGCATATCACTTCTTTTGAATTTCCAATAGGCTTGCGATGAAAAATACACTTGGCAACGTTTATTATTTATTACCATGTGACCGGCGAACCGCGAACGTGCCAGCGACCTTCGTGCAGTCCTGCCACGCCACGCCACAGGCCACAGTTCAAGTATTCCAGTCTTCCAGTCAAGAGGTAAGGCACATTGAGGCATCAGGCAGACGCCGCTGTTAGAGGTTAGAGCCGGTTCCCTTTTTTTGCTGTGTCGTTTCTAATCGCCACTATAATATTACTGAATAAACTGAGTAAATTGTGTTGTGTTATGAAAACATGGATATCCAACAACTCCTGAACTTGTGGAAGGCTGATGATGAAACCATATTTAAATTCCTGGGTAAGTACCTATCACAATAAATTACAGGGAAATAATTTATGGTTAAACATTGTGTGAGCCATATAACTAACTACCTATACCTCTTGGCTTGTTTGAAGTCTTTAGTACCTATATATACCTGTCCTACATGATTATGAAGTAATCTTTTCTGTAGTTATTATCAAATCCTATATGATTTTGAGAAATATTTCCTTTTATTGATGTACTTTTATTAGTACTAGTAGGTCAAAAAACGGGCACAGACTATTTCGGAATTTTCATGTTCTCGGTTTAAAACTATGAATACACATTTCTTTGAATGAAAGAAATATTTTTTCAACTGTTGGCAAATACTATTTCAAACTTTTGATATTCTTGATTTGAAACTATGACTGCATCTCTTTAAAGGAAAGAAATATTTTTTCAATTGTTCGCAAATACTATTTCGAACTTTTTATACTATTGATTTGAAACTATATGCATGCATTTCTTCGAAATTATTTCTGTTAATATATATCTGCGTATATAAGGATTATCGAATTCGTAATAATATTATATATATTTTTGCAGATATCAAATTGATTAAACAGATTTCGCTTCTACCTCAATTGATTCCACCAAGAGGCAGAGTGAAACAACAATAAAACTTGGAAGTTTTCTGCAATGGAATGCCAGGAGGGGTTTCTTGTGCATGTTACGGTATGTAGCCTCCTCTTTCCAAATTCATACATGTTTCATCAAATTTTATATTTGAGAAAGGTTGGTTCAGTTTATATAAGAAGAATTGTGTCAATATCGTCCACCCTAGCAAATATGTTGTTTTTGTTCTATATTTTTACCATTTTTATAGATCTATATGTTTCAGTTGGTTAACTCCAGTGCTTTAAATGTTCCAATATTTTATATTTCTTTTATATCTCTTGACCAGTGACTTTGGAAATGTTTCTGATTCAGACCGAAAAGACTGAATTGTTCCTTTAATAATGTTTATTTTTTGTTTTTCTGTGATCTCATAGTATTAAAATTATTGTATCGTAGGTTAGATAGAAAAAATCATGTTGACCAAAGAATTGTGTTTTTAGTTGTTTTACGCCATTGTATTTTTAGTTGTTTTATGCCAGAAGTTTGTTTTTATACAATATAATATTCAATAAAACTTTTCAATGAATACTGTTGTTTCAATTATTTTTGACACTACATTGTATTATTACATCACATCCCTGTTTGTACAACAACATTGTATTCATACTAAATCTATACTATTCCCTCATAATTACTTGTCACATATTTTCTGCAGAAACTTAACTATCTTTCATTAGGTAGTACCTATAGCACTTTAGTATTTTTGACATCTGCACAAAGTTGAAGTCCAAATACATTTTGTTTACTGGTTGCATAAACACAACATATATATTAATTTTGACGAGAAATATTCATGTCAATTTTCCACAGTATAATAAAAAGACTTTCGAAATCAGTCTCAATAGACTACAAGCCCATATAACAACTCGGGGGGGGTCATTTAACCCAGGATGAAACCTATACAGAAGGATGCTGCTATATGATAAAATAACTTTAGGCACTATGCCGTCAATTCTTGGTGGTGCAAATGACTGTAACAATGACAACAAAGATGTGCTTTTCCGACAAAATATTTTTGTACGGCATTCCTCACATTGGTAGATTATGAAATACTAATCTCCTAGAACCCACTGCCGTAAAAAAATAATAGGACCGGAAGCCAAAAAAAAAATTTAATTTCCGAAAATGAAAAAAAATCCTGGATTCCGGTCCCATTATTTTTGAACGGCAGTAGGTTCTAGGAGATTATCATCTCATAATCTACCAACGTGAGGAATGCTGTACAAGAATATTTTGTCGGAAGGGCACATCTTCAGATGAAAAATTATTATTATTATTACAGTCATTTGCACCACCAAGAATTGACGGCATAGTGCCTAAAGTTATTTTCTCATATAGCAGCTTCGTTCTGAATATGTTTCACCCTGGGTCAAATGACCCCCAAAACTGTTATGTGGTCTTGTAGTCTACAAGACATAACGCTACGATTCTAGCTCTGAGCAAGCAATGAAAATGATATATTCAAAGTGAACAATTGATTTTACCCAAGCCATTTAGATTCATTTCAAATCAAGAATATGAAATTATTCTTTGATAGTAAGAAATGTTTGATTGAAGCAACTGGTATTGTTAAAGAGAGAAAACCAACATATTGTCATGAACAATTTATTTTTTCATATCAAGAATATCATTTTTCCTGATCGAGTAAATTAATATTTTTACTGAAAGAAATGGTTTTGATAAAGAGAACGAACGGAAGTCTCATTGAGAGTATCTTATGGAATCAGATTAGGAATATATGATTTCATCTCATATTTTGACACAAACAAATGATTTTGTTGAGAAGAGAATGAAAAAGTTTCATTATGAAAAATTCATAGATTCAGATCAGTAATATAATTCTCTCCATTCAAAGTAATCAATATTGTAACACAAACAAAATATTTTTCTTGGAGGGAATGAATGCAATTCTCATTGTGAGTAATTCATAATTTCAGATCAAGAAAATGATGTTATATAATAGAATAAATTGATTTTAAACTCAAAACCATGCTTATGTTGAAGTGAAGGTATTAATTTCTCAAAATGAAAAAATAAGATTTTTTTGAAATGAAGAAATCATCTCCTTCGTTATATACAAACAAATAATTTTCTTGAGTCAATGCAGTCATGCTTGATCCAAGAATTTTTTTTTTTGTGTGCACTTAGTGTATATTTTGTGGCGGAACAAAATTGTTTAGCCACTAGACATCTGAAAAATGGGCGGACGGCAATAATAATAATAATAATAATTGATCTCATAACACCATATTTTTTTGCTTCAATGCAACGATTCCACAGCACTTTTGGAATTTGCCAGCAAGTATGAAGTTGCATAGTGAAGTCTAAGAAGTCGGAAGTTTTTGTCCTCTAGGATATAGCATTTTGGTATTAAATGTTGACGTTGTGAAGGTCAGGGAGAATCCAATCCACTAGATGATCGGAAAGATATAACAGCACTAAAAACTTCAATTTCAGTAGTTTGGAAAGAAGTCAAGTCTTCACTCTCTATATGAAACAGTTGTGGATTTGACGTATCAATCAACAGAATCAGTCGAAGACGAAATGCGAACTGTAGAAGTGATTTCACCATCAGAAACTTTATTATTTATACATTTACTTGAGATAATGTTTCATTTCAGATGAGACTGGGTTCTAGTTGATAAATTTTGGATACTTATTGGTGCTTCTGATATTTCTTTCGATTAATGATGTGACAGATTTTTTGAGAATCACTTCATATGAAATAATACAAAATTATGCATTCGCGAAACATTTTTTGTTTTTCAGATGTAAAAATCTGAATTATTGACTTTTGTAGCCGGCTGAGAAGAATCATACACGATTCACTGTTGCATTAGTAATTAACAGTGCTACTCCTAAGGTGGCGTATGAAGTTAGTATCAAGGCACGGTAAAAATCCCCCCGGAAAATAACTCTTAAAAAATAGAAAAAAAACGGAAAACAACCCTCAGGAAAAAAACAGAAAAAGAATTATCCTTTTTCCTAGTTGTTTTTCAGTTTTTTTTTGGTGTTTTTAACGATTTTTTTTCGGGTGTTTTTTTCTGTTTTTTTTTCAGTTTTTTTTTCTAGATTCTGATTATACATATATTTAGAACGAGAGGTCTATTTAGATATATCAAATGAACAAAAAACACACAGAAAACTTTCCTAGCCGTCCAAAGAATTTTTATGAACACATTCGTCAATATTATCAGCTAGTGAATCAACAGCAATTATTCTCCTTGCCGTCTTTGTTATTTTCTTTACTACTCATTCAAGCTCGCAGATGGAAGATTATCGTTGAGAAGAGAGATTCTGTCACTTATATGTTCCCCAGAATTTTGTGGAAAATAGATCACACCTCGTTTTGTAGTGGAAAATCTTTTGCAAAGGCTACACTCGAAGTTTAATTTAGACTCATGACATAAATATGTCCAACCATGTACACAACATACAATATCAGAAACGAAAAGGTTGACAGACGATTAACAATAAGCAAATCTTGCATCCGGTTCATTGTCTTCAATCAAATCTCATTATTATGCTCATCAGTTCTTTTTATTTCCTACTTCAATTTCAATGAAAATTCCTACGCTGGCTCGATAATAACAATGTGTTGTTCCAGTTCAATATTTCTATCAACCGAAGCAATAACTAGGTACGACAACTAGAGGTAGGATCCTAATTTTCACCGTTCAACTCCAGTCCACAGTCCTTTCCATTCCAACATATATTTGATGGCACAGAAGGATTGACTATTCACGAACTACAAAAACAGGGGCATGTAGAAGGAAGGTCAAAAACGATGTTTCAACAAAATGCAAATGAAAAATGACTGGATTTGAATCGGAACTAAGTGCTTTCGATTCTTTGAAAATGTACAGAAATGATTAAACCCAATGTCTTGTGCTAATACATAACTGTGATGCTGCTCTGGGCGAACCCATCAGTTTTATTTAAGCGGGGGTTCCACCTTGAATCTGACTATATTTTTTCTTTCTTCCTTTGAGAGAAATTATCGAAATACTCAATTTGAATTAGAACCACTTACTGATTTTTGTTATCGCCTACGTCATGTTATTTATGAAAAAAACACGAAAAACCTGTTTTTCACCTTAACATTCTACACCAGATTTTAGTTATTTAAATCACTCAAGTTACACCTGCTATGGATAAAACAGGCAAACCGTTCATCATATTTACACTCAAAATCGAGAAAAATCGAAGATTATTGATAGTATTTACTGATAAAAAAAATATTATGTTATGTATTCAGAACAATCCAAAAATGGATTATTTTGACGTTCTGATCTGCCTCCTCATTTTGAAAAATTCCAACTGTTACGTAATGTGATGGGATATATGAATATCAGGTAGATAAGCATGTCAGTTGACAATACAAGCGATTCATCATGGAATGGTATATTGTCAAAAATGAAAACATGAGTTAGTTGAATAATTGTTTTCGAGGTATCTTCTGGAGTAAAATCGTGCTAAAGACTTTTTGGGTCGACGGGTATTCGAAAGAGATGAAAAGTGCACAACTGATAAGTATTGCTGATAATGTATTTTTACGTTGAAGAAACATTGGCAACAGGTCTAATCTTCAAGGTGCGTCAAGCTGGTGATCTATATTTGGAATTTTGCCATTTAGTGTTATGTATATTTTCTACCAATTTGGGCAATATTTTATAAATTTTTGTACTACTCTTCGAATGTACGGGTGATTTCTCTGATAGTAGATACATGCACCTATTTCAGATCACAGACTTATTAAAAATACCTCAGTATACGAAACAGTATTCTCCAACAATAATAAGCATCATATTACCATATACTCGATGCTGAAAAGTGGTAATCTGTTTATAATATACCTAATTTTCTGTGACGTCAAGTATAAAAACTTCCCATAAAAAACTCTGAAACAAAAATAAAGCTAACAGAACCTGGTCTTAAGAGGTAATAGAAGCATCTAGTTCATTATCGACCAATATCGAAAATGGACGGACCTCTTGAAAAGATATAGCTTCTCGCGCTAACGAAAAGTTAAAAAGCAATTCCAAAAAAACGACGGCCTTCAAACCCGTAAAAGAATAGTTAAAGTTCAAATTTCCGCTGCGAAAGCCTTAAACAATTTGTCACTCTAGTTCAATGTTGAACGATCTATATACTCTTTAAAAAAACATTCTGATTTAAAACAGACAAAGGCTCATTCAACATGAAGATCTTGTTTTTGAAAAATAGGAATTAAAAATGCAAGTGTCAGGCAATAGCGAAAAGTACAACAGAAAAGTGACCTTCAAAATTCGCAGAATATTTATAACTACAAAATCCATGCAATTATACTAAACAATCCTGCTACACTAGTGGCCAATGAAGAAGTAAATTTTGGGAAATTTTGGGGATTGAAAAGACACAGTGGGTGGAAATGTTCAACTGTAGCTGAAAGTTATGTTGGAAACTTCCTGAAGAATAAAACTGATTTTGCAGAAAAAATGTTAAAAGGCACCAATGAAGTCTGCAATTTTGCTAATCCAAGTTCTGCGTCATGAATTATATTTTCAATTAGTAGACTCTATATAGTATATTATTTATAGACGACGGATTTGAATTACTTTAACGACACAACCTTTTTTGTCAAAATTTGGAGATAATGTCAAAATGATAAAATTTCGAAATCAAAGTCGGAATTTTGATATAATTGTTGAAATTTCGAGAATTAAGTAGAAATATCTAGAAAAGGGGGAACATTCTCCATGAAAATTGAAAAATGAAAAATGTGACTTATTTGTAATATCTAACAGATAACAACTTCCCCGGCACAAGCCACGCTGGACATTGAACTACATCTGATAGATATTGTGAAAAGACTCTAACTGAAAAGGAAAGAAACAATCTGAAAGTGAAAATTTGCATTTTCATTCAGATAGCTGACTTTTTTAATTCTTTCTAGTTTTCCTTGAAGGAATCATTAAATAAATTAGAAAAGGAGAATGTTATTAAAAAAAAAATATATATCACTCACAGAAATCGTTCATTTCATTGAAGCAAGGTTCGCTTCTCTCGCATTTAATCCCTAATACATTTTGGTCGACAAAAATCTATTTCGCTTTGCCAAGCTCTTCAGGAGGATTGATATAGGATTGAAATATAACAGGCTCTTCAGAAGCATACACATCAGGGATGGATATGAGAGAAACATTTCTTCTGCGGTGACACTTTGAAAATTATTTTTTGACATAGACCTGTCATGAGCATTTTTAATTTTAGTTCGAAAATATGAATAGGAAATTCATAAAATCTTTTGTGGAATCATCTGCGACTGAAAGACAAACTTTAGTCGCTATTTTCCAACGTTCAAGATAACCTCTTGGGAGGTATTCATGTTGAAAAGGGGAAATATTTTTTGTTGAAATTTCGACATTAATGCCGAATGATTTTTTTATCGAAATTTTGAGAGTAAAGTCGAATTGATTAAATTTCGGCAAAAAAGTAGAAATTTTGTCATTGATGAAAATTTTGACTTTGATGATTTTTCACATATGCCCTAAAGAACCATACAATATATGGTGGTATTGCCAGTCACAAAAAATTATACGATCCACATATTTTCAAAACTAAAAAACAAACCATCAGTGCAATCAAATAATTCAGCTCATTTGCGCAGCCACGGGGGGTTTCAGGGCTACAGCCGCCCCCAAGCCACCAAATGTTCATAATATCCGGTTGACGAAAAAAAAAAGTTCTGTTAACTGATAAATTGTATGTTCAGCCCCCCCCCCCCCAAACTGATATCCTGGCTGCGCCACTGGTCTCTGTCAACTCAAAACATCAAAAGTTATGCCGGTGTGCAAAAAAAACAAGTAAATTGGATAATTATAGACCAATTTTTTTCAACCTCAACACTTTCCATTTTTTTTAATAATAAAGAAATTCAGTACCTATAATACCAACCGAACCACATGGATTCAGAAAAACATAAATGTCACCACTAAGTCTATGAACAATATCCTGAAAGAGTTCGATGAAAGAAAATGTCCAAGGCAAAGGGAATTCCGAAGATGCTCTTCCAATTTTGATAAAATCAATCAATAATTCCACCTTTCGTCAGTTTTGTGAGACACTTAGTAAGTGGCGGAGTGTTCTGTGACCTGAACAGAGTTTTTGATTATGTTCCACACAATCTGCTTCTAGACAAGATCTGGGCTCTTGGTGTCTTGCATATAGGAATCCATTTGACCTTTGTAATGCATAGTAATTCTTAAGGCGCATTTCCACCTGAGAAACAATGAGCAACTTTTTTTTGCCTTGCGTTTCACTATGTTGCATGTTTTGGAAACTTGCGGTATCATACATAAACATTTTGTTTCCACCAAAGTGACGTGAAAAAAAAGTTTAATTTAACAAAACTGAGCGTTCAAGAGCTGAAGAGAACTTTGTCAGCACCCTACGTTTTTTTTTTACATTTGGTAATTAAATTGTCATTTATTTTTTTTTTAGTACATGTTGGAAGTAAAGTGTGTTCTTAAGTTTTTTTAAACTAATATTTTTTTATGACTATAAAAACGAAATCTCCGACCCCGAAAACCCCCACATACCAATTTTGAATCAAATCTGACCATATCACAAAACTTATCCATCACCTTTGGGCCGAATAATTATAGGAAAGCAATTTTCCCACTGGAACCATTGCTTGAAAGCGGCATAGTCATTTCGTTATTATCACTAGTTTGTAACTGTTTTTCACGTTTTTATTAATTAAGTATGATAAATGCGAATGAACTAAATGATTACTCCTAGCAAAATGTATGTATTCAAACGGATAGACGGTCTGAATCCAGTAATGCTAAAAACTTGCTATAAAAACTTGCTAATAAAACTAAAAATGTTAACATTACGAATTATCGGCGTTACGAATTGTTCGTTACCATTTGTGGGGGTACGAACTGTCGCGTTACGATAAGTCATGGAACCAATATGTACGTACGTACGTACTTACATGAGATAGTTTGCTGTTTTTCCTACTGCCGTAGTGATTGTTATCAACCTTTTCTTCGCCTTTATTTTTTCTCTCTCGGCATTGTTAAAATGTCAACAAATGCGCGCATATACACGCAAAAAAAAGTAGAATTCTTAGTTTGAATAGTTAGGTCGAGGTGTTAACAGCTTTTTTTCTCACCCAGGCGGCCCGGGTTCGATCCCCACCACCATCACGGAATTGAAGTGGTTCGGAATTCACTTTTTAAGCTGATGTAGGTCCTGGGCCTCTCTTGCTCGGACAAGCTCTGGTTTTGAGGGTTTTTTTACGAAAACCTGGGAGATTCGTAATAACAAATTTTAAATCCAGTTGAACCTAGCCGAGTTCGAGGAATATGGGTCTCGTGAGGTAAAACTCTAAGGCCGAGTTTCACCAGGACTCTAACCTGGCTCAAGGAGATACCCGAAAATTTGATTCGGGCGTATTGCTCAACTGACCTTCATTAGTTAGTTGAACCTAGCCGAGTTCGAGGAATATGGGACTCGTGAGGTAAACCTTTAAGGCCGAATTTCACCACTACTTCAATCTGGCTTTAGGAGATAACCGAAAATTTGAATCGGGCGTATTACTCAACTGACCTTCATTAGCTGAACCTAGCCGAGTTCGAGGAATATAGGTTTCGTGAGGTAAAACTTTAAGGCCAAGTTTCACCAGGACTTCAATCTGGCTTTAGGAGATGACCAAAAATTTGAATCGGGATTGCTCAACTGACGTTCATTAGTTAGTTGAACTTAGCCGAGTTCGACGAATATGGGACTCGTGAGGTAAAACTCTAAGGCCGAGTTTCACCAGGACTTAATCTGGCTTTAGGAGATGACCGAAAATTTGAATCGGGCGTATTTCTCAACTGACCTTCATTAGTTAGTTGAACCTAGCCGAGTTCGAGGAATATGGGACTCGTGAGGTAAAACTTTAAGGCCGAGTTTCACCAAGACTTTAATCTGGCTTAAGGAGATAACCGAAAATTTTAGTCGGGCGTATTACTCAACTGACCTTCATTAGTTGAACGTAGCCGAGTTCGAGGAATATGGGTCTCGTGAGGAAAAACTTCAAGGCCAAGTTTCACCAGGACTTCAATCTGGCTTTAGGAGATAACCGAAAATTTTAATCGGGCGTATTGCTCAACTGACCTCCATTATGGGTAATTTTGTAAGCTGTAAGTATGTTCATTTTTAACGGGTGTTAATTTTCATACATATTTGAGATCTGGTTATTCTGTAAAAAATTTATAAAAGTAGTGGTATCTCTGCAAGCTGTATGGCCTGTATGTTCATGTTCACACATATTAACATACCTGTTTATAATGTAAAAATTGTACTGACGTGTAACAAAATATGTTAAATGGGTAAAAATTAACATAAAGCTCACAGAATTATTACTGGCAGTTGAAATCTTGATGAAATCTAATTTCACGAGTTTAACACTCAATAATCTAACTAACTAATTGTCGGTTTTCCTCCAATTCGAGAGGTGAAACCTAGCCTAAAAGTTACGTTTCAAATCGGCGAATGAACGGAATTACTGAATGATATGAAGGTGGCCACAGAAGTTGAATTTACAGTATGGAAACCACTTATGGAATAAAATTGTTTCAGGTGACACTTATTCAGAAAAAATACGAAAAATGCTTAGACTCATTGATGTATGTTTGATATGTGACGTCACTTGAAGTACAATTGTAATATACAGGACGTCTCACTGTGTGGAGCACAGAAATGATTTTTTGGTTATGGATCACCCTGCAATTATCCATATTTTTTCATTCTACCTGATGAGTTGATTTCAGAGACTTATAACACTACTTATGGGTTGAAAGAATTTCAACACTAGACATGTCTGATATAAGCGTTTGACCTACTTTTCGCAAGTGTTTGTGAGTTTGCAATTTGGCCTCCCAGTTTCACTGATGTAGATAAATATAGATATGAAAAAATCATCAATAATATTTTCGTAGTTACGAACCAAATTTGTTATGAAGAGGGTTTGAAAACTAATTATGAGACAGTAGAATCAAATTGATAAGAGCAGTAGAACCAGAAGAATAAAAACTGAATACTTCATCTAACACCAATTTCAGAATTTAGCCCCTACAGTTCATTAAATAATTAGTAATAAACAAAAGCAGGTATATACGATAAGTTTTTAATAGAATCATATTTGAACATACCTACATTGATGAAGTTTGGCCTTCAAAATCGATTCTTTGTCCTTCCAAAAACGATACTTCAGGATTAGAAATTTGTATTTGTGTTTCAAAAAACAAATTCAACCAACGTTGATGATAATTTTTTTTTTTTTTATACACGAAATCTTCGAAGAAATCTGCAAAATGCGAGCTTTTCACAAGCTGTGGCCCAAAGTTGGAAAATTCACTTGATTTCCAAAAACGGTTTCCTATACAGGAAAACTCCGAATATACAGTAGAAACCAGGCAAGTGCGAACATAGACCCAACGTAGACGAATTTACTCATGCCCCTTTAAACAAATGCACACGTCAAAATGTCATAAGATTATGACATATTCAAACGTTTTCATTCGAAATACTTTGTTGTTTTTGGGTCATTAATTATGAAATAGAAATTCATTGCTCTCGAAATGGATATTTATAATGTGTCAGAAAAAGTTAAGATTGTTGACTGGTATTATGGAGGTAACTCAATTCGTAAAATAAGAATCCGATTCATCAATGAGTTTAACAACATATCTACTCCGACTATTTCGACAATTCATCGTGTAATAAACAACTTTCACAAATTTGGTTGCGTTTTCCCTAGAAAACATCAAGTTCCAGTTGATGGCGATGAAAGGGAAATAAAAGAAATAGTAGTGTTGGCAACAATCAACGAGAATCCCGATAAAACAGCCGAAGCTGTTGCGAATGAAGTGAACTTGAGTGCAACTTCAGTGAGACGAATTCTAAAGAAACATGGATACAAATCATACAAAGTTAAGAAAACTCATACTCTTTATCCGAATGATTATTTCAAGCGGATGCAATTGTGTGAAACGATGATGGAAATGGCAAATGTTGATGAAAATTTCGTTGAAAATATTGTTTTCACGGATGAGTCAACCTTTCATTTACAAGGTGTGTGCGATATTGGTCCAGAGAAAATTTACATCGGTTTTACGAATTACGAACTCAGTATCCACAGAAGTTGAATATTTGGGGTGGTATATGGAAATATGATTGGCCTATTTGTCATAGAAGGTGCATTGAATGGACCCAAATATCTCGATCTTCTGCAACTGCAAATCGTGTCAGAAATAAAAAGAATAGCAGGTCAAAATTTCTATAGGATTTGGTTTCAGCAAGATGGATGTTCAGCTCATAATTCTCAAGTGGTTCAACAAAATTTAAATACCACTTTTCCAAATCGGCCAATCAAAGGAAGAGGGACAATCTTATGGCCAGCTCGATCGCCCGATTTAGCCCCAAATGAGTTTTTCCTTTAGGGGCACGTGAAATCTTTAATTTATGGTTTTCAAGAGGGTAGGGCTGATAACTTATAAGATCTGTTGAAGAACATTGAAAATTCTTTCAGAAGTATTACCCCAAATGTGCTTAGAAACGTCAGGAGTCGTTTTTATCATTTCATCTGATTTGATTTTTTTTAGGAAAAAAGTCCTTATGCATATGCGCATATGCTGTTGCTTTGCGCATCGTATTCCAAAGAAGGCATGCCTAAAACAAAGTTACTGATACCATACGGTTCGAATGGTTCGAACAAATATTTTAATGATTTTCAATAACTGAAATAAGTGGAGCACCCAGAATTGGCCCATTTCACCACGTCTTTTGTTTGTTTCACGCCACGTTCCCAGCATTCAGAAATCACTTCAATAGAGAAGGGCGGGCAAGAGTCAATTCCGCTAAGTTAGGCCCATGTTCGCACTCGCCTGGTTTCTACTGTATAAAAGAACTACTCCAGAGAGGTACAACAAATTTCGAATGAAGGAATTGTGGTGAAAACTGAATAATCTAATAATTTATGTAAAGAAGAAATGGTCTGAAAGAGTATCTAGAGGAAAAACCTAAATGAGGTGCTCGAAGTTATATTGGCTCTACGAAAATGTGAGTTATTTGCTTCCATTTGATTAACACTTACCTACTCCTTCAATCTTCAACCTTATGGGCTCGAAACTATAAATTTCATCAAGTTTTCTATTCGAATCTCCTCAATTGCCTACGTAAGATAAATACGAAGACAAAAGCTCAGCGCGTAAGAACAGGTTCATTGCACGTTGCCATTTGATCTTATTCAAGCTCATTCTAGTTTTTCAGTTTCGACCACAGATATTGAAATTATCAAAGAGGGATGGTGGAAAAATGTTAGGGAAGAAAAATAATGTTGATGTTACAAAGTAACCGAGGATTGAATATTTTTATTGGATTCATTTATTAAGGTCAACAAATGAACATTTTGATACGATTCAGATAATCCTTACAATCATTTCTTGTGAAACATAAAGAAATTATTTTTACATATAGCTAATAGGATCGTATATTACATAAGAGTGAAAGTCACTTTTTTATAAGCGAGAATTCAGCAGTCTAGTCTTAACAGAATCGTTTTATTACGACGGAAGATCACGCATTCGGTAAATGCTAGCAATAAATACAAAATTTGTAACGTATGATCACTCTAGTACCCGAAATACAGTAACCCTGTATACAAGAACTTTTCAATAAATTGAACTAAATTTGAATTAGTAAATTCCATCTCCAGTCGGATCGTTGAGCCATGGATAGTTATTCGGACACCTTACGCATGTTTGAAGATTGAGCGTTTCTCCGGGAACCTCTGACGACGTAAGCTTGCAGGTATGTGGTACCCAGCATGCTGGAATTCCCTCTACGACACACTTCTCCCTCCATGGTTCGAAGTTTTTCGCTTCTGTAACAGTTCTTGGATTTTGAATCCACTGAATGACCTGCGTCATCGTTACAAAATAAACATCGTTGTGGTTAGCTAGAATCTCATCCACCCAGAATAGGAATGCGTCTAAGAATTCAGGATTGTTTTTCAACCAAGCTGCGTGGAAGTACAGCCCCAAAGGAGCTCGGTTTTCATTATAATGTCTGTCAAAATTGTGATTCAAGAAATTATAAAACTGGTCACCAGAGAGGATATTTGAACAAGAGTCCACCATACCACACCCAGCCAAGTCCTCGTCATTATCCGGATCTTCCCTTCGGTCCAACTCGTTTAGTACCATCTCCCAAACGGCATGTGATCTGGTAGGACAACTCTGAATATTACCATGACACCTATGAGGCATTCGGAAGTACATAGTGTAAGGCCAAAGTGGAGGGTTAGTCAAAGGAGCAGTGATGGTAGAATCGTACAGGAAAGCTTCTTCTTCCATCATAGTGAACTGGTTATTACCTCCTACTCGGAGATAGGGGGCACGAACTCCCACAACGCTGTTATCAGTGATATTGGCGAATTTTTCTGTGATTATTCGCATACCTCCCATTTCTTTAACCCAATCGTTGACACTAGCATTTGACCAAAATTGTTCATCATCATTGTGCCTGTAACAGAAACAAAGAATAGTATGATCGACTATATATATGCAAATAAATAAAATATATGTTCAGTACTGATTTTACAATAGAAAACTGACATTATTATTAATTTTTCTTTCACTGTTATAAAGTTCGAGTATCAGAACATCAGAATAATTGCTTCGAAATTACTTACGAAATAGAATGTACTGCAATTTCGTGACCTTTCCTGTGCATCTCTTGTACAGCAGAATAGTTGGTATATTTATGAGACACAAAAAATGTAGCTTTCAATTGACAACCGTTGGGGTTCTTTCGATCACCATCGAAAATGGTTTTATACAATTCGATGTTGTTATTATTGATTGCATCATCAAAGGTGATTGTTATCATTTGGGGTACGTCTTTGGCTGGGAGGTCCTTTGGAATTGATGTACCATCTTCGGAACAAAAGCATTCGGGAAGGCTGCAAACTGAGGGGTCACAAGCTGGCGCGCTGTTGGGATCACTATCGATATCTGAAAAAAATAATATATATAAAAAAATTACGTGCTGGAAGGTTTCTCTCATATATGCCATATTAACATGATCTAATAGCTACGAAATTTATATATCGAGGCAACACATTTTTATGACAATTTCCCAAAGAGAAAGAGTTTACATTGATTATGTCTATGTCTATTAGCATGAAGTTATGTAAACTTCCTTAAATTATAACAATATGATTTGAGTTTCTTGGAAAAGAGCTGGCAGTTCCTGCAGTAAAACAAACATAGCTGTGAATGTTAAATTCCTACTCCAATGCGCAAACAATAACGTGAGAAGGCATTCGGAAGAAAAAGATGGATTGTATGGATTTTGGTACAGAATGGTTCAATGTTTTTCGCATTCTTTTCCGTGAAATGAATAACATTAGCAATCACTTACAGTGTCTGAATTTGAAATGTTGCCATTAAGATAAGTTTGTGTATTATTTCTTCACAGACTGTACCAGTTCTTTACTGCATACACTTTTGCCGTATCACTAGGTCGTACGTCATACGCCTACTGCGCATGGTGGCGTGAATATTTTTGAATTTGCAGCTAGGTGTGTACAACTGTGTACGTAGCACATTTTTCTCGCTATTTCAAACGAAGCAATTTTGATCTTATGTATATTTTCACTAGTTCATAACCATTTTTCGATAAAAAAAAAGTTAAATTTGGTCGCATTCCCTTTTCCTGACGAAAATGAAGAGAGACTCTTGAAACAGATTTAAGAATTTGGAAACAAATTGCCAACTTTATATCAAATTGTCCATGAAATATGTTCATCCCATAGGAAAATCACATAACAGCCATGAGCAAACAATGTGCCATCAACTCTCCCGCAGTTTGTACTATATTCGTGTTTTCGATTGTAGCGTTTTCTGTTCACTAATACGAGCGTGCAGTCTATTCTTTTCCTTCCGAATGCCTTCTCACGTTATTGTTTGCGCTTGGAGTGGGAATTTGAAATCTTCAGATAGATTTGTTTTACTGTAACTCAAATGGATTATGAATATTTTTAGGTGAGGAGAAGAAGAATGAAAATGATTTCTTGATATTTTCCTTGACCATGATCAACTCGCTGGCTTCATTTGGTTCCCAGACGGGTCAAAAGAATAGTTCTAGAGTTGAAGAGATAGTCGAACTTATATAGTATAGGAAAGTTTTCATCTTGGGTATGGTGGTTTCATGAAAGCGTAAAGAATAGTTTGCTATATGTCTTATTTATGTGGTATTATCATATCTTTGCGTTCCTTGTTGCTAGCGTAGATTTCTGTCTATACCACAGATGACTAGTTTCCGATACTGTATGAGGTAGGTAGTGATATGTATATTTCTAACAACATATGACCATAGATTTTTGATTTTATGTGCAGCCCAAAAAGTTTTACAATATCAGATTGCATGTTTGACAAAATAGCCATGGAATGGTAGGGACATTCCAAGCAAAGGTTACTAAGAGAATCCTGAAACTAGGTGTCGTGCAAAAACTTCCTATCTTCTTTTTTGTGGCTTCCTGTATTTTCCACAAGACAAGTATTACGGCGAAGCATTTACCTGTTCTTTTGACATTTTGTTATTTTTTAAAATAATATTTTGTTATGTTTAGGTGTCTACAAGCGAATTGAATTGTCCATCTTCTTCCAAACAAATTAAAATATTTGATAAAATTGTGGAATCAATTCTTCAAGAAATATCTGACGTTTCTGATCAGCAGCAACATGGAACATCATCGGGAATTTATGTTGGAAGTAATTGTTCAAACTTTACTATCAATTATTATTTCAATAAATGAAATTGTTCCATGATGAATAATCAAATAATAATTGACTCTGTTGAAAATAAATCCTTCAAAAAGTAATATTTCATGTTTGTTTATTTTGTGAATTATTTTGGCAGTGAAAAAAAACGTTTTGTACAAAAAATTATTTTTTACTTATTTCACCCCAAATTTACAGTGTCCAACATTAGGTTAGACACAAATCGATTTTTTTGTGTATATCTGTAATAATTTTAATAATAATAATAATTTTTATGCTCTTAGCAGGCAACGGAGGCTACTAAATATTGAAAGCATCCCAAAAACGTTAATTATTAATGAAAGTACTTTTTCTGTAACAAAGCCGTTCAATCTGATGTATCTGATTCGACTCCCATTTAACTTAACTGCAATCTTGTTATGTTGGTGGACATAAAACGACACTGAAATAAATAATGGGAGGTTATTGGGACAAGAATCATAACGTTACAATGTACCTGGGTTACTAAATAATAACGTTTATTCTACGAGTTTTTGCACAGTGGGTGAATTACATCAGGAAATTTTCGATAGTTCCTTTTATAATAGTCTGATTTGTTGTTGTAAGAGTTCTAATAATAGTTATTCACATAATGAGGACGAAAAGCAATATTTGGCGAAATTAGTCCGGTTTTGAACCAGAAAATACGCACTTTTCGAGCGCATGATGCGTATAGGTATGTTTTGCAGCCGCCTTTGATTTCGATAAGTTGGTATAGGAGTACTTTCATTCTCTTTGGCATGATACATTGTTAAAATTGAATTATATATAAATAAAATGGAATAATTTAATCTTCACTTTCACAACATTATACGCACATAAGGTAGGTACATCGCTGGATTTGATTTATTGTTCACTTATATAGCGTAGCCATGGATATGTATAATTTGCATATGAGTTTGAAAAAATGTGAAACTTCATGAAGGTCACAAAAATAGCAAAGGGCGATTATTTCGAAAGAACGAGATGCAGAACAGAGAGGCAAGCTACATTCTTGAATTGGAAAGTGGGCCGGTAGAGAAGCGCCGCTCCCGCCTGATGATACGTAGATATACCAAGGACATTGAAAGTGATTTCTTAATGATTACTTTCGCATGAGATAACAAATATTGAATTTTATATGGGATATGCTAAATGATATTAACTGTGTTTTCTAAAAAAATTTGTGAAATATTTTCTTGGGTGTTTTTGATGCACTTGATAGAGGAAGAATTAATATTATTTGGGTGTGTCAACAAAGTTTCATCAAATTTATTTCAAAAAATTAATTTCATGTGGAAAAGGAACTAGGATAATATGAAATATTGCAGATAACAGCTAAAACATGTTGAAAATAAATTTGTTACAGAAAGTTCAGAAATGTGATACTATTCCTCATCAACAATCAATGAAGCATAGTTTATGCGGGTGAAGACCGGCAAACACTATAATTTGACATGATGCTTAGAGAAACCTTAGTTGATGTTTGGTAATACATTCGCTATGTCAGCTATAGGAAACCAAGGAAAATCATTCACCACCAGCCCTGTATATAGTCGTCAAGCAAGCATTGTTTACTAGAATGAGCATCACAGGTATATTACTTATAAATCTTCGAAAGTTCTTTCTTGAATTCAATCCTAAATATTTATTTCATATTAGAAATTTGATTTCGTAACAAGTAGTCCTACTATTTTTTGCAGTGCCTACCTACACGTTAATGACGTATTTCCAACCAATAACCGATATTTGAAATAGAATATTTCTATTTCAGCTCAGTTGTAGTAGGAAACATAATAGTTTATTTTTCATATGTCCAGTCGTGCGAATCGAGTCACCAACAAAATGACCACTGTGATAGTAACCCACTAAACCATTCATCAATTTTATTCGTAACAAAGCAATTCGATTTCCATTTTCAATTCATTTTTTCGTATTGATAGTGACATACCTACCTATTTATCAGAAACACCACCGACCGATTGGTTCTCTTATAGACATAAATTAATTCCTCTGATGAAATTATATATCCGGTAAGCACTGCTGTGGCCTTGAGAATAGCATTTTGATTCACGTATACCTACAATCTTCCTACTACAAATGATGATAGCCTTCTTAAAGTCAGATGGGATGGGTGTGAGAATGTCATCAGGTGTATATTGGCATGCAACGCAGTGTCATGTAATCGCCACAAGTTGCAATTTAACTTTCCCTTTTCCTCCTTTCCCTCGCTTGGTGACGAATGGAATGCAGTCCGATTATATCTCGTCACAGTAACAATAACATTATAAAAGTTTTGCACCCGACTGTAATTTGCTGCTGGAATATGAAGAATCTACCTATTAAGATCTCTCTTCTTCAAATACACGAACTGAATCTAATCATATATAATTTGTTCGATTATCATTGTATTCTTTATTACCTACCAGGTGAAACAGTGATTTTCCAAGGAAATATTAATAATTGTAACTACGAATAGAACTGTTCTGTAAATGAAGAACGGCATCTAAAAATAATTTTTGGAAAGGCCGCAACTACGTTTCTCAAATAACCTTATTCAGTAAAAATAATGCCTTGCATACACTGGTACTTCCGTCATTGGCATTCTCCTTTCAAGATAGCCTTGCAATGCATAAAAAGCTGATTAGCAGGTTTCGATATAGCTATGTAGAAAAAATTTGCATCTTGAAATACTAATATGTTTAGTAGAATGGTAATAATTTGTAAGGATGGAGTAGATTTTTTTGAATTAAATTTTTTTAAATTTTGTGGAAGGTTGTTAGTTTCAATTTTCCTCCACAAAATCAAACTTTCAATCAATATATACTTGCAAAAAAATGCACTGAGGAGAAGATACAGACGAATGAAGAAAATGATCGGATTTTGCCGCTGGTACAGTGGGATTTTGTAGAAAAAAAAAAAAGTTCTCAGGAGCTACTATTCGGAAACATTCCTAATCAAAATTATGGGTGATCGATTGTGCATGTCCGATTGGCATGTCACTGATATGGAGGTAAATTGAAAAAATAATACTATGAAGAGGCAAAAAGTGGGGTTAGTTGGCAAGATTAAATTGTACACAACTTTTTCGAATCACTTTGTTGTGTTTTGAAACAACAATATAATTTTTCCATATGTTGTAAACATTTGTGCCAACACTGTATATTATGAATTTTCCAGTGATGGCCAATTCAATACATATTGAAATTGAAAATTTGATATGTGGGTCTCTAACCAACATAATTCTTTGACCATTTTCCAGAAAATTGATTCAAGCGATTGTTATTTGCATTTGAATTACAAATGTTATCACTTAGTCTCTTTGGCAATCGACAACTTTCCTATGTACAGCATGATATTGGAATAGATGTCTACATTTGGCCGATGGTGCAATGTTAGAGTTCAATGGGGACCAACGTTGAGTACAATGATCTGAACAAATTCTCGAAAAAAAAAAGGTTGATGAAATCACTATCAAGAAATATCACATAAAGATTTCATGAGATTGTCAAATAACACGAGAGCATTTCTTATTAAAAAAATTAATATTATTTTATGGTGACATCACTTTTCAATTGGCGTTGGGTACCTTGATTGAAAAATGATTTAATTGACTATATCTCCTCCATCACAAAAATAAAAAATTCTAAAAACATCGTTTTCGGATACTTTTTTTTAAGGTTGTTTGAGGACAAAGCAATTCAGTAAAAATGCAGCTGAGAGTGAAATATTATGCTGGTCAATAGTGTGGTTGCGAACTGCTGCATATGGTATGGTAGGGCAGAGTAGGCGAAATAAAAAATATGGTGATTTCTGATGAAATTTAATCAGTAACAAGTGCTTTAGTCTTTATGCTTCTACTGTTCATCCAAACAAGCCATTCTACGATTTTTTTTTGTTATATTCGATAAAACTTTTTAATATTCTCGACGATATATGACGTACTTACGGAGTCATGGGGGTGTTTTTCCATGAGAAGTGAGACACAGTGTAGGTATTTTATATTTATACATATTAGCCCATTAAAAGGCCAGGTAACTCCCTAAAATTTTCATTTCAATTAAACGATTTTTCTATCATTCCGGGGTACAGTAGATCTAAATAAGTACCAAAACTTCGGAATGAACTTTGAAATTTCAAGTCCCACTTCGAAATTTATTTTAACGTCACAAATATAAAAGCCATGAAACATTTTTTTATCCAATCTGACTACGCTACCGGATTCACAATAATTCCAGATGGGTTTTAATAAAATTTCATAAAAAATTATTGATTCCTAACCGAAATAAGCATTATAAAAATTCAAATTACGTTATTGATATATTTCGAATAAGTACCTACTCCTGTATATGACGTGAAATATTGTAATTATATCGCTATCAGTTTGAATTGTGAACAATATTTCTTACCAACTGTGATTCATAATATTGCCAATGTTTGTTTCCTCTAAAAACGACTCAGATACAGATAATTTCAGCATGTGAAATAAACTAATATTTTATGTGAAATTGGACATACTTGATAAAAGCCCATGATTTCATAAAATGAAAATGAATACAACTTCACTGTACCATAGGAGTTTCGTCGGCAAACATCAAACAGAAAATAACCCAACAGAATAAATGAAATAAATGGGGATATCGCCGTAGACTTTAGACATAACAGCATCAAATTTGCTATTGTTGGATTCCTTATCATCATTCATAACCGATCAGGCAATGATATACAGGGTGTCCTATTTAAAAAAATAAACTTTCAAGTCGCTGCGCTTTTTGAGACCTCAAACCATTAAAGAGATCGAACAACTTATGTACTTAATTTTTTTTGTAATATGTAAAATAATGAAAAATGAAGTAACGGGGGGGGACTTTTGGCCATCACTGTATAATAATCTGTGAATTATTAATTTTGTCCAAATGAATTCATTTTGCTGTTCCTAAAAACAATGTTATAAACTACGAAGAGCTTCAAACAAGCCCTTTGCACCAGTATCGCTAGTATAATGGGCACATGCTGTTCTTAAGTGCGACCATAGCCGTCGGTGTAACTACATTGTATGGGTACGATCATATTTTTCTGCGGAGATAGTAGTAGCAGTCTAAACACGCCTCCGATATACTACTTATACGGAAAATCCTTCGTATCTGTGTACGTGAGCAATCCCAAGTAGCACACTTATATTGGAACAATATTGTTACAATATTGTGAAAATATTGGCCAAATATACTCTCCAAGCAATATTGGCTTCAAAATTTTACTCGCTGTAGCACACTTAGATTCTAATAATATTGGTAAAATAATATAAAAGTATTGGCAAAATATTCAAATGCAATAGTTATTGGCGGGATAAAATTATAATTATTTCGGGATATTGGTCCGATATTACTTGGACATTGACTACAAGCCCGCATAACAATTTGGGGGGTCATTTGATCCAGCATGAAACATGTACAGAACGATGCTGTTATGCCGTCAATTCTGGGTGGTGCATTTGACTGTGATAATGATAATAATAATAATAATTTTTCATCTGAAGATGAATGAAAATATTCTTGTACGGCTTTCCTCACGTTGGGTATATTATGAAATAATAATCTCCTAGAACCTACTGTCGTGAAAAAATGATGGGACCGGATGCCAGGATTTTTTTTGAAATTTTGAAAATTTTGCCTTGGAAACATTTATGAAATATTTCAAGAAAATTTCGAACAATTTGAAAATTCTACAATTTCATTTCTACTTCAGTTAACCACTGTGTAGATTGTCTTGTTAACCCATTGTGAAAAGCCTTATGTAATATGTTATTATGATTCAGTTGTCCTTCCATATGTGGGGCCACCTAGCGGTTTCTCTCCCATGTTCTATCATAATTCATTTCAATATTGTTTATTGAATATTTGGCCAATATTCAAATTTAAATGAAAGTATTATTGTCTTCCAAACATTGGCTTGAGATATTCGTAACAATTTTTATCAATGAGAGGAATATTAAAATCGCAATATCGGAGCTAGATACTGAAAACAATATGTTGGCAATATCGCTCTGTCGATAATGGTGAAAATTATTGAACCAATATTGACCCAATATTTTATGAAACAATGTACATTCAGAACAGGTTGAGCAAATATTCCACCAATATTATTATTGAAATATTTTTTTTCTAATATGCACCCAAATTGGTTCAATATTATTTTTACATTTGGCCCAATATGAAATCAAGAAAAGGGGAACATTCTCCATAAAAATTGAAAAATAAAAAATGAGTTTTTTTGTAATATCTAACAGAAAACAACTGATTCCCCGGTAGAGAAAATAAATAAATCAACTATCCGAATAAAAATGCTAATTTTCACTTTCAGATTTTTTCTTTTCAGTAAGAGTCTTTTCACTAAAGTTTGTCTTTCAGCCGCAGATGATTCCATAAGAGATTTTATATTCTATTCATATTTTCGAACAAAAATCAAAATGCAATGCCCAATACAGGTTTATGTCAAAAAATAACTTTCAAAGTGTTACCGGAGAAGAAATATTTCCATCATTTCCATCCTTGATGTGTATAATTGCTTCTGAAGAGCCTGCTTCCAATTCTTCCAATCTCCCTGACGAGCAAAGCGAAATAGATTTTCGTCGACAAAAATTTATTGGGGATTGAATGCGAGAGAAGTGAACCTTGCTTCAATGAAATGAACGATTTCTGTGAGTGATATTTTTGAATAACATTCTCCCTATTCAATTTATTTGATGAATTTTCAATGAAAACTAGGGATGATTTTAAAAAATCAACTATTCGAATGAAAATGCGAATTTTCACCTTCAGATTTTTTCTTTTCAGTTAGAGTCTTTTCACAGTATCTATCAGATGTAGTTCAATGTCCAACGTGGCTTTAGCCGGGGAAGTACTTGTTTTCTGTTAGATATAACAAAAAAATCATTTTTAATTTTTTCAGTTTTCATCGAGAATGTTCCCCTTTTCAACATGAATATCTCCCAAGAGATTATCTTCGACAGAGTTTATGAATAATCTATTCATATTTTCGAACAAAAATTAAAATGAAATCAAGATTCAGCCAATATGAGGTGCTACACGGGATTAGTTTCAGAATAGTGCTATCGAGATCCCAGTAGCATATGCGGCCGCAGCGACACGTAGTCGACTGTATTATTACTGTTGTTAGCGTGCTAGTCTGCCCTGTATTGTTCATGAATATAAATACTTGGGTAGCTTTTTTCTAAATTACGAAATCGCTACACCATACGGTAGACTATTTCAGCACATGAAATAATATTCTAACACGTGGAATTGGCTGTAGGATAATATTCTGTTCGATGCTTCATGAAGGTACGAAACTCCTATAGTATATGTGCAAAATGCCATCATTATTAATCAATTTTCATTCGATTGGATGAAGACTCATGATTTTTTGAAACTTTGGTGCTACAGATGATAAATCAGTGGAACAAAAGAAAAACAGTCAAAATTATTCGAGTCATTAATTGTACCGCAACTACACTAACGAAGCAGTATGACAATGAATATTATAAATATTATTATTATTTGTCCGTTTAATTCGAAAGTATCACAAACCCACTAGCGTAACAAAATTTAATTTAAAAATTACCAACATGTTTTTTGTATTCGGCTTGGAGAAAAATTATTCAAAGAATGCCTCAATATCTTGAATTTAATTTCTTTTAATTTAAGCTCTTCTTATTGAAAAAAAAAATCGTTTGAATCGGACAAGATAAGAAATTTACAGTGGCTTTTGACACTCTTTTATATACAGGGTATTTCAAACTCAATGGCCTATCAATTATTATTTTAACTGAAGCTGGAGTGGTATTCGGTAAGAAAATTTCACATCAAAATATTTTTTAAAGAATACTGGAATATTGACGGTTTTTGATGGTTTTGAAATCTAAATGGTCTTTAGTGGTAATTCTGTAAGCTTTATGTTAATTTTTACCCATTTAACATATTTTGTTACACGTTTATATAATTTTTACAAAATGAATAGATATGTTAATATGTGTGAACATGAACATACAGTCCATACAGCTTACAGAGAAACCACTGCATTCATATATTTTTTACAGAATAACTATGTGTGAAAATTGACATGCATCAAAAATTACCATTTTTGTATGTAAATTCAAAAGCAATATAAGGGAGAATAACGATTATACGTGGATAACTAAATGCTTGAGGAAAAAAAATCAAAAAAAGTTCCAGCAGTGGGATTCGAACTCACTCTTTAAATGTTATGGTTAAAACGTCAAAAATAATTACTCCTTACCCCAAGGCGGAGAAAAAAATTTCTGGAAATTTTATTAGTTGCTATTGTAACGATAAAAAATAAATACATAAGAGAAGACATCATATTTTTATCGATAAATACATCTTCAGTTATATGAAAATTGTATTGTCAAGACAAAATATCGAGATTAAGGAAGTGATTTTTTCTACTTCCCATGAATCGATATGTTTTGTCAAAAGACAATAAAATTTGAATGTATTTTGGCATGTATTTATTTATGAAAATATGATCTGGAATGTATTTTAAGGAGATTAATACACAACTACGTGATACAGACAACTTGACAACTCCAAAATAATCTGACAGTTACAGTTTTCTAGATAGAAATTTCAACACTATCATTCACAAAGTAATCGATCACGTGATCAAAGTGCATATTTATCAATTATTGATAAATCCAGGTAGGTTTTATCAGCAATTGACCGTTAATTGTCAGTATAGGCGTGTATTAACCACAGTCCGAGTAACGGACTGTGTGTGCTTTCTCCACAATCACAAATAACATATAATCAAATGGAAAGCCAACCACAAATTATTTTGATATTTCAATTCACATTTTGTCACTATGATGCCAGTCAAGGCTAACGTTATTATTGCTACAATAGTGTTAAAATATTCATTCCTTAACAAGTGATGGAATGTAATGCACGCAAAATGCATGAGACAGTGAATGTTGTAGAGTGTTTTTCAATATCAAAGCGAGAATTTTACCATTCTATTATCAAATTTGATTTCAAAATTGGCAAATTCTGTAACGGTTTTGGAGAAAATAATTTCCCGATTGCAGTATCGGATAAATTAGTGACTAATACAATTTTTTAATTTCAAATGGAGAATACTCGGTATATTATAGCTATTTCTGACTATATATTCTGAATAACTTTTATTCAACATGTCCTAGACCAACCAACATAAAGTCAATTAACTTTTAATCCGTCATATATGCAGGACTCTGATTTCACCATCACCCAGTAAATATAAAGTTATTCCGGTAACTTTGAATGATTCGACAGTATTTTATAAGGGGTGACTGAAAAAAATGTTAGTGTTGGCGATTTGCATAAATGCAAATTACTTAGTCATTTCATTTAAACGGGACAAATAAATATTTGAAACCTTTGGTGTGAATACCATTCAAGAAATAGAAACGCGTATCGATTGAAAGTGATGCAGTTTCGGTGATTTGGGATGCTTCTATTTCTTAAATTTGATGGGACACCCTGTACATTATTTCATTTTTAGATTCTATAAGCCAATAACGTTTACCAAGCATGCCCTATACCTATCGCTTCCCGTTTCTTGAAAATAAATAATTTTAATTCTCTTTCGTCAACATTGGAATCATATGGAATAGTTTCTGAAAAATAGAATGATTCGACCATATTTCATACATAGTGTTTGAAAAACTGAAATTTGAAAATACGTTCATGTATTCGTTTTCTTTTTATCATCGTTTTAAACTCGTTGCGTATCATTTGAAAGTTCACTACACACTTGAAGCGATTCCAAGTAACAAATCGAATTCAACCTAAGACACTTCAGTTTAGCACGTTCATACTTTTGAAAATACAGCTGAAACTCCTGTTTTGTGTGTATCTATCAGATAATAAAGTATTTAGTTTTAGCATAGAATAATTTAGGTACAAAATACAATTCAGTATCTAAGGGATAGTTTTAAGTAGGTATACATATTATATGGAACATCATTCGTTAAAAATAAGTTATATTTGGTACTAAGTGAAAATTAGTTAATACTTATACAAGATAATTTGAAAAAAAGACCGTAAGTTATTTCCAAATTTCCAATGTTTTCCAAACACCAGGTAAACAATATGGTAGAATCATCTTCTGGTGTCCCAGAAAATATTTCATTAGAATGTTCCAAATGACTTTTCTGTGTGTATATGAAAATAAAAAGTAATTAATATTCAAAAAATGGTAGGAGATATGTATTGGACATGTTCTATGAAAGTTATTGGTATTTGACTGTAGAAAATGAAAACAGAATAATATAGAGGGTAACCTATTTGAATAAAATGGCTTGTGTCCGTTTAACCTTATCGTCAACACGAATATGTTCTTCAGACAACTCTTATAAAATATGGAGGTATTTGACTTTAAGTAGATAGGTCTACTTTCGCTGGAAAATTTATTTCAAAATAATGAATGAGTATTGGTAAACTGGTGATTCAGATTTATCAGTAGAGTCGAAAAATTATATAATATAGCCTCCTATCACGCGACACAAAATTTTAAGTGTTTAGGTACCTATGTCTCCATGTGTTCTCTTGACACGTCTAATAGGCCATTTTTTATGAAATTCTATGTATATATAGGCAGTTTTGCACAGTTGAATCTGGTTTATAGAAAACTGTATGTAAAAACATGTCGATCAATTTTTATTTTGTAATCTATAACTAACTCACCTCAATTTAATGTCTGGACCAAGAAAATAGTAAAAAAACAGTTTTATTTATAATATGTAGACCAAAAATTATATGAATTAATTTCCACACTCACCACAAGTAGTTTCGTCTGATCCATCTTGACAGTCTCTTTCTCCGTTACAAAACAGCCCACGTTCTATGCATTGGGAGTCTCCACAGGCCAGTTCCCCTTCGGAACAAACAGGTTTGTCAGTGAATAAATTTGGCTTCACTCTACGTTCTTTGTTCTTCAACTTGCAGTTTTTTACCGAATCTTTCCAGTCGCATGTTTGCTTTTCGATGTCAAAGTAAAGACCCGCTGGGCAACGAATAGCTTGTAGACCCTAAAAAAACAAATATTAAAAAATAGGTAATTTTATTATCATTGCCTTATTATTTCAATACAGAGTTTCGAGTAGGTCGATCACACTTGCACGTGTGGGACAATTAAAACTGAAATAGTAAAATGTACATCTAGTGCGGAAATTAGGATATTTCAAACGAGTGTGACACGATGATGAATCACGAGCCGCGGGCATGTTTTAACTTTTGATCGGTTCAACGTACAAACATGGGAAAAAACCGTTTGGGGATATCACCGATACGTCTTTTTGAAATCGAAGATATGGTGATTGCTCAGCAGGGGTTAGGTTAGGTTAGGTTTAAATGTGAGTGAGCCCATACATCAGGCTCTCCACTGCGGCCAATGGCCTATTGTGGCTCAGCAGGGGGCACATCAACTTAAATATTTCAAATGACAAGTGTCACATCGTTGAAAAGATAATTCAATTAACTATATATTTTTTAAATTCCGTCATCAACTGGAAAATTTAGAATGGCATAAAGATCTAAATTGTCAAAAAAGATATTCACGACATTCGAAAGAATTCAATTATCTTTCCAACTACGTGACACGCGGACCCCACATGCCATTCAAAATTTTTGAGTGCCCCTCCCCCCGCTCCCTCTGTTGAGCAATCTTCAAGATTTCAAAAATTAGTATCGATATGATACCCCCAAACGGTTTTTTCCATGTGTGTACGTCAAACCGTTCAAAAGTCTATAAAAAGCAGCTCTGTATAATTATTTCACGATAAATTTGATAAAATTCTCAAACAAGCGGTTCTCAACTATCAGACATCAAAGTGAAATTTTTGTTAGCAAGAATTCAACAGAAAACTTAGGAACACTTTGCAAGTGCTTCCTATGAACAGCCTGAAATCAGTCCAAATCAAATTGGAGACACCAACGCATATCGATTTAAGTACAGTGGTTGGAAAAGTGGGGTACAATTAAAGTTTATTACATGATCGTGTAATCAACACCACTCACTAATAATATGGTATTCAGACTAGACATCCATCATGGTTAGGTGTGAATGGAAAATTATATAATTTGCCGTGGATGGTATCCGAAGCTCCACTAATATATTCTAAGGAATGACAAGGTGTGAAAGAATGGGTCTTTGAATATCCGGTTGCATGAACGGCATTTCATTTAATAATTTCATCACATCTTCCTTCTTTTTACTTATTTGATTACCATACGTAAGTAATATTCATTCTAATGATTTTTGAAATTCTTCACACGTAAGGACTCAATCAGATCAAATAATTGTTATATATTATGCAAGGGAAAAAAGTATTAGAGTTTAGCTCGAGGTTGTGTTGTCAAAAAATCGAGAGCTAAAATCGTTATTTTTTCCATGTATAATGCACTATTTTTTCCTGTGACGGGAAAAACGACGATTTAATAGTGAAAAAATCAAATGTCTACAGCATGAGACCTGTCAGTTCGCGAGATCTTTCACATTTTCCATTATGAACAACCATTTCTCCTACATGTATAAACACAGTTCATAGTCGCATCGATAGGATTGAGGCCTACTACACCATATGTACGTGGTTCAAAGCTACAGTTAGGCATATTTTTTTCATTTTATCTGCTCTTTTCAACTTAGGAATGAAGGCCAGTTGTGTGCAGGTTGAGTGATGAAGGTAGGAGGTTGAGTTAGAGCCCCGAGATGAACATCGGATATCCTATGTATATATCCGGCAAAAAAGTACTCACTTTTTTTTTGCGGTACAGAATGTTGAAATTCAACAAAAAATTCAGTGCTTCTGCAGTATCTATGAAACGCTTTCTTTTTTTTTCAATTTTGGTACATGCAAAGTACGCATGAAAATAGTTTTTTTCCTCAATTTCCATCAGCGGCATCCCTATTAACATGCCCTGCCATATGATCAATATAATGATACCTACATCATTGCTTTTTGTAACAATTAATAGATATTAATTTTGTATTTGCCCTGTCTTCTCACAAAAACGGTCTCGTGCCCACCAGAAAAAAGTCAGTCGATCATTTTTATGAGAAGATAAAGGACAATTTATAAATATAATATTCGTTAAAAAAAAAACACAGTGACGTATCATTATTATTTTTGTTAAATTTCAACACCAGAAATACCAGAAATAAAACGGTTGTGGCACTATGTTAATACAAAGATTTTTTTTTTCAAATCGTCCAGGAATTATCGCCTTTCGGGTCAGCATTCAATTATGAAGCACCTTGTGTACTACATGGGAATATCACGTACACATAAACTAGTTCACCTTATGAAAAGCCTTGTCGAACGAAAATATTTTAATTTATTTCTTAAATCATATTTCCGTTTCACAGTGTTTCAATGACTCGGGAAGTTCGTTGAATAACCTTGGCCCAGTACAGTTTGGCGACGAACTGGTAATGTTCAATCTGGAAAAAGGTATCCGGAAATGATTATTTTGTCTCGTATTGTTATTGTGATCATTATAAGTCTTCGGTAATCCTGCTCTATTTTTGTAGGCAAATAAACACATTTTAAAAATTATGAATCCAGTCAAGGTTAATTATTGAGTTTTTTGAAAAGAACTCGTCTGCAAGAGTGTGTCTTGATTTTCCTGCTGAGCAAAATTCTTTTTTTCTGCTATGAATGGGTTCTTAGAATGTATATGGAGTTGCCCCAGAAGTTAATTCCGAAATTCAAATAACATTCCACCTGTTCATAGTAGAAGTTCATCAATTATTCGGAAGTTAAAGATATTATATACCTAGTCTTCAAATTGTACGTCAAGTAATAGAATGAGTTGAGTTTAGATATTAATGATGATGATTCATACTGTGTTTTCGATTTAAGATTATTGTCTACATAATTGAATATCCATGAACCAATATTGAACGTGATTTCTCATAAATAATGACGACCAATCTTAGAAACGTCCCTCAATCCGTAAAAAGTAAGTGTTTTTCGAGTAGTTTCGCATGATCGACGCAATCTAACCCCCGAGTGAGATCACAGAAACATTCCCGCAGGATACTCATCAGCCTCGATGAATGTCAATATTTCTATAGACGTTTTCTGATTTGTCAAGACAAGCATATTCAAATATTTTGAAAAAGCTGCTTGGAACAGTAACTGGTCGATAGTTACTGAGCTGTCGAGTATCTATCTTCTTGTGAATTAAGGTAATTTTTTCTGTTTTTAAAAGCTATATCTCGGAAACTATCAGGTCTACCAAGTTCATTTCAATATCAAATCGTAGCAAATTTGATTTGAAAAATATATTCTGTAAAAACGTGCTCCTTCATGGTCAGAATGCGGAAAACTTGAATTTTGCTTCTCAGTCTCAACCCAGAAAAAAAGGTACCTACTACCACCATTTAATGCAATTTACTGGACTAATGCTTCAGATCCAAAAGATAGGAAAAGTATATCTGATTTTGTTAACTAGGTTAATGATCATATCGTAACCTAGAGTTCTGAAAAAACAGAACTGAATTGCTCTTAGACCCGGAATTTCTAACTTTGACTATTTTATGTTATAATATATCCTAAATGTTTGTTTTTGGAAAATCTGTTTTTTGATATTCATGGTTCTAGTAACGTATTATCTGGTTAGGAGATGAATGATAGGAATCGCACTTTGAAAGGTAAGACCTCGTTAATCCTTGGCTAACACAAGTTTCGACTTCTGAGGGCTGCCATTCGTATAAGGGGACGACAGCTGGTTAACGAAAAAAACAATTTTACGAAACATTTTTTTTAAACTGAGGAACAATTTAAATAGCTAAATCCAGGGAGACTAGAAGATCGAAGCACCATGTTACTAAATATCGTTTTGTTATGGATTGTGAGAAAGATGGTAAAATGGTTTATACTACTGATCAGTAATAGATAAGCATGTAGGCCTCTCATTCGTGCCCGTTATGCACCCACCACTGCTGGGAACTGGTTTAATTTTGAAGGTAGCTTATTTCGCGAGCGAAAGAAGCCAACCTTCTAACCAATACCATTTTCACACTCTCTGGGTTCAGAACGATGCTCCCGAGGTGCGCTTTCCGTATTGCATTCCGTCAGGATGTGGGTGGCTGACTCCTCATCCTCCGAGCTCCACCTGCATTCAGTATCATCCGTGATACCTATAATGTTGATGTGCTTGTTAAAATGGCAGTGACCCGTTAGGGGTCCTACTGATAAATTTGTGGATATGACCAAGGCTTTTCTAACTCTATGGTAAAATTGAATTCATCTGAAATCTAAATGCAGAATTCAGTTGGGGTGTTTTCAAACAATTCCAAATTATTTGTTCTGTGAGATGTTTTTTGAACCTGTCATTCATTTTCGATCTATTTAAGTGTGTGTGGTCCAAGCTTCTAAGGTCGTCCATGTTGGTATATTATAATATATGTGTAACGTAGACACACAATTGATTTTTTTTCGTCACGTGAATCCGTAAAATTTACTAGGCTTCATATACGTTCAAAAGAGTTAATGTCCCCATTAACCCCTCCTCTAGGCACGCACATGAACGTAGAACCCATTGATTTGTAATATATTATATTTTATAAATTATTTTCTTGTAAGTTACTGAACCAAGAGATCTGTTCTTGCATATGAAGTACTTTACGCAGTGCAAGAAAGTATAAAAAGTAGTAGATCTGAATCGCCTTATTCGATCATCGCTTCTGATGATAAGAACTTCGTTAGCGAAACGTGCATCGAGTACATTTGTTTTTGCGAAGTGCAGAGGCTGATACCAAAATTATTGGAGAAACCATAAATTCTAATGATTGTTGCGATCCATTTGGCACATGAAAATGATTTCGAGACTTTCGAGACTTTTCTAATTCTAATTGAATAATCCAAAGCTTTTTCTGTCTGAGATTCATGGTGTTAAAACGAATCATATTGGAGTTTGGTAGTAAAGATGACGTATTGTGTAAGTTGTATATACCAAGTGACCATGAGGTGAGGTACGCCCCCAATTTTTCAATAGTTTTAAAGATACAGGTTTATAATTTGGCATACGTTACTTAAGTACTTGAATACGCCCATTTAAATGCCACTACTGAAAATGTATCACTTCCGGTTCAACCGGAAGTGACCCTAAACTTTTTTTCAAATGACACCCTGTACATTTTTTCTGGTTTTCCGAAATGAATTATTTGCGATAAAAATTAAAAATCTGTAAAAAACGGTGGAGATGCAGTTGATTATCCAGAGGAAGTTTCGAACTGAGATCCAATTGAAAATTAAGGTCCGGATGGAATTGCAACACCCGTATTCTTCATGAATTATTGAAAATTGCCTTATTACAAGCTGTTTCCGATTGATCATGTCGAAAAATGATGAATTATCATATTATTCGTCGAGTTTTTGAGAATTTTTGAAAGAACCGAATTTTCAATATTTTTCAACGAAGGCGGCTTGGCTTGATCAAGGCGACATAAGTAAGAAAGCAATTCGAACAAGAAATATTATTTTAATATCAAATTGTTTCACTTATTCGATAAATTCTGCTTTTTTGTTTCGGTTTCTTACTATCAAAGCCGCCTTCGTTTAAGAACATTCAATTTTGAGAATACTCATAATAAAACACCTTATATTTTCGGTTCCTTTGGGAATTCTACATGTTGCCATTTCATAAATATCATGTTGTGGACATTTCTTTGAAGATACTGTTTTCTGGTTATTGCTGACGGCGTTCATCAGTTGTTATGATTATGTTTTAAGTTTGGTTTTCATGGCCAACTTTGTGGGATTGAACAAACTTTATCTCCGCCATTTTCTAATTCTGTTATTTAAAAAAGGTTTGGGTCACTTCCGGTAGTACCGGAAGTGGTAAATTATCACTAGTGGCATCAGAATATGCGTATTCGAATACTCTAGCAACATACCAAATTTAAAATATGTATCTTTAAAACTATAGAAAAATTGGGGGACAACCTTACATCGTGGTCACCCAGTATGTATGAAATGGAATGTAGGTATTTAACAAATTTTCAGAAACTTCTTGGCAGTATCAAGTAAAATCTTAATATAAACATATTTTGTGGTATTACTGATTTGAATACAGAATATCTCGGTCAGGAAATGATTAACGAATTATATCAATGTGAAGAGGCAGTACGCGGAGTTTTATGGTATTATTTTGAATCACCTTGTAGATTTAAGTCGGTGGTAATGACCCGAACATTGATGAAGAATACTAATTCGTCCCATCCATACGGTAAAAATCCACATTTTGTTTCAAAGAAAGTTATTGTGATGTTGTTCATGGCAGTTGCACATATTTCTGAAGAATACTACCCAATATTCTAGAAAAATCAGCATGAGAAATAATAATTTTTTGTAAGATAGATGTGATGAACCTAGACAAAGTTATAGATATGATTTTAAATGATTTTTCGGTTGTTTTATACCTTCATACCATAACTGAAATGAAGGGAATGATATATCGACGCGCACGCAGAACTTTTATTGAAAAGTGAATTTTTTTCATTGCGAACAAACCCTTATTCCGGTTCATTCATGTTTTTCCGTAGTATTTCTATTGTGTTTAATGAATTTCTCTCTGGCGCTATCTATCCAAAAATTGCCGAACTAAGAAGTTATACTAAGAACGTTGTTTGAATTTAGCTATTCGCCGCCCATTTCGTATTTGGAATTAGTCTACCGAACGACAATGTCGGGAAATTCGCTTTGAATGCAAATTTGCACTATTTTTATGGGTCTTCCCAAAGAAATATAACAAAAGCAAGTATTGGCTTATTTTCTACAACTGTCTATCAAAAAAATCTCAATTTTCAAAATGAAATCAATCTCAATATATTGAATAAAAACTTCAATCCTTTCTGAGTTTGCCTACCAAATTTATTTGAGTTTTCCAAGTGCAACCGCTTCTTTATGCTATTCCAAATTAAAATACACGACATTAAACGCCCACTCGAGTCGTGTTGTCCAACTCGGCCTAACGGCCTTGTCGGACAATATCACGTCGAGTGCAATAAACACTTACTTTTTGCACTTGTTGCATAAATAACTATTTTTATAACGTAGCGCGAATATCAAAACATTGAAACAACCAAAAATCAGTTGCATCATGAAAAAAAAATATGATTTATATATGAATGATCCTCTAATTAATTTCTAGGCTCGATATGATTATTTGATTAAAATACGCAATTGTAGGGTATTTTATTGAATTCATGGTAAAAGGACTGAAAGCTCCATAAAATGAATAAAAGCTTGATAAAAGAAATAAACGCTTTATAACAAAAACGAACGCATCATAAAAACCGCGAGCGAAAAACTAATTTACGCATTTTCAACTCGCAAACTGGGTTAGCTTGCTCAGGTTAGGTTTGTGTGTCAATTACGAGCGAAAATACTCATTTTCAACTCAGTTTGCCTTCTTGTCTTTCATTTAAACGTCGTAAACGTATAAATTTATCGAGCGTTTATCCTTTTTATCATACAAATGTGAATTCAATATCGAATAGTACTATTGTGTGTTTGCATTATTTCATATAACATTTTCAATTTTCCATTGTGCAAATATGAACAGGGACGGGCCTATGGGGGGCTGGGGGGGTTCACCCCCCCCCAATGTTAGACAAGTTGGCAAATTAAGTAAACTGAAACAAAATTCGAAAAAAATTCAGTTTTTTATGACTCAATGAGAATGGTCACTAAACTTTACTCTAGGAATTTTCAACTTCAAACTATAGTCTAGTTCCTAAATTGTAGATAGTCACTCATCGGTTGTACGGTTCATAATTCATATAAAGCAGGTCAATAAATACAACAGAAATGAGCTTGGTACTTTGGCTTCAAATCAAGTTTTACTTTGGCACTTTCGTACATCCCCTCCGCACTTTCAAATCTCGTGAAAGCCAGAAAATGTACGTTGAGTCTCTATCTACAATTTAGGAACTAGACTATGGGAATGTTCAACCTCAAACAAACAATAAATTCCGAGAAGATATTAGTCCATACTCGAAGTGGAAGACCAAGTTTTTTTGGAAAAAGAACACGAAGTCGTCTCCACAAAGATTTTAATAAGAACAGGATAGAAATCCTATTTTAAAGATAGGAAAGAAATGTAAAATAGTACATCATGTCTTAGTGCCTAATATTTTGTATTTTATACTATTTTTCTCTCCACACATTCTTCTCTCTATTATGAATTTTGTACCAAACTGATGATGAACATATATATGTTCGAAACATGTCTTTATGATAGGATTTCTATCCTGTTCTTATTAAAATCTCTGCGGAGACGACTTCGTGTTCTTTTTCAAAAAAAAAAAAAAGGTTTGTAGTCGAAATTTCCTAGTTTTCAGATTATATGGAAAGGGTATTGTCTAGGGTGATCAATTCTTAATTTTCTTTTTCTGTCCCAAATACATATTGGAAAATTTTAAAATGAGTTGGCAAAATTCACTTTTGCCCCCCCCCCCCCCCCCCAATAATTTCCTTTCGGTTCGTCCCTGAATATGTATTGAATATCAAACGCTTTATTCCTACCATTTAAAATTTACTATGTGTGTATTTCATTCAACTTATTTCAGATACCGATGTATCAAGCTGTCTATCACAAATAGTTTTCATTAGTCAATTTAAAAAGATCATTTACATTTTCAGGAAGTATATTTGCTCCGACGAATATGAAAGAAACAGGTTTAAAATGTATTCAACCATGAGCCAAGCATAGGAAGGTTCTTCCTAATGGAGAAGTCAAATTCACTATGCATTCATAAAAAATATTGTGATGGAAATGATATAGTAGGCGTGTTAAATCAACATCTCGGCGATACATACTGAATGACCTACAAGGGCGGGGCACTACTGTAATTTCTTTATTTGTTGTATGTTTTTTTTTCAGTAGCTGTGTTATACCGCTATAACTCTGAAATAAAATTAAAATGGTCAAGACCGTTCCGCTGGAGATGAGATACTTTTGAATTTGTGTAACAGAAATTAGTTTATTTGCAGTGCACAAAATTTCAATACTGACTGGAATAAATTTAACTGTTTTCGTCTTTCGTTTTCCTGATATATCATCTGTGGCAATATAAGTCTATTAAAAATTTGTTTTTCATTATGAATCTGTATCTGACGTGTGTTTAAAGGAAACAAAGATTGACAATATTACTTATGAATAAATTTTTGTCACACATTTTCACAACACAAACCGATAGCTGTGATACATGGCGACTATCCGAAATATTTCAATAACGTAACTTAAATATTGATTATGCTATAGGAATCAATATTTTTTCATGAAATTTTGGTAAAAACCATTTGAATGTAATGCTAATTCGTGGCGTTGTATAAAATAAATTCGAAGTATGTCTTGAAATTTTTAATATTATTTGAAAGTTTTTGCACTAACTAAAAGCTACCGTTGCTTCATTATTTGAGAAAAAATAGTTCAAATCGAAAAATATACAAAAATTTTAGAGAGGTGCACCGCTTTTGAATTGTCACTATACAGGAGAAACAGGATTCATCGATAACCCACACAGCACCGGACGCATATAAGCAGAACGTACCACGTTCCAGTCAGCGGCAGATATTCTGGCTCTCTGATTGGTTGTGACCAAACACAGGTGAATTTTGCCCATCCAGACTGAAACATGGTGCATTTTGCACTAGCTTAGATTAGTTTTTTGCTCGCAATTGACACATAAACCTCACCTGAGCAAGCTAACCTAGCCTGCGATTCGAAAATGCGTGAATTAGTTTTTCGTTTGCGATTTACACAAACCTAACCTGAGCAAGCTAACCTAGCTTGCCTGTTCACCACAGGAAATTTTTTTGAATAAATTTCCGGGCGACAAAGTGCACCACGTTTCAGTCTGGATGGCAAAGTGTTCCTGTGTTTGGTCACAACCAATCAGAGAGCTAGAATATCTTCCATTGACTGAAACGTGGTACGTTTTGCTTATATGCGCACCGGACATCCAATGGATGCCCGTTGTATATACGTTCATTGTATGTCCAGGACACGGGCGTACGATGGATGTCCAGTCTTGGTCGTCCATTATACGTACATATAATGTACAAAAAAATGTATTTATGTTATTTCATTTTCATCCCAAAATGGATAATCTCGTTGCCAGTAAGAAAGTATTCCAGAAAACTACACGCTAGTAGATCGCAAGACGTTTGATTTTTCTGCGCAAGTAGCATGATTTCGTCGAGCAGGTTGGGGGAAAGAGCAAGTTGTATCAGAATGTGTGTGAACGACGTCGTTGTCAGTACCTCGCATGTGACCGACGGCTAGTCCACTTTGAACTATTTTTTGAATTGTTAACGTGAAAATATGGCTAGTTAGGACGATGAAAAACTGTATTATTCGTTATAATCGTTATGCAGTATAGAGAGTAAGAATGTTTATGGAATAAACGTCATCTTCAGAGTGAAAAAAATTAAATTGCTAACGTTCACAAGTCTTTATTGGGGATAACAGATAACCAGAAAAGGTCTACATTCGATCGCAATTAGTCCCTGGCATTTAAGGATTATTATGATCGTTTACTCTTTCAAGTAATATAAATCAACTAAATGCAAGTATTTACAAAAGCGTGAAAGAGCCATATATTACTTAATTTTTTTTTCAGTATTTTCCGTCTTTGAACTCGGAAATTTACGAGTTAAAAGTCGAGAAAAAATAACATTTCGAGTTTGAAGCAGGAATCTGATAAAACTTCAAGTTTGAAGTCGGAAAATTCCGAGTTTGAAGTCGGAATTTCATAATATTCACGAAGAATGGACTAGACCACAGTTTTCAACAAGAACTACTTTGCAATAATGCTCTTCAAATATACAAATCTGAATTAATTTTTCGATTCAGAAGGGGGCATCCATTAGTTACGTGAGACAATTTTGGCGATTTTTCTACTCACCCCTCCCCCCTTGGTGAGATATCGTGAGAATTTGCTCGATAGCCTTCCCTAATCTCACGTGAGATTTTTCAAAATGCTTATTTCTAATATAAATGAGTTAATCTGTGCTCGATTGCATTCCGATTTATTTAAAAAAACAATTTTTTTCAGTTAAGAGTGAAGATGAATATTATTATATATGATTTAGCCATATTTTAGTGGAGAAATTTTTCGCAAATTTTACACTGTTTCTTGCAGAAAAAAATTGCGTGATATTTGTCGAGACCCACGTGAGATTGAGTGAGGTTTCGCTCGACCCCCTTCATCCCTCTAAACCCCTCTCGTAAATAATGGATGCCCCCGAAGGGGAAACACTTCCGTACCGGTTTCATGTTAGTTGCCAATGGTCAGCGAGGGCTAGAAGTTCAAGCCAATTAAATTGTTGATATTGTTATATCAACAATTCAATTGGCTTGAACTAGAGCCCTCGCTGACGATTGGCAACTATCATGAAAATTAAATCGAAAAACACTTTCGGCTTTTGTTGTAGTATACAGTGAGTTTCGAAAAGTTTGCACCATATGGGATTATGCATTTGTCAGAAAATTTTAATCTTTATAAAAGTTGGTGCTTCGCGAAAAATTTCTGGTGCTTCGCGAAAAATTTGTATTTGAGTTATCCGAATTCCGAATTTCTAAATGTTGCACAGGGGAGAACAAAAAATAGGAATTTTGATCAAGAGTAATCTACCCTTTATTTTTGATATCATCACAGAAGTTTATTCAGAAAAGTTGTTTAGAATCGAAAACAATATTAAGATTTGAAATCACAGCTACCTACGCAAACATTTTTTTCTTCTATTTGTTTATAGTTCTAGCTTCATAAAGAGTACTAGTATCTCATATGCACATTAGTCGCCTTCCTCATATTCCTACATCGATATTTCAGGAAAAATAACATTTTTGCGTAAGTGGCTGTGATTTCAAATCTTAATACTGTTTTCGATTCTGAATAACTTTTCTAAATAAACTTCTTCGATAATATCAAAAATAGAGGGTAGATTACTCCTTATCAAAATTCCTATTTTTTGTTCTTCCCTGAACACAGTTTGGAATTTCAGAATTTTGAATACTCAAATTTTTCACAAAGCACCAACTTTTATGAAGAATAAAATTTTCTGACAATGCATAATGAAAAAGTTTCCCATATGATGCAAACTTTAGTATAAAGCCAAATCAATTCACGGAGAATGGACGATACTACTTGGAAGAAGACCATTAACTAATAATGAAAGATGGATTGTGTAATCCAATCTTTCACAAAAATACCATCTAATAGATAATTCGTCGGCAAGTATCCAACTGAAAACAACTACTGCCCCCTAGAACCGTTGAATTAAATCTGTTTGAATTGCAAATCACTTTCAGCTTTTGCTGGGATACATATTTCAGTATTTAATAATCTTGGGAATTCCCAAAAAAAGCTGAAAGTGTTCTTCAATTTAATTGTGTTGAAATAACCTTCACCGATGATTGGCAAGTGGTGTTACCGTATTCAAAAAATAAATTTAGCTATATATTTGAAGAGAATTGCAAATTGGTTCTTATAGAAAAAATATCAAACTGATGTAATTCAATTTGGATACTTGCAAATTCATCGGCATTCACCTACTTTATAAGTTTTTTTTCGGCAGATAACATTATCATATAATAAGTCCGAAATTAGTGAAAATATTTTTAAGAAATTATATAGCCCTTCTACGCCTTTCTTTAAGTCTTCATCACTTAAATAAAAAGAATAAAAATAAATTTTTCACAAAATTTTTCGACACAAGTTTTTCTTGGTACAGTAGGGAATCAGTGCAACCGGTGTTGTACAGCAAAGAATTGAATTTGTAAACAAACCGAAAGTGAGGTCATGGTTATTCGAAAAATAATCTCAGAACTTGTTACCCTGATATATAACAACTTTCCTACTCTTGTCAAAATCTTAAGACTATTGGAAGGTTACAGAGTGACTCAACGAAGCACTGTCAGCTGAAGGCCCTATATAAGCTTGAAATTACCCCTAATCCGGGTAGCGAAAATATGCTTCGTTACAGCACTTACAGTTCAACATGTCGAAAGTTGAAATGAGTTTATCAGACATTTTTATCTACGACGACATTGCCATGTCTAACAAAACTCTTTTTTTTTAATGGAAAACAATGTAAAGAAACTTTGTCTTTGCTACTATTGATAGTATACATTAAGCATTGCGGCATTGACCAAATATGTTTATTAATGGAAATTTTGACTTGTGCCGCCATTTCAAGTTGACTCATTCTGAAACTATGAATACCAAAGAATATCACTGAACTCAATTTATTTTCCAAAAATCGATTAAAAAACAATTGAAATAGATGCACTACTGCTTATAGCAAGAAAGATCCGATCTACTTTTTATCAGTTCAAACAAATAATTATAGATGTTGCACCCTTTGCGCAGGCTGCGAATAGGTATAGGAGCACATCTCAAATAGTTTCTTCAGCTATATTACAAATAAAATTTCGCTTTTTTAGTATTGAATTCCATATTGACAAAAGCACCGCTTGGCCATATTTCATTTTCCTTTGGGAATGATTTAAATCTTTTACGTTGTTTTTGGTTTTTCTGACTCCTGCGGTGTCAATTTTAACAGATCAGGTGTTCTGATTCATATTCAAAATGCAGTAGGTTTTCAGACTGAAACAATTTGAATCTTCTATTCGTATTGATTACAATGAATTGATTTGTATTTGTTTTCTTGTTTCTCCTGACAAAATCACTTGGGAATGTGGTATGTGTGTTGCATTTTTTATGAAATAATAATAATCTTGGTAGAGCCTGCCGAAATCAGGTTTTGCGGCATTCCTTCCCCATTCAAAATATTTGTTTCGCCCAGAGCCAAAAACTCCAAACAGACATTCTCCAATGGGGAGACTCAAATATTCTCTGGGCTATCTATACCGCAGAAGTAGGTATTTGAAGATCGAAGATAGGTATAGGATTAGGTACGTAAAAACCCGCGTTATGTTGACGACGAATATAAAATGAGAACGCATTATTTGCTGGTTGGGCGTACTGCGCAAATAAATTATAGACTATAGGTGTGCGTATTCACTAGAGCATTCGTTCCGCATGAGCACCGAACGAGCGAATGCTTGGACAGTGTGGACGCTGATTTTAGCACGAAAAGAATGAGTGTGCTGTGCTCGGGCCGATCCGTTCTTTCGTGCTCAATGCATGGACGGTGAAAGTGTGCTTGACGTTCTGTTTGTGGTTATTATAGAGATTTTGAATTTAATTTGATTAATGATGAGTATGGTATTTGTACGCGACTGACAGCGGATCGGTACTCATGTGCCAGGAGACACTACGCAGCCTGATAGATACAGCCTGCGCATGAACCGAGCAGCCTGAGCTTGAACCATGCTCATGTGCTCATTCGCTGCACACACGGAACGAATGCTCTATTGAATACGCATATTAAGGCGTCGCGTCATCCAGCAGTTCCTGCATTCACAAAGCGCGAGGTATTCGATAATTTTGAAGAAAACAATCTTGGACTGGCTCTTTCATGCATAGCTGCTAAAGTACCGCGTTTCCATGACAAATTATTGGGTGGAGCTGTGAAGCATTCCGCTTAATTCATTTCTAATAATAATATGTTCTTAAAAATCAATCTCTCTCTAATATAAATAAATGAAAATATTACAAATAATATTATCGAAGGAAAAATTTAACGAGATATCGGGCCATTAAATAACTGCAACATGCGATTTGTTCGACAAGGTCTACTCACCGAAGATGTGCACTGAATGACGTCACGGCAATTGTCACCTTCGCCAGTTACCAGTCGAAACCACTCCCCAGCATCTTTGTCTTTACACAATTCAGCCTCGAAACTCTCCTCTTTCTTCGGCGCAGTTTCTTCAGTTTGTTGTTGTGCAAAACCTTGAACAATGGAATAATAATCAGACAAATTATATTATCAGAATAAATGTATAATTCTTCGCATGAATTGAAACTTCTCGTTTGATCATTCTTTTATAGGTATAATTTAGATTCCCTTAAAAAATATCATAACATTTTGCTTTTGAATTGGGTGCGGTTTTCAAGAATATGTCAACGAAGTTATAATCATACGTTGCAAAACGTATTCGTATTGAATCGTGGCCTTATTTGATATATGGATTGAGACATACTATTAACAAAAAAGACAGAGAAAGCGAATAATAATAATAAACGAATTACAATACTCATTCCTACTATGTAAAATAATTAATACCTATTAACAGAAATAATTTTTGCGGATAATTTCTGTGTTCACCAATACCAATCAAAATATTATTCAGAACCCTAAAGCTCTCTCTCTCTCTCTATTAGTAAAAGTTGAAATTTTCTTTCTTGAATATTTTCAATTGTTGTACACTTTTGATTTCAGCTGTTAATTTGTTGAAAATTTTTAGGCAGCTGTGAAATATACCCTTTTCAATCATTGTCGGGTATGTGTAATTGAGGTTGCTTGAGCAATAGATGCTCATGCTCTGTGGTAGTCATCAAACAAATGTCTGTTTTTAAAAAGAATAGAAGCAATTTTTCGATTCCAGAAATTGCTTCTGCAAGACTCATTTTCTTTTAGTCTGTTCATTATTCTCACAATTATTTTCTGTTGGATGAATATTCGATAGATAGGTATCTCCACTACCTCTTTTTTTGGGTAATATGGTGGTGTATTTTTTTAACACCCTTTTATTAGCTTCACTTGTATCTATGTAACGGAAACTTTGAACGTGATTTTTACCCACTTCCAGACACCCAAATGATTTGAAATTTGGCATGTGTTCATAATTCCGGTGACAATGAAATATAACATTTTTGTTATAAAAAAAAAAACAAAATGACGGCTCCAAGATGGCGGACGAGATTTGTGATGGTCAGATTCGATTCAAAATTGTTATGTGGGATTTTTTTAGGTCGTATATTTCGAATTTTTCATCAAAATTCATAAATTAAAGATGGCGGCTCCAAGATGTGGGACGATATTTGTCATTATGGTCAGATTTGATTTAAAATTGGTATGGTATTTTTTAGTCATAAAAAAAATAATAGTTTAAAAAAACGGAACAACACGCATTACTTCCAACATGGACTTAAAAGTAAAAAATAGTTAAGAATTTGATTATGTAAAAAAGCGTGAGGTGCTTGACAAAGTTCTCTTGAGCTCTTGAACGCTCAGTATTGTTAAATTAAACTAAAAAATATGAGAATATAGATCAAAAGCACCCACGCTTGTTTTACATTTGAGTAATTACATTGTTAATTATTATTCTTTACTTTTTAGTCCATGTTGGAAGTAAAGCGTGTTTTTAGTTTTTCAAACTATTATTTGGTTAGTACTCTTATATTATAACAAACTGTTTTTACAAATTCTGTCTATACCAGAAATCTGAATTTTGGATATGTTGTTTGAGAGATATTTTTCAATTCTAATCCGTATTCGATTTACCGGAAGTGACATCAACTTTTCAATTTTCAATATCAAAAGTTATTCCATTCTGAATTCAACTATATGAGCTATTTGACGTAATTTATTGTCAAGATAACATGACATAATTTGAAATAAATAAAAATCTGAAGTAGTCCGAGAACGCCAAATTAAATAGACATTGGGAACGTAGAATGGGTCTGAATCATCATGAAAATTGAGTAGAATTGATAATTATTCATCTACCGAGTAACTAATAATGTGGAAAATCTTGTTTAAACAGGAACAACGCCTTGTTCTTAATTTTCGAAACAAATCCCAACAAATGATTCAGGGGAAATAATCTCTGCACGAAATTCGAAAATCTGATCAAAATCTAGTAGGCGCCTATCAATCTGATGCTATTTCGGTGGTATGAGCAAAACTCGTTCATTACACCCAGATATACAGTGTGACCCACTTAAGACCGGAGCACAGTTTCCAAACGATTCAAATGATTTTTTTTTTTCATTAGGTAGACATTCAAAAAGTCTACTAAGACACCGAATTTCATGAATGAATCTCCATTTCCAAGGCCAACTAATCCGATTTTTCAAGGTCAAAAATTTTAAAAATATTTTAATGGAATTTCAGGAAAATTATCATTTTGCATCGTAATTTTTTATTTTGTTATTTATCAACAGATTTTTATAAAATTACAGTTAGTGATATTTCGAGACTCCCTGAATCCAGTGGTGTAGTCAAAGTTCTGAAAAAAGTTTTGAAATTGAATTGGTGGGTTGATTAAACGGCATATTTTTCAAATTTCATTCCCTTATAACGTTTTTATTGATTGACACATTCAAACGTAATTCACATGTAAACCATTTAAAAATGTCGCGAATCCAGTGGTGTACTCAGATTTTTTCTAAAAAAATCACCAGTAATTTTTTTATATTTTTGACCTTGAAAAATCAGATAAGTGGGCCTTGGAAATGGAGATTTAGTCATGAAATCTGGTGTCCTAGTAGACTATGTGAATGTCTGCCTAATGAAAAAAAAAATCATTCCAATCGGTTGAAAAATGTAGATTTTATAAGGGTGTTCCGGTCTTAAGTGGGTCACACTGTATATAAAATATGATTATTGACTTCAGAAGGGGGTATTGAACATCAGGCATTCGGTTGGTTAGTTCATAGGGAATGAATAATACAATTTCTCTATTACTATCAAATTCTTCATTGATTACATATTGGTTATTAATTGATGAATGAAGATGATTCCAAAACAGTCACTCCGAACTTATTGCTGGAAAAATCATAAAGCAATATTCGAAGACAGATGACATGAACCAACAAGTCAAGTCAAGTTTACCTCCGTACCACTTGACTAAATTATGATGAAAATAACGCTTTATATGACTGAACTCAGCCCAATATTATCATTAAAAAAATATGACAACTCGATTGAAAACAAAAATGAAAGTCTTTGAGAGGTGACAAAATGTGGTTAACTGAAATTACCATTACATTTTTTTCAATAAACCATTAAAAAATGATATGAGGTAAGTTATTGGTGTTTCTTTCGATTGAAAAAGCGTGAATCACCCAATATATAATGGTTTTCAAAACGTTTAATTGCGGTTTCAATCAAGAATTATGTGAATATTTCAAAAAAGATTAGGGTGCATTATCAAAATTAAAAATGTGCATACTCTATTACTAATGATATTCGTGAGAACTAGATACAAATATCTCATGAAGTTTTGGAAGGAACACCATATGTATAAGAAGTATCATGATCGTCAATGTTGTAATGCATTCATATACGTATGCTTCAGAACAATTTATATGTATATATTTAAATATATAAATAAATATATATTTTTTATTGTGACCTCGTTTGGACATGTTGAGAATATTTTTCATGGAAATGATCAAGGTTCATTGAATAGTTGTTCTCTGACTTTTCTCAGTATCCATCCCACTAATATTTTATTGGGAAAATATGTTCACATGAGTAGGCAATTGACTACAATAATATCGTAAAAAAAGTATTATTGTTCCTTGTTACGTTAAAATAACAATAAAAATACTCATTTTATTTAATCATGGATGTAGTATTCTAACAAGACCGATAACTTGATAATAACCAATAAAATGAAAACTGCCTCAAATATTTTTCCTGAGAATTGTTGATTTCACTTATAGGTAGTAAATAAATTCTAAACGGGACAATGAAACCAAATGGTAGAAATTAAAATACGTATATAAGTGATCGAACATGTGATATTGTGAAAGTTGATTACCTTGCTGTTTTCTCTAAGGATTTTTAGAAGCCGAAGTTATTCATACATTAATAGTCTGTCTATGAAAAGAATTTTATTTGGATATCCATTCGACGAGTCATTATAAGTCGCTAATTAATTATGTTTGTTCGAGACTACTTCAAGTCTTCGCTAAATAATTTTTAGTCTGGGAAGACAAATAGAAAGGTCATTATCAACGAAGCCCTTGAATGGCTTTCACAGCCAAAGTAATATTAGATGATATAAATAATTACTGAAATTGACTCATACAGTGCGGACGTCTACTAAAGTCGTTAAATAATAGTTTTGTCGAGACTAGGTAGGTACTCCGTATATAATAATAGTAATAATAATAATAATAATTGTTTTTATTAATTATACGACAATATTACAATAAAGGTCCTGCACGAATAGCATGTTAACAGTCTTGTAGTTAAAAGGCAGGTTAACGCTTGCTTGTGCCCTCTTCCACTCCCACTCTCCCCTCCTTGTACAAATAAAGTAAAAAAAGAGAGAAAGAGAAGAAAAATTTGAAAAACATAAATATTTTTTATGTCTAGTACCTAGCATTACCATTAATGTGGTTAGTTAATTGATTAGTTGTTAATTGTAGCTACAAAAAGACGAAAAATTTAAAAGAATATTAGAGAAAATAATATTTTAAGAGTGTATGGGGCCACTAGGCGAAATATTTTTCATTTTTTTCTCTAAATTGTGGTAGCGTTGTTTGTTTTATTTCTTCGGGTGTCCTATCGAAAAGCCTAGTTAAGTAATTGAAGGATGATTGAAATGAGGTTGTTGTATGGCGAGGAAGTTCAAAGTGATTTGAACGTTACACTCAGATAATGCATATCTGTCCTAATAGATGATTTTTCGTATAGAGGCTGGTTTCTGGGTTGTTGTCAGTTTAGGTATAAACTACAAAAATGGAGATTTATTCGTTTTTCCATATTCAACCATCCGATGTCATTCAGTTGCTGACTTATATGATTTTTTCTACTTATATCACAAATCAAATCAAGAAAATTGAACGAACAATCTATGATTAATTATAGTATATTACGTAACAAGTGTTGTAAAAGGCATATTACGCACGAATGGAGAAATTACGCACGAAGCCGCGTAGGGGCGAGTGCATAATTCCATGAGTACGTAATTGCTGTACAACACGCATTACGTACTATACTTTACCTACGGCCATATACGTTTCCGGAGATCGGTAAATAGATGAACGTAAGTAGCAATAACTACCTCATCTGAATAATAGTTTGATCCAAAAAGTTGAAGTCGTTTTCGAGATCCAAAAATTCACATTATTATTATTATTTCTTATCTTATCTGTTCTTTAAATTTACTTCTGCTTCTGCTTCTACTGTATATAAACGACAAAGATTGTTTATCTTTTGTTATATTATTATTATTTATTAAATTTTTTATTTTTAGTTCATTACTGACTTGTCAAAGCACAATTGTGTAATATGACCAATAAAGATCTATCTATCTATTTGTGAAATCGGCTTTTCCTAAAAAATACCCTTACATATTCTAATTCCAAATCTAAAATACAAAACCAGCAAAATTATATGCTCCAATCCAGACTTGAATCTTCTCGTTTCTCTCTCTCTCTCACACACACTCTCTCTTTCTTGTTTTGCTATTGTTTCTTTCTTCTTTCTTTTAATTTTATTCCTTAGGGTCGTCATCTTAAATTTAATTTAAGTATATTTTGGGCGCTGGTGGAAGAACAGAAGTGAAAGGCTGCCTTTCACATTCTGAACCAGAATTTCCATTTGTTCAACATGAAAAAGAAAATGTATTTATTTGTATGTTTATACTTGTGCTGGTAAACAATAAAAGTAATAAAAATTCATATTAAGTATTATTATTAATATTATACCTATATAGATGAACTTAATTAGCAATACCTTGTCTAAATACAAAATTTGATCCAAATCGTTGAAGCCGTTTTCGAGATTCAAAAATTATCATTATTATTATTATTATTATCAATAAAACAATTTTTTCCAATCAAGGAGCCTATATAGATAAACTTAAAAAGCAAAACCCTATCTACATACAAAATTTCTCCCAAATCGATTGAGCCGTTTCCGAGATCTATCAAACTGTGCGTTTTGTTTACGAAAACTGTGCGATTTGTTTACCGTGCGTAAGGAGCTATTTACTGAGGCTGTAAGTCGTGAGTTTTTGCCTAATTTCTGCAGTGGCCGTAGGTAATAGATATTTACGATATAAGTGTCGTAAAGATTCATATTACGATATGAGATGGAACATTTGTCAAACGAGTCCTTTACCCCGATTTTGATAACCTATCGATTATCGTAATATGAATTTACGACACAAATATTGTACAATATTTTACCTACTACCAATAATGTTGATTATTTACTGAAAATTAGTCAATATTCCTTAAATTAATGATAATAGAATCATGCAACAAGCAAGCGTTGCGCCCATTGTTGATTTATTTACTAACTGTCAACTTTGACACGTTCATTCCAATTTAGTAAAATTTCATGGACATTAGTTCAGACCATTAGAAGATAGATTCATATATAGTTTAAATTAAAAAATTCAAACATTATTACTTGATAAATCCCGGGATAGATACTCAAATTTCCATTAAATAGACTGACATTTAAAAAGAGAAAAAAATGAATTTTGATTTACCGCACTAGTGCGTTAAAGTATCTCATTACGAAACTCAAATCAGTACCGTAATGTTTTATATTACATATTGGTGGTAGGTAAACATAAATTAAGTTCTTAGTTGCACCGTGCTGTTATTGTGATATTCGATTTAGGGTTCTACCCAGTTTTTTGTATTTTTTTTGTAGTTGTAAGCTTTAGTTTTAGCTTTAATAAATTAATTCCAAAGTTTGTCATTCATAAAAAAGTAGTTCCAAGAGATAGATCGAAAAGTCTTCGAACTGATGATAAAGATGTGGAAAATTGGACTAGGGCTACTTTAATGCCAAGAAAATTCCAGAACGAGTCGGATATGTGCCTTGAAAAATAAATCATAATGAGACAGTTCAGACATCGGCCCCTTAAATTTCAGATAGCATTGGTCGTTGGTTTGAGACCTGGTACAGGATATTACCTATTTATTCTCATGGGAAAAAAATCTTTTACACGCTTTCATTTAACTTGCCCTGTTAGTACGTACGTATGTATGGTCAGTAGTTATAGGGAGGCCGCTACTGCAACTAGGCAAGTAGGCCCTCATGGGCCCTTTTTGCCAATGTGTGGGTTAAATCTTGCAACTGAATTTTGACCCTTTTCTAGTTGTCCGATTAACTTGACATTTGGCAGGTGTTCATAATTCCGGTTACATGCATTATGGAATTTTTTGTCAAAACTCATAAATTCAATATAGCAGCTCCAATATGACGGACGAGTTTTGTGATTATGGCCTGATTCGATTCTGAATAATTGTTATGTGGGGGTTTTCGGAGTCGGAGATTATGATTTTCTTGTCAAAATTTATGAATTCAATATGGCGTCTCCAAGATGGCGGACGAGTTTTGTAATTATGATCCGATTCGATTCCAAATTGTGGGGGTTTTCGGGGATCGGAACCTTTCCGAGGAAATGAATTCCAATGCTATATCTTTCGACAAACTCCTGGTCAAGACAAGTGACGTTCGGTTAGTACTGAGCTTTATGTTAAGTTCATCTGACAGGAATGCGAATAGGTTTTTCTTAGGAAAACAATCCGAGAAGTCAATGAAATAGTAAAATCGACAATGTCGATGTACCCTTCTCTCCAAATATTTTCACCAGTGGAAAATATGAGGCAAACATCTTTCAGAAAATAACTACTTAACTGGCTAATACCACGACGGACGTTGAATTACATCTGGCAGATATTTGAAGAGAACTCTGTTCACTTCCTGGAGTCCTTGCTACTGAGGATTGCTTTTTGGTTTCCACGTGGGTGCCGCTGTGACTGACTTTTACTCTCGCTTTTACTGTAAGTCGCTGCTTCATTTGTGAGGAAATATTAATTATACAGTGGATTATAATTCACTTGTCTGGGGCAGGACGACTTTAATGTTGTCCGACCTACCCTGTACTGATGACGAGGCAAGAACCTAAATTCTTCTGCAGGTGGTCTTCCCTAGCCAAATGAAGGATAATCTGCAGTATAGTTACAAAAAGCGTTTGCAATTGGGTATTATTGGAAGAATGTTGCACAAATATCTGTGTATCAGCCAGGGAAGTAGTTGTTTTTGTCAGATGTTTGCCTCATATTTTCCACCTGGTGGAAATATTTCGAGAGAAGGCTACTTTGACATTGTCGATTTTACTACTTCATTTATTTGATTACTCTCCGGTAAAAGTTCTTGAACTCAGAAGTCAATAGTAATAATAATAATTTTTATATACACAGTGACCTAATTGAAATCGAGACCAACAATGCAAAAAATGTGTTAGCAATTTATTTTTTTCAAAAGGAATCTGACTGGGTCAGTTCATTTGTAATACTTTTATAAATTTGTGTTACCAAAATTTCATAAAGAATATTGATTCATAACAGAAATATAGCATAATTGAAATTGTAATAACGTTATCTAAATATTACGGGAAATTGTAGTCTAAATCACATATGTGAAGTATTATAAATATTTTAAAGAAATACTGACATTTCGAATTTTATTTCAAAGTTTGTGCGGTATAATAGAGATATTGAACCTTTCATAAGGAAAAACATATTCAAATCGGACAACAAATACAAAAGTTACAATGGGGCCCCGTATTTAACTGGGATACTCAAAAAACTTCAAGATATTTTCATCCTGAATCATGTGAATAATATTAAAATACAACCCATATAAGAAACATGTTTTTCGATAAATTAGATTTCAAAATGTTGGGAGGTTTTAAAGTGCAAATAAAATAACAAAAGGAACAAAACAAAATAAATAAGTTAAAGGTGCACATCTCCATGGAAGCGTTTATACATGGAATGAGCCAAAATCTAAAATGAGAATAATAACAAAAGATGAAAGTGAACTTTCATCTTTTTCTATTATTTTATCTTATTTTTTGTGTCCTCAGATAATGTTCATGCACATGACCCAAATCTTTATTACAATTATTTGTTGAATGAGAAAATGATAGGGAGCAATTTATGGTGAAAAAAGCTTTGATTTGATTGGCCCATTTTTAGTTTTGATTTAATTTTAGTCATCTGTATTAACCAATGTTTTTCACACCTTTTTCCCAATTTATTTTCATTGGCTACTTGTTTTATTGTATATACTGTTTGAACCCTTCTTCACTTCAAATCAAGTTTATTTTATTAAATTATCCAAGACAAAAACATACGTAATTTCGAAAAGGGGAACATTCTCCATGAAAATTGAAAAATGAAAAATATGATTTATTTGTAATATCTAACAGAAAACAACTACTTCCCCGGCACAAGCCACGCTGGACATTGAACTACATCTGATAGATATTGTAAAAAGACTCTAACTGAAAAGGAAAGAAAAAATCTGAAAGTGAAAATTTGCATTTTCATTCAGATAGCTAACTTTTTTAATTCTTTCTAGTTTTCCTTGAAAAAATCATTAAATGTATTTCCTATTCATATTTTCGAACTAAAATCAAAATACGTAATTTCATTATTGTGTTGCACGTTCCATTTGTATTCCACACTTAAAATTTGTTTTTACCTGAATATACTTTCATGGATGTTTCCGGCTTCGGAAATGATTGTCTCAAAACAATCGTGACCTAGGACTATTTGTAATTACCTGCTATATAGTTACGATTTTGAATCAAGATTCCTGATTAGTAGTTATCGAATGCAGTTATAATTTTCTTCAATATAATTTCATTTTCGACCTGTGCTATAGCATTATGATTGAAGTTACATCAACTACTGGAATATTTGATGGTAATGTCTTTCAACATATTCAAATTTCGAAACGACGAAAACTCTATTACGCATTTCTACTGACCTTAAAAAAAACTCCAGAAAAAAAATAAATGAATGCAGATAATATCATTATAGTAACTGCTTCACATTTGTAACGAAATATAAAAAGCAGATATAAACAGAAAGTTTAAGAAAACTACATTTCCTCAAGCTTTTGTTAGATGTCTATAAAAAAATATAGTGTTACCTAACATATCTAGATCCGGTTTACTCTTCATTAACCTTTCAATATGAACATCATATTCGACAACTCATAAGAACTGGAATTTCACTTTCAATGAAATCGGTAATACTACTTGTATGTGGGAAATCGTTTTTGAATACACTCCCAATCTTTCTCAGTGTTGCTTGAACTACAAGAACTTTCACGTTTATAACTTGTACTAGTCCTACACAGCACCACTGCATTCAACACAGCCTTGAGAAAAAATCATGAGGTATATTTTCTCATGGTATGAATTAATTCATCTATTGTGAAATTAAAAATATAAATTGTTTTCTGACAGTTTTTACATTAAATATTTCATGTGTCACCATCTCCGTAACCAATAATCACGACAGCGAATTAATTGAAAAGTATACTTTCATTATTCTGGCGTCCGCACTCCTTTCCCATCCACGACTTCGAAAGATGGTGATATTAATGAAAACTCTTCATCAATACAAAATATGTTTTCAGTACATCAGCTGAAAGCAGTTGATGCAACAAATAATTGAAACATTCTTCTAGATTTTGAATATGCGTATCGTATGTTTTCATTTTTTGCAAGCTTTACGCCGCGGAAACACTGTCTCTTGCATTTAGTAATATTGCGAAAAACCATATTTTTTTTAAATTTATTTATGGAATTCATACATTTTTGGTAACTCGAAATTATCAATTAATTCAAATTATATCCATTTAATTTTTTCGACGTTTTTATTCGGAATCACTACATAAAAAATTCCAACTCAACTTACCGTATGAAGCAAATAACGTGACCAAAACTAGCGTTGCTCTATAGCACGCCATGGCACTTTCGTTAACTGAAAGCACAACACTGTGAAGGATCACTATTTACAGCCTGTCCGTATCGAAGGTTTCAGCTTTTATACTCGGCGTACATTTAGTACCCCCAGTGACCGCGTCATTCCACCTGTATTCCGAAGAATTCTCCGGAGACTGACGCTGTGGAGTTATCTCCTGCGCTGTCTCAAAATTCTGCGAAATTCTGAGCCAAGACCTGGAGAACTGATTCTACAAAAATAGTTTCAGGAGTCAGGAGTGGAAGGCCATTTATGTACGTACATATTTCAATTAGTATTCACAGTATGTCCAGAAAAACAGTGATGCTCATGTAAATTTTCAATAGATTTATTAAAATCGCAAGAAACTTACACGAAATAACAAAATATCACGAGAATATCAACTGATGATTAATGTTTCAAGTTTCCGATACAAGAAATAAAAAATATATATATAGAGTTTGAAAAAACCGAAGGCACGTCCTTTTATAGTAAAGTGGACTAAACAATAAAAAATAATCTTCAGAAATCAACTTTAATGTGTAGAGCTATTTTTTATTGTTACAGCTATTCGTACCTAAACCAAACAGTACAGTTAATTTTTATTCTTTACTTTTCAGTCCATATTACCTACTATAAAAGCACTTTCTTATTTTTTTAAACTATAATTTATTTTTTACTCTTTAGTTTATATAACTATGAAAGCGTATTTCTTTGTTATTTAGGGTATACTTTATTTTCTTATTATTATTATCATTATTATATGTATATTGAAACATTATTATTATCATTACGCTGCAATATTGCCTTGTCGTCTAGTTTCAAGCTAAATTCAGAATCAATTAGCAAATTTTCCCAACAGCCAAACATAACCAATGGTTTATTGTTTCAATGGTACTAATATTATTATTATATCGCTAACATGTCATGCAAAGGGTCAAGTAGCTCAGTGGTTAAGACTGAAGCGTTCAAAACCATTGACTGCTAGTCGGCTAGGTTCGAATCCTCAGCAAATTCAGATTTTTACAAACATCATTATTATTATGAAATTAATCGGTCCTTACCATGTGTACCAAATTTCAGAATATCGGACGACTGGAAGTGGGGGAAAATTTTATTAAAAAATTTTCATTGTTAAGTATACCCGATATACCCGGAGAGCGCACTGTTGTCATTTACCCATATAGTTACTCCCCACGTCCGTGGGGTGAGTGATTACTGGATACGAGAATCATGTGCCTGAGTAGACGTAGTGAACGAAGCATGACGGCCTTCTGCATACTTCCGGCTAAGATTTCTGCCGCATCACGGCAAACCGGTATAATTTTTAAATAGAGAGCAGCGTGTCCATCATTCCATCAAGTGTCACTATGATCAAAACCACCATTTTGACAGAATGGTTGGGGTATAGCCTGTGGAGCTCAAAGAGTAACTCTTAATATTCAATTTGTTTTTCCTCCTTTTTTGAACGATGTTCGTTTCGCCAGGAGCGGAAAACTCTATGACGAAAATCATCCTACTATAATGATGGTCGAGGAGGATTACATCAGGCTTATTGGCTTGTATTTGCCTGAGCGTGGGGAATGAGTAGTTCTAATAGATTTGGTACTTTTCATTTTCCACAACGGACTCAATATCGCCCGGAGCATAAGGCAACACCGGTGTCTCGTCTATATCGTACGAGTGTCGTAGATGGTAGTACAACACTCGTAGAGCCGAGTTATTCCTGTGGATATAGGCTGAGACCGCATATGCTGGACATGCTGGAAGCAAATGCATAAGGGTCTCAGGCGCCCCACGACACGCTCTGCATCTAGTGTCGGTGATCTCTATGCCCATCACGCGGCTGCGGTAGACCAGGGTGTTGAAGACACCATCCTGGCAAGCCATTATGAATCCCTCGGTCTCCGACTTCAGCTCACTTGACTTGAGGAAAGCATAGGTCAAGTTTTTGGATAAGCCAAGGTCTTCAATGTTCTTGAAGAAGACCCATGCATTGGCTTATCCTTGTGCAGCTTCAGGACGACCTCAGTCTCCACAGCTTTGATGTGAGCTTTTTGCTGAACGGGTTTCAAGTCAGTGACAGAGTTTCATTTGCCTGTTCAGTGTCGAATACGAGACCAAGACATGATAATTTTAATAATAATAGTAATAATAATAATGGAGAGTGAGAAGTGCCGAATATATAGGAACTACTCATTCCCCACCCTCAGGCAAATACAAGCCAATAAGCCTGATGTAATCCTCCTCGACCATCAAAGTAAGACGATTTTCGTCATGGAGTTTTCGGCTCCTAGTGAAACGAACATCGTCCGAAAAGAGGAGGAGAAACGGACTAAATATCGAGACTTACTCTTTGAACTCCGCAGGCTCTACCCAAACCATTCTGTTAAAATGGTAGTTCTGATTATAGGGGTCCTTGGTGGAATGATGGACACACTGCTCATACCGGCTTGCCGTAATATAGCAGAAATCTTAGCCGGACGAATGCAGAAGGCCGTCATCCTTGGTTCACTGCGTCTGCTCAGGGCACATGATTCTCGGACCCAGTAATCGCTTACCCCACGGACTTGGGGAGTGGTTATCTGAGTAAACGATCCAGCGCGCCCTCCGGATGTGTCGGAGCTCCGGAGTCAGGGCCTGACTGGAATATCCTTTTAGGAAAAATAATGATAATAATAATAATAATAATATCCCCAGTAACCACCACCATTTGGCAAGAGTTTTCAACTCTTGGCTAGATGGGGAACAGCAGATTCCGGATTGGTTTGTCGACGGGGTGAACCGTGCTCATCCCCAAAAACGGAGAATTGTCTGATCCAAAGAATTACAGGCCGATAACATGCTTGAGTACTCATGGACGACAGCACTAAATTATTGCCGACTTTGCAGATGTCATCAATAATTTTGAATATAAATGCATGCATGTAATTGTAATAGTTTAGTACTAATATTATATACTTATAAGTAAGTTGTTACTCTGTTCAAATAAAATGTTTTTAAAAACTCTTTTGTGTGTACGAGAAATATAATTGGCGCAGTCGTTAGGATAATGGAAGAGCCCTTCGAAGATCCTCGTCGTTTTCAAACGTTTATCCACTATTCCCGAATCAAGTTCCGTAAAGAAGCAAGCACTCCAAGAAGAATTCTGGCCGTAGAAAAGAATACCTCTTCACTACCGTCTATCAAGAAGCCTAGCAGTAAGAAACAAACAACAAGAATATTTTTGGTGAACGAATATGCAACGAGCCATCATCGTCATCCTGTAAGCACATATGAAACCATTTTCATCCGTTCCAAATAATATTTTACGTCCTCCAACCTTAATTTTACAAACTCCTCCAGCAAATATTACTCCTATTCCAACAATTGTTTCTCAAATACCCGGACAAACTCACATTTCCTTCATGGCAAACCAGTTCGACCTAAAGAATTTCTACCACCTGAATAAGCAAAACGGACAGGAACCAACACCAATGAGCATTAGTACCAGGAATACTTATGGAGCACCAACAAGAAGCATGAGAACCCAACCTCAACCTAGACCAAATATCAATCCAACTCCCATGTATAATATTGAACAATACGATGAAGACCTTGGATACAAACCGAACCACTATTAGGGAGAAGAAAACTATTTTTATTCCAACCAAGACACCACTGAAGAATCCCAGGTACAGGAAAACTATCAGGAACAAGACGCAAATTTTCAAATGGACCCAAGACAGAATCCAGAAGCATAGTAGAACTCCACACCTTCGACGATAAGAAAGAACTTCCCTACATAACCATTTCAAATCCCCCCCCCCTCAAACTCCTCATTGACACTGGATCAACCAAATCCTTCCTCAATCCCAACTTAGCATTTGAATTTTATAAAGACTGCATCAAAAAAGACCCCTTTGTCGTCACCTCCATTATCCAAAACTATTCGATGGCCTTATTGGACTCGATAACCTGAAATTTCTCAAAGCTGAACAAAATTTTCCTGAATCCGTCATCTCAACCGAACACTCATCTCTCCCAATTCAATATTACGAAACCAATAAGACACAGTTCTACTCCATCCAACTAGAGCCAGATAGTGTGACGCAAGTACGACTACCAGTGAAAGAAAAGAATGGAACAATCATGATACCAAGGCAAGAACTACAAGGTGCTTACATTCGAGAAGCTCTCACCGATCAACAATATGGATGATCTAATTAGAACTGACCATCTCAACCCAGAAGAGGAAACGCATATCAGAAGATTATGCAGGAAATATGCTGATATTTTCATCATCCAGTCACGTATAATGGTACCGAATTGAAAAATGGACTGATCCAAGAATTTGTTGATACCCATAAAGTTAACATCCACTACACCACTCCAGAAAACCCTCAGTCAAACGGGATAATCGAAAGATTTCACTCTACCCTGATTGAGCACTTGAGAATATTGAGACAAACCCAGAAGAAAAGAGACATCAAAGAACATATGCTGTACGCCATTTTAGGATACAATAATTCCATCCATTCAACAAAACAAAAACCTATGGATATTCTCAATGGACATCTCAACAGTCAAGATCCGTTCGACATCGATGTAAGACGAGCCTTAATCAACAACTACGTCCAACAGCATAGAGAAAAAACAAAGGAGATATATAAAAAAATCAACGAGAACTTACAAAAGCACAAGACTATCATCATAGAAAAAAGAAACAAGAAAAGGGAAACTCCTATAACCTACAAACCTTGCACCAAAAAATATACAGGGAAAACTGTGAAAAGAAAAAAACTACTACCACCCTTCTCCCCAAAATCCATCCATAAAGACCACACAGTAACTGTTGAGACAGAAAATGCAAACATTCACAAGAAAAATATCAGACACTTGCCTAATAAGATAACTGAATTCTTCATCCCTGTACAGCCTTCACCTGACGAGAGGACAAGAGATCGAAATCCAAAATCTGAAGACCAACCCAGGGCTACTACCCCTCAGGCTGGGACAAGCAAAGATCAGGACTAGTACCCACGATTTCATCCACTACTATGATCTTGAACCTATCCATCAAGAGATAGCCGCCATAGAATCTCAATATGATGCCGTCTCCACAGCAATTTGTAACGTACTAAGTGACCCCTACTTCTTCAATTTGCAAAATTTCGATCAAGGACTGAAATACCAGCTGAAATCTGCAAAGGAAAAGGAAAAGCTACCCCTCAGTAGACCCAAACGAGGACTCATAGATGGCTTAGGAAGCGTAATCAAAGCAATCTCTGGAAACCTGGACCAAGAAGATGCTAGGAAATACGAAAATGCTATTGCTTCCTTGGAAAAAAATCAAAGGAACATAATGAGCCATGTGAATCAACACATAAGTTTGAACACCAAGATTCTGGAAAGTTACAACGAAACCATCTCGTTACTAACACACAATCAAGATGCCATCTCAATGGAAATAAACAGAATTGAGACTGATCTCAACAAATTCGTTTTCGACTTCAATCACTACCTAGAAACCAGAAACCTTTTGGATGAAATCAACCTGATACTTCAAGTTATTTTACAAACACTGAACGACTTAGAAACAGCAATGATAAATACAGTCCATAACAGCGTTCGCAAAATCGAATATCTGAGTTGGATCATAAGGATAATGCTCACCTATCATTCAGAATACCAGCTACTCTATAACCAGGAGGATGACATCCATAGGTACTACGACGTCATCAAAAAAATGCCTACCACATAGATCATAAAATTGTTTTCATCCTTCATGTCCCCTTAATATTTCCTGAAACGTTTACCTACTTTCACCTATTTCCCATTCCAACACAAAATTCAACGATAATCATTCCACCAACTCCTTACTTAACAGTTAGTCCTAACCTCTATCAATACCTAAATTTATTGCGAAGAAAATTTTCTTCAAGACACTGGAAGATCCCCATACTATGTTACCCAGATGCTGGAAATAACGGATGAAGAAGCTAGATGTTAACACGTTCCAGTTTCGATAAATTCAACTCTGATCCTGGACATATCAGAAGCCCATTATATAGGAATATTTCCCCAGGCTACGAAGATCTCTACACATTGTTCCAGTACAAAAGTAATGGTTCTAGAGGGAGTGTATCTGATAAAACTTTCCCCAGGCTGTGAATTCAAAACCAACAACCATGCATTCATTAACACCAAAACCGTCATCCTGGAAGAACCACTGACCTTACCAGATATCAAGACAGTCCACATCAACTCTTCCCTGAAGTTCAAACCGCTGACATTAGACAAAATTCCACTGGACAAGCTGCAACATCTGACTCTAGAAGAGGAAAGGCTACAACTCATACTAGAAGAAACCCGGCGATCTGACCTTAGTCATTTCTGGATGACTCCTATTTATATCGTATTCACATCATCATCCTCTTCGTATTTTACAGATTGAAAAAGCATCAGAAGATACAACCAACCACTGATGATCCACCAGCTCCAGAAAACGAAGCATCATTATCTTCAGTCTTTTTCGTCCCTTACAAGACTTCCTCAGAGGATGGAATGTTTCAAAAGCATTGATTTCAAGCATACTTATATATTTTGAACTTTTATGAATCATTTGAAACATTTCAGTTTCACGTTTTGCTCTGTGAACGTTTCGACTATTCTCAGTTGAAGTTATTTTGAAATATTTCAAGTACCAAAAATTGATTGAAATATGAAATTTTGTCGAGTATATCAAAATAAACCATCTTGGATCTTGGAATGTTTCAGAAATATTATATGATACTATTGAAACATTTCTGAAACGGTATAAAATGAGTCGATTATCCACACTCAGAGTTGTTTTGGAATGTTTCAAATGTCCAAGAGTCATTGAACATTTGAAATGTTTCCAAAGAGGTTATTTCAACACACCTGAAACATTTATGAAATACTTAGTAAAATATGTTTCTGTGTATCGATGTTCTTTGTGATGTTTCATTGAATCAGAATTCGGGAGATTTCAAATTGCATTGTTTTAAGGCATCATGATATGTTTTGAACTTCATGAATCATTTTGAAACATTTCAGAAATCTTATTATTACCTGAACGTTTCGATCATTCTCAAGTGAAGTTATTTTGAAATGTTTAAATTATCTAAAATTTTTGTAAATATGGAATATTTCTGAATATATCAGAATAACATATCAAAAATATCGAAACATTTTTGAAACATTTCAGAAATGTTTTTAATAAATGTTTCGATTATTCACAACTACAGTACTTTTGAAATGTTTCATAAACGTTTCAAGTTTACTGCGTAGTAAGGTGGGTGAAAAGCATCGCGGAAAACATGAAGTTCCGCGATGAACCTTCTCGCTTATTCCAAAAGCCTCCACGTGTTGTCGATAACCCGCCAGCCGCTGATCTGGTGGATACCTTCTAGAAGAACATCTCTGAGTATCCGCAACCACTTAACGTAAACACTACAGCCCTAGCGCAGTTTGAAGCTTTCTGCAGGAGTCTTCAACAGCCTGAGCTCAATGACCTGCGCAATGCGATAACCCCGGAAGAACGGGCCCTCAAAGGCTCAAAGAACTTCGCTGCTCCAGGCCCTGATGGGTTAAACTATTGGTGGAAAAAATTCCCCAGTACCCACCACCATTTGGTAAGAGTTTTTAACTCTTGGCTAGATGGGGAGCAGCAGATTCCGGATTGGTTTGTCGAGGGGTCAAACCGTGCTTATCCCCAAGATAACATGCCGATAACATGCTTGAATTCGTGCTATAAGAATGTTTACGCGCATTTTATATGCACGAGTGCTCTTCGCAGTTGATCCGGTGTATGAACGGATATATGAGCAAAGAGGGTCCAAGGGGGGGTTCGCCGGCTGCAAGGAGCCCAGCCTAAAGGCAAAGCGAAATTGTGTCTGGCCGACGTCGGCAAGTACTAAAATCTTGATTATTATAACGTCTGCAAACCCAGGTAGCAAGCGTACGTCATAATGACGTACTTAATTAGTGATTTCATGACGGTAGACGTCATCGACGCAAAAATGACGTCTGCCAGACGTCATTCAGTGGACGTTACTATGTCGTCTTTCACATGACGTCATTATGACGTAATTCTTTGGTCACTAATGTTACACAAAAAATAGAAGAACTTTTTAAATAAAAAATCCAACTAATTATATATGTCCCATAAAATGCTTTATAGCAGATATTTCTGAAAATTATTTCATTGAAGTGGCTAGTGATGATATATTTAAATTACCTGTATCTATATCGAATCACTTTTAAAATAGCGTAAAATAACCATTGCCTTCATCCCGTGCCATAAAGGTACAAGTTTAATTTTATAATTTGCATATACAATCAATAGAGTACACACTAAATCATTATTTACCTAAAAACGTATAACTCAAAAGTGAATCAAATAAAAATACCAACATATGTAAAGAAATCAAATTGCTTATTATTTTCGTCATTTTGTATTTCCCGCGAAAGTCACCAGTTGTCCGACACCGACACATTCGCATCGGATTGGTTCGGATTAAGCAACATGGCCGTCGTCGATGCTTCCTTCTATGAACATGTGCAGTGGAATGTCGATGGTATTCGTTCTTTATGTCTATGTGTTTTGGTTTCACCATTATTCTCTGGTTGTCGGAAGATTTCATTATGCATAAATATAGAAGTGATAGTATTGCAGAGTTCGGTAATAGTTGTGTGTTACAGTGGTTACAGTGTTCAAAGTGTTTTCAGCTGTAGAGTTCAAATAAACAATATGAAGGTGCCCTTACAGTCGTAAACTCTGAGTGGTTTACTTCACTAAAAAAGCTAAATATTTTGGCCGCCCTACAAAGAAAGACAATGAAGCTTATATTAAAAAGCGGTAAAACGAGAAGGATATATTTCCGATAAATAGACATTATATTCCATTAAAAAAATGTGTTTACACTAGAGGTATGTAATGTGTATTTTGATTTAATTAATTTTTGAATATTGTACTAGATGGTTAGTAATAATTGAATAAAAACTATAGTCATATTAAGTGCTATATAAACAGCATAATCCAGTGTGAAAAATTCAATGACATTTTTACTGACTTATTTTACCAAGAAAAACTTATAGTAACTCTTCCGAATTAAGAATGATCCACACCTGCACCGGAGTTCTGAAAATGCATTAACCTCCAAATTTTGCGGGAGTCTGTAGGCGTGTCCCAATATATGCGAGAGGGATGATCAATGACTAACTATTCGAATGGCATCTTCCAATTCCCTGACGATATTCACAACGCAGAAGGAAGAGCACGTCGTAGAGCAATATTCGCCTTATTGTTGCATTTCACATGATGGCACATCATAGACGGGGATCCGGGTTTTATGTTATTGCTGCAAATACCTAGGGAATCGTAGATAAATACATGCTCAATTGCATGGAAATTGTATCGTCTTGGCAGTCGAGAAGTAGGTAGGTAGGTATATAAGATATTTTTTGGCCGAAGACAAAAAAATTTGAATGTATTTATTTATGTAAAATATGCTCTCGAATGTATTTTACAAATATTTAATACGCAGGCATAACTTTTTCAATATTTTTTAATTATTCTAACGAATGTGCGCGAAATGCTACTTTGGTGATCGAGAACTGATTTTTTTAATGAGGCTTGCAAAAAAATAGTCGAGATCATCAAAGTATTTCGCGAACGAGATGCAAACAATATTTTTTTTACCAACGTCAAAAAATATTGTTTTAAAATATTAATATGCTTAAGTAGCTTAATTTAAAAAAATAAAATAGGTAGTTTAAATTTTGTCACGATTTGAAAAGTATTTAAAAACCTTAATTATTGTTAAACATTAAGAAATAAATGATTTCTTGGATTTTTGCTTGATTGAAGACCATAAAGGTTAAAATATAAAAATCCCATATAGTTTACACGTAGTGTGCGAAATATATATTTCGCATACTACTTCGCGCACGGTGTCATGGTAACGAATGAAAATAAAAAAGGGTCACTTTGCATATCGTTACCAATGCGCCAACCTTGTAATTTTTTGACGTTTGTAGAAAAAAGTATATATGAACTATCATTCAATCATTCAACAAAATAGAATTTCAAAGAATAATTCCGATCCGGTCAAAAGTTAACAGGGGTGGGGTTACTCAATAAGAGTTCTAATATTATGTACCGTCATTTTGTTTTGGATGAATATTTTTGTTTAAAATTTTGCTGTCGTATAGATAATTGAAAGACGTGTCGAAAGAGGTATCACTGGATCCACTATGCTATTTTAAAAAATCTTCTAAAATGGCGGCCACGTGCCATTTTAAAAGATAGATTATTTTTTGTGGTGTCAAAAAGTAGCTTATGAACAACCTTTTTTAATTTGTTCAAAAGTTAACAGAGAAGGGGGGTTACTTATACATATAATATAAAACTTAATGAAATTCCGAGTTTCGAAAAAATGTCAATATTATTAAAATACACTTCGAGTGTAACATGAGCTGTATGTTTTACTGTCGTGGTGGATTGCGGATTTCCAATTTCCTCGGGTATCTAGGATCTATCAGTTCGGGCAATAGGCAATTCTTGTAAAAAATCTCTAACTTCGGTTTCATATCAACCGCCCAAAATAAATCGTCTCGAATAATCTAAAAAAAATGACTATCAATTTCGTTATATTATGGAATATAAAACCGAATTCATTCACAACGTGTCCAGCCTAAAATTCCAATATTTGTAATCAGAACAAAATTACTTGATTAATGGGGACGAATTAATTCTTGTTGAACTGAAGGCAGACAAAATATGAATGAATACTAATTTTTTCGCATGAATGATGGTTTTCCGGGTTTTTAGACCGATGTTAATTTTGAGATATTCTCGACGTTTCGCCAACACGAGTGGTTGGCATTTTCAACGGATCAGTGAGAATATCTCAAAATAAACGTCGGCCTAAAAACCCGGAAAACCATCATTCATTCAACGATTGCCGTGAAAGACTTTCACAACCAATTTTTTCGTTTAGGTATCACATATTGTGTGAAGATGTCCCACCTTTTCAACTAACATTCCCAATGGAGTCCAAAATACAAAACAACACAATGACCGCTTAGTTATGTGTAGCTGCCCTTGTACTTGATAGTAATAATTATGATTTCGTTTCAGCTGCATGTGTAGATTCTCATTTAGAGAACAGAAATTTATAATTTTTTGGTCAATTGCTTCCTTGTGGTTCATTTTTGAGGCAGTTTTGGGACACTTCACCTCAACAATGGCGTCATCTCCTATTAACCCATCAGGACTGGCTCCGAAAATAGGATCGTCTTCATCAACGAACATTCCGCAAGGTTCAACCTGTGACACAAAAAAAATATGTTTATAAAACTGTAATTAAAAATGATGTTTTTTATTCATTGACATATAAACTAAAAATACTTTTAACACTAGTGTTAATAATAAAATGACAGATGAGATGATGGATACTCAGTAATACAGATCTATCTAATAGAAACACTTCAAACAGATATTATAATCAGGATACCTACTCAAGAGGAATCATTTATAAAAGTTCACACATGTATTTGGCCGTTTGTGCAATTGGTAATACTAATTCCTTTTGAAGTTACAAACGAAGTAGTATTCAGTCGAACTGTAGAAGGTCATTCATCACTGACAAATAATGACATTCACAAATAAAGTGCGTTGGGGTTATTATAGTTGGAGCCTCTGCCTGTTCGAATCCTCATGATCTTTTAATTTTTTAAAATTGATTTTATTTTGCTTGTGGAGTTGATTCACTCGTTTCGCAATATTCCCCAATCACAGAATAAAATGCCGCTTTAACGCTTGTATCATAAATAACTATTTTTGCTTCTTTTCTGAGATACAGGGTGTTGAATTTTTTTTTTAACGCCCTGTATCTCAGAAACGAAGCATCTTTATACATATGTTCATAGGAACTTTTTTTCTTAAAACGACCTATCGAATCACCCCCTGTAGTTTCGTACCGTAGTTAGGAAACACGAGGGAAACAAAAAAAAATATCAATTTTCGATATGTTATCCCCAGGAGCCACTCGTAAAAATATCTTCATTTTACTCCAAATCGATATACTTTTCAACCCTATTTGAGGCTTGTATGCGAAAATGGGGCACCTAAATCTGTCACTGGCTGACGGTCTATATGTTTAGTTCAACTACGAATATATCAAATATACATGATGCTTTATATTCGGTGCACGAAGCAACTGGCTACCTACCACTCCTGAAGATGCATTATAATTCACAGAGTATATTTTGCTCCAAGCCCCATCAGCTACAACGGTAATCATTGGTATACCGCTTCCATCGACCTCTCCTAACTCCTGAGCTATTCGAGCCTCTTCTTGGCCTGCTTCCTCCATGACCTTCCAAGAAGTCTCTTCAATGATATCAGCCACATTTTCGTGGTGTTGCTGATACGTAGAATTACTCATGAAAGGTACATTCAAAACAGAGCATTTCGTTCACTGTAGAGTAGCCACTTCCGGTTGAAACTGTGGCCAACGCCAAAACGCTATTTATGTCCATTTCTACGACGGTTTCTTCTATAAGTTTAATGGTTTTTTCGATATTGCACATTCTGCATACCAATATAATTTTGGTTTTCAAACCCATTCTATATTCATTAATTGGATACATATCACTGAATGTACAATCGAATGGTGGGTGCTTGGATATTTCTGCTAACTGCTTCAATAAATATCCGATATCTACCAAACGCCGCCCCTGAAGAGATATGCCAGTATAGAGGTTACTGAAAAAAAAAATAACATGTAGGTTCATACAAGAGATATCAGAACGAATAAATTTCTACCTCTGAAAAATATTGTCAGCCGTTTCCACATTTTGAACGGGTGAAGACACGGCAGGGACATCTTTGCTACACATTGGATGAACATCATCACTGAAATTGTCACTGAAAAATAAATGTTCGATTTATCTTCTGGTTCATATGCTAACGTATCCTCAAAAAAGTACTACTAGGTATGTTTCGTGAAATAATAATGGATTACCTTTTCGAAACGTGAACAGATGCAGTTAAAAAAGTGGAAATGTACTCTTCGCTGTCGGCAGTGACTGACTTTGTCCTAAAGAAAACGAAATAATTATTTGGATACGACCTCCTAGAAAATATACTAGTAGGTAATCAATTTTTGCAAATAACACTCAATTAATCGATGTGTTTCGAATATCACACACTCGATGAGGCCAAGACAAATACAAAAATATGTGAAATTGTTAGACAGACATTTGATCAAATGAAAAAAAAAAGTAACGCAATACAAGGGCTATCAATTGGAAAGTTTAATATTTTCAAAATAAATATTATCATTATAATTTTTTCCCGTAAGGAATATCCCAGCCAGGTCCGTTCAGTTATACCTATGAAAAAACAATGATTTCATAGCATATGTTTGTCGAAAATATTATGCACTAAGTAGGTACTTATTACAATGCCAAACAATACTCTGGGAATATCTGAAAAACATCGAGATATAAATTGTTCCCCGAAAATTCTATTAACGAATGAAATTTAATGAAATAATTAATAATTACAAATTAAAAGGAAATATGCCCTTAAACAAAAATAATGGCATTATTAAGGGTTACCGGATTTTCCCAAAATTCTAAAACCCAACTTCAATTATACGTATTTTTTTGTGTTTGGTCGACGGAGAAATTAATAATGAACTTTTGAATATGCTTATTTGTAATCTAAAATTAGGGATATCCGAAAATGTCATAAAATCAATTCATAAATCATCTTTGAATAAAACATGTGACAACCTGTATACCAATACCAACAAACCAACGATCTAGAGGTATACATTTGATACGTGTTAAGAAATGGGTATATACTTTTTGCTTTTATACATGTATCATTGAGTTACGAAGAAACATTATTATTAATATTCGATAATTTCATCATTATTCGCTGTATATATAAAAGACAGAATGACGCGATTTTTTCTTCTTCTATGAATATAGAACCGGACATCAATACTTTGTTTTTTGTCATGCAAAAGAAACATTGCATGCAAAATTGAATTCCAATGAATTTGCCCTAACCATAGTTGTTCACTATGTAACCATAGAGAACATTGAATCATAAAGATGTTGTTCAAAAACTTGTATTCACTTAGGGGCAACTCCCATTTTCCGTGATTTCAAAACAATTTATTGTAGATAGTTTTTTTTGGGTGGAAAATTCGAGAATTAAAAAATCACCCCTCCGAAGAGTATTTTGCATGAAAGAGTAGAATAGTTCCAGGCGGGCATGGAATTCTCTTAACAAAATATAATTCATACACAACTCACCTTTTCAGTGATGCCTCTTTCAGAGGATTCCTACGGCTACATATGTCTTCTTTCACTTGGATACAAATATTTTCTCTCCTCAGCACCCTTCATTTGTTTTAATTTTCCCATGGTTTAAAATCACACAATAGCACTCAATTCGAACTAGACCGAACCAACAATAAACAAACATTCATACCGAAAGCGAATTTATACGAGAACAGGTAAGTATTTCAGGTCATAAAAAGTTCCTCAATATCATCAAATACCTAAATATACACCAGTAGGTAGAACCGAACCATAATCACTCATTCATATAATGAGCTATTGCTACAAATACCTGAAAAAGCATTAAAATAAAATATGCCCTAATAATAAGCCGCACGCCCTTGGATTATTTGCCGTGGCGATTGCAAACTGCAATGCATAATGCATCCATCTCTATGGGAAAGAGTCTGTTAGGGGGCGACACTAATCGGGTGCCTTATAATGCATTTTTGACTTTCGCTCTCATTGGTTTAGTTTTCAATATTTCGAAATTAAAACGATATCAGTGTCCTTTATTCAAATGTACAGTTCCGGGAAACTCAATGATCATTATACTGGAACATATGAATATTGTTATTAATTCCGAAATTCAAATTAAAAAAAAAAATAATGAGTTTCCCGGAAAACACATTTTTTTCTGAAACGGTCAGTGAAAATTGCAACTAAATTGGTTAACTAATGTGGATACTAGAGCGAAAGTCGTTTCAAGTGGGTATGGATCCCTCTTAAATACATATTTCAGAATGATCTGCATAATTAAGTTTTAAAATAGTTTTTTACTGTATTTACTGAAACGAAATTGTTTTATGTTGTTATAAATAAAAATTCTTTCCATGATCACGAGTTTCTTAATCCTTTGCATCAAAAAAATTAACCACGACATTGACGTTTCCTAATCTACCTAGTTTGTATCAGTCATTGATCATCCAGTACACTGCCTTCTAATTTTTCTGTGTGATTGTGATTCTCTTCAAGAAAAATACGAAAATCCCAACAGTTGCTACAAGTATTGTGAAAAAACATTGCATTTTTTGCTTCATATCCTCAAATTAACTAAAAAAGTACGTCTCAATGACGATGTTTATAACGTTTGAGTGACGTCATATGTACGTCTTGTAACGTCAAAATGACGCCATATACTGACGTCATAATGACGCTGACATTTGACCGTCATTTAGACGTCCGAATGACGTCAACTCTGGGGTCAATATGACGTCTACCATGACCTATAAGATACGTCATTATGACGTACGCTTGCTGCCTGGGAACATGTGGAAACGCATGGGTCTATCAACGGGAAACAGTACCTCGGCAAACTGTTGGCCGGGCGGTCATGGCGAACATTCCGCCGATACGGTAAGCCGTCGGGGCAGCTACAGTTTGCCAAGTTCATGTGACGGTATGCAGCAATTTTCGTTGTCGGTATCGTCCTGACCATTTGTGTTTACTGGGTCGACTCATATGTGTCGGTCGGAGCAAGTCCAACGGTGTTAGTACCAGTATAGATATTAATTGATCTGCTGAGTTTTGTAAAATACTAATCGGAGGATGTATGAATTAGAAGATTTACTTTTCTGCTAAAATTCCTTTCTGACACAATAAGTTTCTGTGAAAACCTCATTCGGATCATTTACATTATACGTCGAAATAACAATCCAGGAAGTACAGTCGATATTTTTGGTTCTGCCGGTATCCAGTCTATATAATCCAGTACGATTGGGTTTTGAGACAAGAATAATCGATTGTAGCACCACCAAACTTGGTGTGCTAGTAATTGAAACCATGATAAACACGAAAAAAAATTCCAGGGGAGGACATATTTTTTTATTCGTTTAAAAATAAATAAATAAATTTTTGCTGTAATCTAGGAAAGTATATGATTTATCGAAAAAACAACTCAACAAGGTGAAAGACAATTCAATTCTCCACAAAAATGATTACTAGTAATTTTTTATGAAATGCGCTTGTTTTCCCAGAAAACTTGATTGAACGCCGACATCAAATTTCAGGTTCACCCTTACCGCCGCTGAAAGTTCTGGCGGAGCCGAATATTTGATTGGTCATAACTCTGCTAAAAATGATCGGAAAAGGAAAAGGAAAAGTTTATATCGTTTCTGAAGACTCCTACCTTCTCATGCAAATATAATATGCGAGGATTCGAGTACCTAAAATGTGTTTTGTCGTACTTCACGGAGATGTTTGCGGGTGATCCAAAAATCATGAATAATTTGGTAAACATGAAATTATTATACTGAAGCAGCAACACATACCCTCTTTGCACTACATGCAACAATTTCAAAGTAGTGTGACAGGTCCCAAGTATACATGCCAAAACAAAAACTTTGTTTTACTCCTGTCTCATTTTCAACTTACCCATAAAATCGGCATTCTCTTCACTAAATGTTGAAAATAATCGCTTATTTATTGCCTGCATATGTATATTCAATAACACTATTGTGAAGTGCAAACCTCAAGCTTGAAATCACATACTTTATTTTTTATGTAGGATGTGTATGAGCGATTATTTTCAACATTTACTGAAGAAATTGCCGGGATTATGGGCGAGTTGAAAACTGAGGCAGGAGTAAAATCCTGGTTTTTCTTTGGCATGTATAAGTGAGACTTGTCTCACTAGCCTTAAATCGTTGCATATGGTCCAAAGAGGATACTGATTCCTGTTCCAGTATAATTAATTCATATCAAGTAATAATATCCGTGACTTTCGGATCATCCGTAAATATCGTAAAAGAGTTATGTGAAGTGGGACAAAACATATTTTATAGGTACTCAGATACTCACATGTTATATTTGCATGAGGAACTAGAAGTCGTCAGGAATTTTTTTCAGGTTCCATCCCTGATTTTATGGTAAACATTTTTTTTTTAATAATACATGATGTCGAGATGTTATGTGCCGAGTTTCAGGCTGGTTTCAGACTAGGCGGAACGCGGAAATGTCAAATTTCAATTTTAGGCCAATCGAAACGTTAGAATTTAATCTCAAGCCCGGCTGGATTGGCCTAAATTTAAAATTTGACATTTCCGCGCTCCGCGTTCCGCCTAGTCTGAAACCAGCCTCAGAGGGCTACAATTCATTCATTCTTCACTTTTGTCTGTCATTACTGGATTACTAATGAAATACGGTTTGATATGTTGTCAAGTTTTACTTGTACAGTAGAGATAATTAAGTATGTGTCTTCATTTAGGGCCGGTTTTTCAATGTACTTTAACTTTAAGCTAAATTTAACTCATGGTTAGAATGTGAGTCGATTCCTTCATTTAGCAAATGTCATATTCATTCTAACCACCAGTCAAATTTAACCGGGAGTCAAAGCACGCTAACACGACATTGATAAACTGGCCCGTAATGTTCTGATCGAGAAGCTATCTGATGGAGTAAAGTTTGTCACCTTCTTCATTTGATATAGTTCCTTTTGAAAATATGGGTCTCCCCATCTACCCCATTGCATGTGTTTATTCATTGTGTTTTACTCCACTACTCCAAATTATCAAAATCTACTCAGTTTTGTGAGTTTGTCTATCCCGCTCTTATTTTCTTTCTGGTTCAAGCAGCAAAACATTTGTCTTCTTATAAGAATAGGACAGACTATATTTTATGGTATGTCAAAATTTGACAATTGGCCGTAGGCCCCCATTTTCTACTTTGCGTAGCCAATGCCCATAGCCCATATTTAGTGCTTTCTTTTTGAGAGTTTGATGCACTATGACTTCTTATTCTAGTTGTTCTAGTTCAATCATTGTATGAAAAATGACATACGTCAAAATCTTCCAATGGTAAGTCCAGAATAAGAAGCCGGGGCTTGAAACTCTCAATCTCAAAAAGAAAGCGGCTATTATTGTTATTCCCTGCATTGATATTAGATCTGGTTTATGGAGTGAACTTTTTACATGCGATGATTTCTATCCGGAGTTGATGTGGATGTTGAAAGTTTGAATTCGGAATATTGTTTGGTAAGTTCCATTACTGATCTTCAGAGTAGTGTGGAAAAGCACTTCGAAGAATTTTGAAATCAAGCGATGCAAATGAAAAATGGTTTGGATGGAACTATATAAGTTCATATATATATATATATATATATATATATATATATATATATATATATATATATATATATAACATATATAACTAATTAACTTCAAAACCTTTTCGGTTTTTTGTTTAACTGCCAAATTTCAACCAGCTGTCTGTCAGTTACCTGTCAAGTGTCAAACCTACCAAATAAAATGTACTCTTCTTCTTCTCTTTTTTGGCTGCCATAGTTCTCTCTCTCTTGCTCTTGCTTTCTCTTAGGCGCATTGAGCCGTTTCATTTCCGGGGGCTTCAAAGGCTGCATAGTTCTACTCCCCGCGAGTCTGAAGCCCGTATGACACGGTTCAGTTTCTCATTCATAAAATGAATCATTTTTCAAGTCAATTAAGCTTTAATAACAAAACAGGTCATTTTCTGTGAGAAAAATACAATGTTGTTAAGTCCGTATATATGACACGATCCAGTTTTTCATCTATTCTCTGAATGAGAAACTGTACTGATCCATTGGAAATGGTTCCGGTCAGAATATTTTGTGTTAGTGTAGAGTGTTGAGTGACACTAACACAAAATATTCTGACTGGAGTCATGCCCAATGGATAAGTACAGTTTCTCATTCAGAATATAGATGAAAAACTAAATCGTGTCACACGGTCTTAACGCCGGGTACACATGATAGCTCTCGCTTATGGCGTATATTGCTTTCTGATTGGTCGCTGACTGAGAACATGTTCTGTATCATTCAGTGACCAATCTGAAAACAATACGCTGTAAGCTCAATTACAAAAAGCTAGCATATGAACCCGGCATAATTCTACTCCGAATTTTTTCTCAAATCTAGTACTATATTTTTGTCAGCTGTGGCCAAGGACATTCCTTGAGCTGTGGCAACGCTGCTGATTAGTAAATAGTGTCTAGTGATTAAAGATTATTTATTAGTTAAACTGAAAAAGTAAAATAGTGAACTTGTACTATTGAGCAGTTTATTTGTAAATCAAACTTGTTTGATTGTACAAGATAGACCTTCTGTTTGAACCAACTGACGATTAAACGGTCTACAAAAATGCTCATATATCAGTTTTTTACCTAAATTATGGGTGATCAGTGGTACTATAACAATCTTCATTATCCTTCAAGTCTCCCAAATTACAATTTACAATATCCTTCTGAAAATATTCCCGAAAATCGTGGATTGCCTGCTAATAATTATCAGAATGTTGCACCATACATCCATCATCAAAGTAGTGAACAATATATATACCAGACAATAGCTTCATATCCACCTCCAGCAGGACCTTATAGTATTCCACCGCCGAGTGCCATTGAACCAAATTTTGGCCCCAGTTTCAGTTATCAAGTACAGCAGAACCACTACCAAAATCAAGAATTCTCGCAACCACATGATTATGCTAAAGAATTAGAACATTACAAAATCATCAAATCCAGAATAAAGGACCCTAAAAGTGAATTTGAGTCCAATAAATCCAAAGACAGGTTAGTATAAGTAAAAGTTGAATATCATTTTATAAGCCAAACTCTACAAAAATAAAGATGGAATTTATTAGAAAATTTTCATCTTTTAATTGAATTCATTAGAAAACTTTCATCTTTTAATTGAATTCATTGAGAAATCTGTATAATCGAATAGTGTTGTTCACTAGGTGTTAAAATTAGGGGTTACTTTACACCCTGTATTATTCCATGATATTTGAAAACTATGTTATGATCATTCATTTTTTCGAATAATACATTGGCTGATTTATGCACCCCTACTTACCTACTAAACTGAGAACTAGAGTGAAACAATGCAAAAGTTCTTAGTACTAGTTACAGTTCCAGAAACGTCCTCATTGTTTCGCTAAGTAAATGAACTCGTAGTTCTTAGTCTTAGGTTTAGGTTTGGTTCTTAGGTAGGGGTGCATAAATCATATATTACATAAATATATATATATATATATATATATATATATAAACAATTAACTTCTAAATGCATTTCTGCAGCAAAAAAGAAGGAGGGGTATATACATTTTGTATATATAGAATTGTGTACATAATTAAGTCAAGTGTTTCTCTACCCTAACTAATTCAAATATATTACTTATATAAACAGAACTTGTGTACAGTTTTGTGATAGACTATATTATTATGAACTACCTCTTCATCTTTTGTATCAGCAATTTATCGGGTACGATATTTTATCTACTTACTGTTTTTTCTTTGGAAATTCCTCAAAATTTTTTATTATGGCAACCAAATGTTTCAGATACAAAGTAGAATTCTGAGTGATTTTTTTAATGTAACTCGTGTAGCAGACCCATCAAAATCAATTCTGATTGCTGAGAGTTATGCCGAAATTAAATTAAATTTATGCAGTTGAAAAAGAGATCATTGCAGTTCCTTATGAAGAATAGAAATCTGACCACTTTTTTATATCTGGTGGAATGAAGAAATCACTCCATTGTCTCAAATAAGATGGGACATCACCTGAATTCACCTTGGAAATAAATACCAACACCTGCAATTAGATGTATTCCTTTACTGGCAACCATCCTGAACTTTTTTGCATAACTTTTATTGGAGTGTATTGTAGTGCAAGAGGATTAATGTATTGTAAATTTTGACAGATAATATTTAATACTAAAACTCATTTTTTATATATGTAGTTGGCATAAATAACAACCATCTGTCTATAATGATGCCCAATTACTTCAACCTCCAATATTTGCAGCATATATGTTATATCTAAACTCGGCTCCAGTTTTGTTGTTACTTATTTCAGAAGAATTTATTCAAAACTTTTCGTATGTGGTGATTCGTATGAAAATCGCCCTGTTCTGCTCTTGTTGTACCTCTAGACCAAGGAAAACTGAGATGCAGCTATCAATACATCGATTCCATCCTCCATCGCTCAATACCTAGAGTCAGAAAAACGAATGACCTTCCTTTCTTCCTCAGGAATGCACAAGTACTGCATTCGTAGCAGTAAAGTGAAAATTCATCAAAAAGTTTGTGAATTTTGTAATCCACACTCTGGGTGCTTGCTTGAGTCCATACAAACTTTTACTTACTTTTACAAACATTCTCGGTTCCATCTAAATATCCTTCAGGTTGAGCCATATATATTTCTTCCTCCAATTTACCTTACAAAAAAGCTGTTTTGATATCGAATTGTTTGAGTTTCATACCATTTGCTGCGGCTACCGTTAAAATCATTCTGATTGTGTCAAATCTAACAACCGGGCTGAAAGTTTCTTCATAGTCTATTCTATATCGTTGGGAGTATCCTTTCCTAACTTTTAGTTACTTTCACAAACATTCTCTGTTCCATCTGAATATCCTTCAGGTTGAGCTATATATATTTCTTCCTCCATTTACCTTACAAAAAAGCTGTTTTGAAATCGAATTGTTTGAGTTTTATACCATTTGCTGCGGCTAACGTTAAAATCATTCTGATTGTGTCCAATCTAACAACCGGGCTGAAAGTTTTTTCATAGTATATTCTATATCGTTGGGAGTATCCTTTCACAACCAATGGAGCTTTGTATCTCTCAATGTTTCCATCTGGTTTTGTTTTCAGCTGGTACACCCATCGATTACCTATAGATTTCTTATTTCTTGGTAATGTAACTAGTTCCCACATCTTGTTTTGCATCAAAGATTTCATCTCATTATCCATCGCTTCCTTCCATCTTTCTTTCATTTCTGAATCCATAGCTTCTCCATAATTCCTGGGAATAGGCATATCTGCCACCTTGACATGGCCATGAAATAATTTGTATATTTTGATCGTGTCAACAATTTCGATCTGACCCTTAAAAAACATCTAGGATTTTGAAAAGGGGGAACATTCTCCATGAAAATTGAAAAATGAAAAATGTGATTCATTTGTAATATCTAACAGAAAACAACTACTTCCCCGGCACAAGCCACGCTGGACATTGAACTACATCTGATAGATATTGTGAAAAGACTCAAAAGAAAGAAAAAATCTGAAAGTGAAAATTTGCATTTTCATTCAGATAGCTGACTTTTTAAATTCTTTCTAGTTTTCCTTGAAAAAGTCATTAAATAAATTAGATAGGAGAATGTTATTAAAAAATATCACTCACAGAAATCGTTCATTTCATTGAAGCAAGGTCCGCTTCTGTCGCATTTAATCCCCAATACATTTTGGTCGACAAAAATCTATTTCGCTTTGCCAAGCTCTTCAGGAGGATTGATATAGGAATGGAATAAAACAGGCTTTTCAGAAGCATACACATCAGGGATGGATATGAGAGAAACATTTCTTCTGCGGTGACACTTTAAAAATTATTTTTTGACATAGACCTGTCATGAGCATTTTGATTTTAGTTCGAAAATATGAATAGGAAATTCATAAAATCTATTGTGGAATCATCTGCGACTGAAAGTCAAACTTTAGTCGCTATTTTCCATCGTTCAAGATAACCTCTTGGGAGGTATTCATGTTGAAAAGGGGGAACATTCTCCATGAAAATTGAAAAATGAAAAATGTGATTCATTTGTAATATCTAACAGAAAACAACTACTTCCCCGGCACAAGCCACGCTGGACATTGAACTACATCTGATAGATATTGTGAAAAGACTCTAACTGAAAAAGAAAGAAAAAATCTGAAAGTGAAAATTTGCATTTTCATTCAGATAGCTGACTTTTTAAATTCTTTCTAGTTTTCCTTGAATCACATTTTTCATTTTTCAATTTTCATGGAGAATGTTCCCCCTTTTCAACATGAATACCTCCCAAGAGGTTATCTTGAACGATGGAAAATAGCGACTAAAGTTTGACTTTCAGTCGCAGATGATTCCACAATAGATTTTATGAATTTCCTATTCATATTTTCGAACTAAAATCAAAATGCTCATGACAGGTCTATGTCAAAAAATAATTTTTAAAGTGTCACCGCAGAAGAAATGTTTCTCTCATATCCATCCCTGATGTGTATGCTTCTGAAAAGCCTGTTTTATTCCATTCCTATATCAATCCTCCTGAAGAGCTTGGCAAAGCGAAATAGATTTTTGTCGACCAAAATGTATTGGGGATTAAATGCGAGAGAAGCGGACCTTGCTTCAATGAAATGAACGATTTCTGTGAGAGATATTTTTTAATAACATTCTCCTATCTAATTTATTTAATGATTTTTTCAAGGAAAACTAGAAAGAATTTAAAAAGTCAGCTATCTGAATGAAAATGCAAATTTTCACTTTCAGATTTTTTCTTTCTTTTTCAGTTAGAGTCTTTTCACAATATCTATCAGATGTAGTTCAATGTCCAGCGTGGCTTGTGCCGGGGAAGTAGTTGTTTTCTGTTAGATATTACAAATGAATCACATTTTTCATTTTTCAATTTTCATGGAGAATGTTCCCCCTTTTCAACATGAATACCTCCCAAGAGGTTATCTTGAACGATGGAAAATAGCGACTAAAGTTTGACTTTCAGTCGCAGATGATTCCACAATAGATTTTATGAATTTCCTATTCATATTTTCGAACTAAAATCTAGGATTTTCTTCGTTATCATCAGATTCGTCCTTATCACATGTCTCTGTTCAATAACTTCTTCTAAAATTTCCTCTACTCTTTCATAATCTTAGCTGACTTCTTGTGTATCACTTATAGTTTCAGACTCATTTTCAGGAATTATTTTCAGTGATAACTATTTGATTTTTCCTTTCTTCCACTGACAGTTCATCTTTGGAAATGAAATCATGACTGAAAACGAGTAATCGGAGTTTGTACCCTTCCAGGAGTTGAGCTTAACTTTTGGTTTTTCGTTTATAACTCCTAAACAACGCATCATAGCGATAACTTTATTAAACAAATTGAAGAACAATAAATTCTGCGTCGATTTACCTCCCCAACTTTGGAATTGGACTAATTTATAAGGTAGTAATCGACGGCTGAAAGACGACGATTTTTTTCTTATTGGCTAAAATGTACCATTTGACTTTTTGTCGTCTGTAGCATCCACTGGTCCTACCAAAACACTTTTGTAATCGAAGTTGTAGAGAATTCAACGGCGAGTTAAAAGAACACCTAAATTTTAATATCTTGCTTCCTGACCATTATTTCTTGTATTTAGACTGTTCAGTCATACCGAGAAATATCATCTTTCAGGTGTTAGACGATACATGAATAAATACATTAATTGTTTTGTAGTATGGAGAAAAATAATTATAGACTTTTTCCATGGAGTGTAATAATTCAGGTGTATATTCAGGGTGAGTCAGAATAAAATCTTAATACAGATTCCTCAACCTCATTTCGAGGTACACTACAAGGTTTATTAACGTGATAATTTGAAGTTATAATTTTTAATTTTCGCGAACTATTGGCGCAGTTATGATGGTCATATTTTCCTTCATATTTTCTTTGGGCAAGTGAATGTATAAATGACTATGATAAATGACATCATTTAGGCTCATCCTGTTAATATAATAATAATAATAGGTAATGTAAAATTTACAAAATTTGTAAAATTGATGAATTTGTTTTGATTATCAATTTTGCAATTTTGAAGGGGGGTGTTAATATTATCGAATAATGATAGTACCTAATCCCATCTCTAATATTGCACATCTCTAATGTCGGTAATGTAGAGTACCATAAGGATGTCAATTAAAAATATGAGTTGTAGTTAGTAGTTGATACTTGATGTCTGTAAAAAATGTCTGTCCTAGTGTCCTAAAGAAATAAAAATACTTCATCAACACATTATTTATTTCCTATAATTAGTACTATTGACACTGACTCTAACGGAGGTTATGGGCCCAGGCAGCAGGCAAGCAGAGGAAGATTAGTGTGTTGGAATTGGAAAAGAAAATTTGTCTTCAAAAATAAGTAATTTTGGTATTCAAAAATGGCCGGTGTATTGGCGGGCAGAGTAAATAGCAACAGTGCAGTAGCAGAAAACAAGCATGGAATAATACTTTTGTGGAACTGGATTTGATAATTGGAAGTTTAGACTGACATCAGTGTTGAAGGCGATGGATTTAAAAAATGCTCTAAAAGAGGTAGCTGCAAATGAAAGAGATGAAGCTTGGCAAAAAATGAATAGTAAAGCATGCATGGTAATAATACAGTGTGTATCAGATACTCACTTAGAGTATATCAAGGATTTAGAAGTTGCATAGGAGATGATTAGCAAATTAGAAGGAATTTTCGACAAGAAAGGTACATGTTCAAAATTCTATTTGTTAAAAGAACTGATTTCCATTAAGTATAACATCAACATGGATCTGCAGGATTTTTCAAAATGTGACCGAATATTCAGAGAATTGAAAGGCTTAGGCAGTAGTTTCGACGAATCAGACATGGCTTGCTTCTTACTGTTATCTATGCCTACTGAATATGAAAATGTAGTAACTGCTATAAGAACTCTTTCTGAAAATGACTTAAAAATGGAATTTGTTAAAAGTAGGCTGTTGGAGTTTTGTTTAAACAAAAATCAGGGTAAAAATTGCAAAAATATTAGAGATGTTCCTACTTCTTTTAGTGCTGCTCCAAGACAGATTAAATGTTTCAAATGTAATAAAGTGGGACATGTTCAGAATGTTTGTGGAGTAAAGTGTCATGTCTGCGGTAAATATGGGCACAAGGCTTTTCAGTGCAGAATTAAAAAGGAAAACAGGGCTAACTATGCAGAAAGCCATGGTCTGGGAGAATCGAAGGGCGAACACACAACATCTGATCGGACTGTGGAGGAGGCAGTGGCTTTTTGTGCTGCTTCAGACAGTTTCAGTAATATTGATTCGACAGAATGGTATGCAGACTCTGGTGCAACGCATCACTATATTAACAGCAAAGATGTCTTAGTGAATAAAAGAGAGTTCACCGAACCAAGGTTGATTCAACTCGCTGCGGAAGGAAAATTTATGAGGGCTGTGTGTGTCGGTGATATGGAGGCCATTAGTGTTGTAGGCCAGAAAAGGGTACCTATTATTATCAAAAACATATTATGTGTTCCGGAGTTACGAGTAAATTTATTATCTATTTCAACCATAGAAAAAGCAGGCTTTCAAGTTGTATGTAATAATGGTAAAATTATAATTCAAAAAGATAAGAACATATTTGCTGAAGGTAACCGTATAAACAATTTATATAAATTAGTTTTTGAGCATAGTCATTTTGAATATGCAAATTTAGCCTTAACTAATAAAGACAAAGAAATTTGGCATCTTAGATACGGACATTTAAATTATGATTCATTGTTAAAAATAAAAAATTTGAATTGAGTTAACGGTCTGGAGTTTGCAAATTCAAAAACTGATACAAAAATTTGTGATGTTTGTGTAAAAAGTAAACAGAAATGCTTACCATATCGTTCAAAAGTGTCAAGAGCTAGTAGGGTTTTAGAACTAATACACACTGACGTATGTGGACCAATTACTCCTTGTTCTCGCAATGAAAATTTATATTTTGTCACTTTTGTAGATGATTACTCTAGATTAGTCATGGTATATGTGATCAAACATAAGCATGAAGTATTAAAATGTATGAAAGAATATGAAGCTAGGGTAATATCTTTGTTTTGTGGAAAGAAAATCTCAAAAATAAGGTGTGATAATGGTGGTGAATATTGTTCAAAAGGTTTTTTAGATTTCTGTCTTGAGAAAGGTATAGAAATATCCTACACACCGCCTTATACTCCTCAACTTAACGGGGTAGCAGAAAGAATGAATCAAACTCTCATGAATATAGCAAGATCGATGATTATGCAAGCTAATTTAAGTAGAATTTTCTGGGAAGATGCTGTGTTAACAGCAGCATATATTACGAATAGAACCTAATCTTGTTTGGTTCAAAATAAAACGCCATTCGAGTTATTTTATAATAAAAAACCATGTGTATCACATATGAGGGTGTTTGGGTGTATTGCTTATGCTAGAGTACCTGATTGTTTAAGGAGTAAGTTAGATGACAAAGGAAAATTGTGTAGGTTTTTAGGTTATACTGAGAATGGTTATCGCTTGTGGCAGGAAGATGAAGGTAAATTAATTCATAGCAGAAATGTTGTTTTTGATGAGAAGAATTTTACGAATAATAGTAATAGGTTAATACCATATGAAGTTGATAGTGAAAATGATGATGAGAATATAGAACAAGATCAAGTAAAAAATGATTCAGAAAGGGTTAAAGTGAATGGGTGTAAGATTGAAGAGACTAAGGTTGAAACTGAAAGGTTGAGTGAAAGACCAAAAAGGAATATTAGGTTACCAACAAGATTTGATGACTATGAGGTTGATGTAAGTTGTTTGGCTTTGTTGAGTGAATTTTCTGAGGATCCTCAATCCTATAAAGAGGCTAAAATCAGTTCAAATTGGAATTTCTGGAAAGGAGCAATAGATGATGAATTGAATGCATTAAAAATGAATGAAACCTGGGAGTTAGTTGACAGGCCGCAAACGGCGAAAATAATTACCAATAGGTGGGTGTTTAGGGTTAAGATGGATGAAGAAGGTAAGAGGTTATACAAAGCTCGCCTAGTAGCTAGAGGTTATGAGCAACATGATTTTGGAGAATTTGGTAAAATACATGCACCAGTTGCAAAATTATCTACTTTGAGAATTTTACTTTCAATTAGTCACAGTTATGATTTAATTATTGAACAACTTGATGTTAAGAATGCTTTTTTGCATAGTGAACTCAAAGAGCAGATTTTTATGGAAATCCCAGAAGGGCTGAATGATTTTGAAGCTAATAATAAGGTATGCTTGTTAAAAAGAGCAATATATGGGCTTAAACAGGCTCCTAAGGTTTGGAATGAGAAATTTAATGACTTTATGTTAAATGTTCAATTCAAGCGATCGAAATCAGATTACTGTCTTTACACATTTCTGAAACAAAATGTGAGATGTTATCTACTCTTGTACGTTGATGATATATTAATCGCATGCAATGATTCAAATTTCCTTTCCTATTTAAAACAAAAGTTGTCTGAGAATTTCAAAATCAAAAATTGTACATCTGATAATCTTAATTTTTTGGGCATTAAAATTGTTAAGGATGATAAAAATAAAGTTATAACAATAGATCAAAGTTCAGCAAAAATACAAAAACACCTATGGAAAATAAGTTAGATTTAACAAGACTTTCTGAAGCTAATGCTAAAACAAATTTGCCATTTAAAGAACTTTTAGGAAGTATGATGTATATAATGCTTGGAACAAGACCTGATATCTGTTTTAGCATTAGCTATTTTGGTCAGTTTCAAGATTGCGCCTCTGATGAACATTTTAAACATTTGTTAAGAGTGTTGAAATATTTGAAATGCACCAATAACTATAAATTACATTTCAACTCTTCTAAAGAGTTTAATTTGCTTGGGTACAGTGATGCCGACTGGGCAAATAATATTTCTGATCGTAAATCCATTAGTGGTTACTGTTTTAAACTTAATGATAATCTTATATCTTGGTGTACCAAAAAACAGTCGTTTATAACACTCTCTAGTACAGAGTCAGAATTCGTGGCAGTTTGTGCATCATCGTGTGAATTAATTTATATCAAAAATTTACTATTGAATATGGAAGTGAATTTACCATTGCCAGTTATAATCTATGAGGATAATCAAAGTGCCATGAAACTACTCGATAATTTCGAAAATAACAAACGGTGTAAACATATTGATGTGAAGCTACACTTTGTATTGGACTTAATTAATGATGGAGTTTTGCTTCTCAATTACATATCTACTAATGATCAAATAGCTGATGTGTTTACAAAAGCTTTAGGTAATGTAAAATTTACAAAATTTGTAAAATTGATGAATTTGTTTTGATTATCAATTTTGCAATTTTGAAGGGGGGTGTTAATATTATCGAATAATGATAGTACCTAATCCCATCTCTAATATTGCACATCTCTAATGTCGGTAATGTAGAGTACCATAAGGATGTCAATTAAAAATATGAGTTGTAGTTAGTAGTTGATACTTGATGTCTGTAAAAAATGTCTGTCCTAGTGTCCTAAAGAAATAAAAATACTTCATCAACACATTATTTATTTCCTATAATTAGTACAATTGATACTGACTCTAACACATCGATACTTGACCTAAAAGTCATAACATTCCATATGCCTAGGAGGTTTCTGAGATAATTGAGAAAAACTGAAGATATGTCCTGAGTAGCAACGTAATTTCATATGTGCAATAATCGCATAATGGTAATTTCTTACCACATATCAGAATAACGGTCAACGTCCTTAACATTTTTTAATCTTGGAAGAATCGGAAACATATTCTGACTCACCCGTACTATGTTTCCGATTCTCCCAACATTAAAAAATGTTGGGGAGGTATTCCAATATGCTGTAAGAAACTAGTGTTATGTGATTATTGTACGGAGAAAATTATGTTAGGACTTCAAATTATCACTTTGATAAAATTTTATTAGTTTGACAAGTTTAACAGTTTTTCCATCAAGAGTTTTGAAGAAAAAAAATTAAATCTAATTTTTTTTCGTACTTTGAACACCCTGTATCTCAGAGAAGATGCATTTTAGGACACACTTTTATAGGAACTTTTCACCTCGAAACGAGGTGAAGAATCTGTACTCGGTCTTATTCTGACTCACCCTTTATATATATTAAAAATTGCATCAGTTACAATTATTGAGAACCAAAGTTTAATTCAAATCAAATGGAAATTATATACAGTATCGGAAACTTTCCATCTGTGGTATAGACAGTAATCTACGCAAGCAACAAGGAACGCAATGACATGATAACACCGCACTACTGCGCGCCTCCCCTGTTGCCTCGTCCGACGGATAAGCAACTCATGTCGATATACCTCCCTCGAGCGAGTAGAGGAGAAATTGTAATGCTGTCTCAACATATTAAGGTTTTCTTTACGCTCTCATAAGACCACCATACCCCATATGAAAACTTTCCGATACTGTATAAAATACAAATAAACAAAATCAAATATAAAAACGCAACTGCAAGCAAATTTATTACAATAACATTTTTTAAATGTTCAGCCTCTTTGATGTGGTTGGCCTCTCATCTTGCTCTACTCCATCATCTTCTGGGTCATCTTCCATCTCAAAAAATCGTTGAAGTCCTCTTCTTCTTGAAAAGGACCCTCTTTTGAATTTCTCGTGAAGTTCATAGTTTTTGAGGCTTACAATCATAGGATTCAGCACTGAATCGTACAGTTGAAAAGAGGAACTCATTTGCCTTTTTAAGTCTGTGGCTCGAGGTCAAATTTTTTGATCAAACTACCTTGAAGTGGCTTCATTTCTGTGGTGGTTTTCGAAAACCTTGGGTTTCTTTGGAATTGTTTCAAGAAAACAAATAGAAATTACGTCACTTTAAGGCAGTTTGATCAAAGCTTGAGTTTAATTTGCCAGCGCCAAAGTAGGTCCACTTGTATGTACATTGTGGTCATTGTGTCAACAGAATAACCATCAGCGTCGATAAGGGAGGGTACTTGGGGACATACCGCCCCCTGAAGTATAATTTCTTATGTAAAGAACGCTGTACTACTAGCCAACCGCCAAGTTATAATCCAAATTCTACTTTTAAGTACCCCACTCCCAGAAAAAAAATCAATCATGCGCCTGTGAAGAACAGAATATTCAGCATATATACCAGAATTTTATTACATATCAATAATCATTAATGATTCAACAAATGGTTCTTTGGCTGTTTAAATCTTCCACAACTATTGTGCATTATTTTTTTGCTGTTTGAAGCATGTACTTCGACATTTTATTGAAAATGTCCTTCTGAATACAAATATTTATTGACAAGATACTTCGAAATACAAGAAATAATGGTCCAAACTGGATGTATGATATTCCAAAATTACTGTTCTTGAAATTTAAAAATTTAGGTGTTCTTTTAACTCGCCGTTAAATTCTCTACAACTTTGAATACAGGTGTGTTCTGATAGGACCATTACTTTGGATGCTACAGAAAGTCGTCAAATGGTACATTTTAGCCAATATGGAAAAAATTGTCATTTTCAGCCGTCGATTACCACTTTATAAATTATTCCAATTCCAAAGCTGTGGAAGTTAATCGACGCAGAATTTAATGTTCTTCAATTTGTCTATCCATAAGGTTTTTGCTAGAATGCGTTGTTTAGGAGTTATAAGCGAAAAACTGAAGGAAGTCCAAACATTTCAAAAACAAAAATGTTTTAGAACGATTTCCAGCTTTCCCCAGAACACTTTAAGGTTCCCGTCTTTCAGGTCTCATTTTACTGGAGTAATTCTGAAACCCTTCACAGCCAAAAACTTTCAGCAAAAACTTTCAGAGGCATATTTGTTAATGTCGATATTATTATTATTACTAACGTTGACTTAACTTTCGCAGTGGTGGGCCATAACTCTCAAAAAAGTATAATCCATTGAAAAAAACTTTTCCTAGTCTTATATTTTTCTTCAAAATTATCAAAGAATTCTCTGTAGCTGTGAATACCTTTTTCTTTACGCTATGCATTATGCTATACACTATCCACGATTTTCTCAGTTCAGTCTTCTCCACTTTCCACTTCTACTTATATTCATTTCATAGTTATCAAGAATTCCTTATCTCTAGAGATGCACAATATCATCAATTTGAATAATTGTTAATGTCAACTAATTTCTGAAGTTCAAAAAGTCACATCTACCTTGGATTACCTATCGCGAATTATTCCCAATAGTTTCTTAGAGGTGAAGGTATATGTTATTGTTTTGAATATTTCGCTGTTCGCTGCAAATGTTTCGAGTCTTAGAGTCGATTATAATGAAAAAGATTTTTCAATTTATCGACACAAATTATGTTCTATTTTTTTAACATACTCATTGTCCTACATGGTTCCTCATCGTCAAACAAATATATTCTGTGTGTTGAATTTTATAAGGAAAGTAAAAATGTTGCTAGCTGCGTTTCCAACATTTCTCCTTTGTTTCTGGTGAAGAGAAAATAATCTCGAATATTTGAAATGTTCACTTAATTTTTATCTTCAACTGCAATACCTAACAAAATCTCTGAATGAAACGAAAAATTTCGACAAAATCTCTGTTCTGAAACTAGCCAGTCGAGCTAACCAAAACAAAATGGCGCTTCATATGAGCATCAATTCGAATAGTTGGCTATCAATGAGTTCTAGAAATATCATCAAATCTTTTTTGGTATCTATGGTGAAATATGCAATACACTGTACATTACTTCATTCAACAATTGAACTTTTATAATTAGTTTGCAAAATTACTATAACATTTGTCAATCTGTTTCTGCTAAATTGTCAGTATAGTTTTCAGTTGAATAAACCCTTAACTACTGAAGTGGTATATCATTACAATTTATTCAGCAATAAAATCCCGTCGTCACACCGCAGAAGATAAAAAATTCATTTTTGAAGAAGTAAAAAGACTTTTATCTGAAGGAATAATTGAAAAAAGTAACTCTCCTTGGAGAGCTCAAGCGCTAGTAACCAAGTTATCGATTACTCCCAGACTATAAATCGATATACTTTTCTTGATGCATATCCATTGCCCAGGATTGAACATATAGTAAATGAAGTTTCCAAATAGAGTATTTATTACTTTAGATCTACGAAGTGCTTGATCATCAATTGCCATTGATGAAGGAAGAACAAATATTTACAGCTTTTGAGGCTGATAATTGTATCAATTTAAAAGGGTTCGGCGTCATGAATGGAGTCGCCTGTTTCCAACGAGTAATGGATGATATTATCCGAAATGAGAACCTATATGGAGTATATGCCTAGCTTGATGACGTCACCATTTGTGGAGAATGAAGCACAGCACAACGAAAATCTACAAAAATTTTTGAATGTTTGTAAACTATACAACCTCACAATCAATTATGATAAAAGTCACTTCTGCAAGCAGTCTATCAAGTTACTTGGTTATCCTATTGAAAATGGCACTATTAAACCAGATCCTTCAAGACTTGAAGCGCTTATGAATATAGAAGAAGAAGAAGAAAATCTTTATTAACTCCGCATTGACCTAATATAAAGGTATAGAGCATGTCCTACAATAAAAGGTTAAGACTAATTCTTATTAATAGTGAATTATTAAAAGTTTAGTGACATTTACACACTTAAAATAAAATAGACATATACACATACACACACACACACCTACATGTACATACGCACAGATATACAGAGGGGGTTTTCAGTTTACTTCAATCTACTTAATACAATTATTTGACAAACAAATAAATAAAATATGACATAAATGTTTCGGAGGTGCAATGATCGTAGTATACTATTAAAATGAGTCACAGAAGAATTCATCCAGGTTGTAATATGCGTTGCAGAATAGAATAGTTTTTAATGTTGTCTTTAAAGCTTTAGTTTCTGGGGTATAGACGTGCCTAGAGATAAACACTCACTGCAAAGAGTTGTCGGAATGTTTTCTCACTACTCACGATGGATACATCGTTTTCCTGAAAAAATCCATTCACTAATAAACTCTAAAACATTTCCCTTACCTGAAAAAGCCATTTCTGACTTTGAGAAGATGAAAAGAGATATAGGAGATTTTGTTGTTACTACCATTGATGAAAATGTACCTTTTGTGGTTGAAACGGATGCATCCGAACATGCAGTAGCTGCGTGTTCGAGTCAAAATGGTAAGCCAGTTGCGTTTTTCACAAAAATGCTGTCTCAATTGGAACAAAGGTTTTCAGCAGTAGAAAAAGAAGCATATGAGATTGTTGAATCATTGAAAAAGTGGAGACATTATCTGATAGGTAGACATTTTCAATTAATCACAGACCAGAAGTCAGTTTCTTTCATCTTCAATACTTTTCATAAAAGTAAAATAAAAATTGAAAAAATTCTCAATTACGACATCATCTATAGACAAGGAAAAAGTAATACTGTTGCAGACACTTTTTCAAGGATTTGTAGTGCAGCCGTTTAAAATCCTCTTTTCGAATTACATCATTCCCTTTGTCTTCCTGGAATCACCCGTATGAATCATTGGATAAAAACTGGGAATCTTCCATATTCCGTTGAAGATATTTGAAAGATATCATCAGACTGTCCGGTATGTGCTGAAATAAAAATAATTTTGTCATAACAAAGAAATTAATAAAACCCACTGCTCCTTTAGAACGTTTGAATATTGATTTGAAAAGGACTCTTCCAACATGCACAGAAAATAAGTACCTCTTGAAAAGGCAAAAAGGGTAAAATGGCAAGATATCGAAAAAAGTTATTTGAAGAAGTTGCTTGGAATTTAATTTCATACTCATATGAGTATATACAAAGTTTGAAAATATAATGGAAGAAAATTGAAAATGACTTTTTAAATTTTTTCCTAGCTTTATGAAAATATCAAATTATTTTCTTATGAATAGCTTGATCATAGTGAAACATTTGTATTTCAATGATAATGACAAAACATCTTTTTCTCCACACCAGAGAGCACTAAATTGAAAAAATCGGATTTTGTCAGAACCCTGGCCACGACCATTGTGATGACATGACACTCCAGAAACATGGTGTTTTCCAGATTATAATCAAGTTTCGATGATAATCTTGCCAAAGCGGTTCACTTGGCATGCAATGTTGAAAACTCTAAGCCTCTTTATGACGCACTATTTTTAAGAATATGTGCGAAGTGAAATGTTGGCACGATTATCATCAAAAATTGATTAAAATTCTGATATAACTGTTAGATACGTACCAATGTAACAGCTAGGTTCTGGTGTGGAGAAAAAGAAAAAGATGTGTCATTATCATTGAAATACAAATTTTTCAGTATGATCAAGCTACTCATAATAAAATAAGATACGAACCAGCTAGACAACAGCTAGGCAACAGCTAGGGTTCTGATAAAATCCAATTTTTTTTTAATTTAGTGCTCTCTGGTGTGGAGAAAAAGAGAAAGATGTGTCATTATCATTGAAATACAAATTTTTCTGTGTGGTCAAGCTACTCATAAGAAAATAATTTGATATTTTCATACAGCTAGGAAAATATTTAAAAAAAAATAGTCATTTTCAATTTTCTTTCATCATTTTCAAACTTTGTATATCTACATAAAATTCTAAGCAGCTTTTTTAAATAATTTTTTACGATATCGTTCCATTTGTCAAAATTGATTATTAGGTTATCAATAAACTTTTTTCCCAGATGGTACATAATTTTTGGCGGTCACTGTTTAATCAATGCTAAACATATATTCAATTATTCGTTACTCTTTCAATAATGATAATGTCTCTATTCATCACAATGAACTCAACGTAAAGTGGAGAAAATAAATAGATTTAAGATAAAACAATGAAGTGTCAGCTTGAGCTGACTGAGTTACGGACAATGGTATAATAATAATAATCCCTCATAAACACTGGTAGAGTGTACCCAAAGGCAAAGTCTGTGCGGGTAAAGACCAGATATGATTATGATTTGCAAATGTGCTTCTGCAAATGATTCAGTAATAACCAAGTTGTCAGGATAATACTTCATTTCAGCTGCTGTGATAGTTTCGTAGTTGGGGTAAATATTACTGTTGTTATATTTGGCTACATTTCTGATTATATTATCCTAGAATTCTCGTAAATGTGCTTCAGCAATTATTGATAAGACAGTCTGTCTAATTTTGACGTAGACTTCTTCGTAGTTTGTCACATGGCTGGACATAGAAAGTGATTTCATAACAACTGTGGAGAATCTAGTTTTCTTTCTGTTCGAAGTTGCATTTGAGTCGCGTACCTCAATTTTCGAGAACTGTAGTGTGATCGAAGGGCCTCAGTTTTTCTTATTTTCTGGCCTTCATAACTTCCAGAAAAAACATCTGGTGGTCTTCTACTTCCCTTGCGAATTCTGGATTACAGGAAAATTGATTCCCGATCTCTAGTCACGATTGACTTCTATTCATAAGATACTTCTTAATGACGCATTTCATTTCATACCTGCGAAGCTAATATAATATGACTGTTATGTTCTAAATGTAACAATGCTGTTTCGGAAAATGATCCAGTAGCGATTTGTGGCTGTTGTACTACAGTTATACACCAAAAATGTTTGGAACTATTCCGTTCTGAATTGATAGCTATCATAATCAAAAAGTGCAATCTAATTAATTTTTGTCCAGAGTGTAGAGAGCGATTCAAAACAGTACGAATAATTATTCAGAAGCTGAATGAAGTCATTGAAATCAATGAAGTTTTGATGGAAGAGAATAAAAAAATTAAGAAAAATTGTCAAATATGGAGTTTAGCTGTGATTGTAATATTAACGGTACTCTCCAGGAAATAAATGAAAGACAAGTTAGAGCATCCAACATGATAGTGTGCAATGTGCGAGCTAAGGACGATAAAAAAAAACGTGGAAAAGATTATTGGGGAGCTTGCAGAGGAAGTGATTTATTTCTTTTCATTTATTTATTTGTTTTCATATGTATATTTATTCATGTATGTATTTACTTATGGTTCCCAAGAAACATTTCTATTTTTAGAGGGATAAATCATAGTAGGCAATTTAATTGTATATGTATTTAGTTATGTTTAATTAGGACTTTCTCGTAAATAACATGTTACTAGGCTGTGAACCTGCAACAAAAAACATGTGTGTGTACACTTCACTGTGTAATAAGAAAATCTGGCAACATCGCAAATTATCGCAACAATTTTTTTCAGAAACTGATTCTTCAGACCGTGAAGTATTTTTCAAGCAACAACTCTCCACTTAAACTAACTCTATACGTAACTTTTTGCTTATCAAAACAAATGGAACATTTCTTTGATATAATTTTAAACGCACCTCTCTACTGCAGCATTAGCAGCTTTTATGAATTAAAAAAAAAACTGAATGAAAATACCTTTATCAACAGACGACATATGAAGTTAGTTATGTACTTCACCACACAAGTTCAAAAATTACTTATACAAAACAATCATCAACAAAGCACAACAAAGTTTAATTAAAATGTCCTGCAGAGGATTGCAACCGTACTGAGTGTCTGGCAATGAGCGACATGACTAATGTTATTCCGAATAAAATATATAAAAATTGAGCTTTATACTTTGATGAATTTGAAGTGCAATTTTGTACACCTTTACTACCTGTTACATTCCAAAACCCCCACTACCCAAGTTTCCCTGTTTTAGAAGCATATGTAAAAAAACTTTCAGCTTTTATAAAATGAGGAAGGTCTGGCAGTCGCGAGCTGTATCCACTGGTTATTATTTAATAATTCTTGTAAAACTAGTAAAATCAATTCAGTAGAAAGTTTCACAATAACTGTGTCAATTTTAGGAATATTAAAAAATACGAAGGAAGTGGCAGTTGCGTCTTCACAAATTCATAAACTTCTTAACATGATTATTTTGGGTATTTAACCTTCTGCAATGAAAATGAAAAAATGTAAATCCTAGGAAATCTGTACAAGTATAGAAGAGCAAATTAATGAATTTTCCCGATAAGTTACTGCGTTCACAAGAGTGTTACCTTGAATGAAATCATAATTTTTGTCAGTATCGTACGTTTTGGAGACTGTATCCGCCTCCGTTATCAAAAATCTCTGAAAACTGTATTTGGATTGGAGATAAGATCTTTTTTCTACTGATCTATATGAAAATGATCATTTTTGATTCGGATACCCTACATGAAAGTGATAGTTTTTCACTCTAAAGATAAAAATGAAACGAATGAATATCATCATGCGACCTGAAGGGAATAAACTAAATAGAAATTGATGTATTTTTGACAATAAATTTTAATCCAGTATTTAATAAACATCTATCGTAGAAAAAATAGCCTTTCCTTTTCGAGATGAAATTCGTTTTTTTCGTTCGTGAGATTGCCACACCCAGGATCTGAAAGAGAATTGAATTTTCTCAAGGAAAATGCTCATCCAGATCAATACGTGGAAAAAACCATACATGAAATTGAAAACAGTAAATGTGCGTATTCATTAGAGCATTCGTTCTGCATGAGCACCGAACGAGCAAATGCTTGAATAGTGTGGACTCTGATTTGAGCACAAACAGAATGCGTGTTTATATTACGCAGTATAAGGCAGCCTGAGCTTGAATCGAGCAGCACATGCGCTCATTCGGTACTCATGCGGAACAAATGCTCTAGTGAATCATCATAGGTATGATGTAAGAACAACATTTGAAACAACCAATACATTGAGATCAATACTTACACATATGAAACCAAAAAACACTGATAAATGTTTAAAAAATTGTGTTTACGACATACCTTGTGCATGTGGTGGATGTTATAAAGGTGAAACATCAAGAACATCGATTGTGCTCTAGGTATAACATAAATCAGATAAAGAACAGATTCGAAAATATCCGAACAAATTCTTATTCCCAGACCACAACTCTGCTGAAATAAAAATATTATCTATTATTATCTATCTCTCTATCTATCATATTTGATGACGATCATATTAGGAAATGGAAAGTTGAAAGAAACTGCCTGCATTATTTTATCTAATAACTGTTTTTCAACAAATTCCATCGAAATGGACTGACCTGGTTACCTCTCCCTAGAAACAAAATGAGAACTAACATGATGGTGATTGATTGATACCGGACACCCTATGTATCAAGATAGCAAATGTCATCCTTAAGAATTCATGGCAGATTTCATTTGACTTTCTCAAAAAGAGATCTCATCATCTCCAATTCGATTCAAATACAGTTTTCAGCGAATTTTGATAAAGAGAAGTATTTTTTGGTCAATTTAAACTTATTTTTTCAGTGTACGATACTTTACTGACAGAAATTATAATTGTCAAGGCAGTAATTTACCCCTTTTACACTTGAACAGATATCCTTGGATTTACATTTTTCCATTAAGGTAAATACCCAAAAAAAAAAATCATGTGAACAATCGAATTTTCTCCACATATTCAAACTCTGAATCAATATTCATGGAAAGACTCGGAACGAGATTTTCTTTTCTTAAAAATTAAAAAAGTAAATTCAAAGAAATATATACAAGTACATATACAAGAGCAAAAAAAACAATAAGAAAAAGAGAAGTAATTTTTAGCTAATATGAACTTACTTTTTCGGATAGGCAACTTTCAGAATATGTTATGTTACTAACCAAATTTAAAATTTTTATTCAAGATAGCGGACTTGGAAACTTATCTGGGCAAATTAATTCATTTGCTCTTCTACACTTGTATAGATTGCCAACATTTTATATTTTTTATTTTCAGACTGAAAGGTTAAAACACCAAAAAAAACATGTCTAGAAACGATTTTCTTCCACAAAATCAAACTTTCAATCCATATTTTTTTGTAATAATTATATCTGTGACATATCAAATTTTTTACGGACTTTTCTATTAATTGCACAATTATTATATCTAGCATGGATTCCAATGGAAATGGGTCTGCAAGTTTTGCCACGGACGTTGTCATGGTGCCCAGTGAAGATCTCGACTTCATTTACGACGATTGTGATTCCCATGCCAATGAGATTGCCGAGTTATACAGCTATACTGAAAATGCCGATCTCCATTTAAACTTGTCATCTTTCGAGCAGCAAATGAATGCCTATCGTATATCCCATGTATCATGGAGGCAGCTGCCTCTTACTGAGAAAAGTTCCATCATCATGAAAATTCTAAATCAATTGGAATTAAATGACAAGGAAACAAGAATGCAGAGTGCTAAATATATTTTGTATATTGCTCAAGGTGGGTGGCTGGGATTGCAAAGTGATACAGAAGTTCTCAGTAGTGCAAAAGAAAGTTGTTTGTTGTTGTACAAGCTAGGCACTTTCAGTGCTTTTATTGATCTTCTGAATCTAGAAATCGAAAATAACGTAGCAATCAATAAAGCATCAATATCCATAACGGACTCTGAAGACTTGAGAGTGATATTGACTGTGCTATATACAATTACAGAAGTTGTTCGTAGTGAGAGAAAATTACATCCTGATATTTTTAATTCGTTTTGTTGGGAAATAATGAATGCTAGGAATGATGAAATAATAATATTAAAGTTATTTGACATGTTGACCAAGTTTTGTGGTGGTGTTTCTCCTCATTTTCCAATAAAAAAAATTTTGTTACTCCTTTGGAAATTGATTCTGTTAGCATTGGGAGGTACTAATGAATTGAGGATTTTGAAGGCAGAATGTCGTGATAAGGCATCATTACCTGCACAGGTGGAAGATGTTGCAGAGATTTTGAAATCTATGAGACCATCCTCACCCCCAAGTTTTCCACCAGATCTTTTAGAAGACCAAAATCAGAGGCGTAAAAGAAGCCTAGTTAAGCAGAGTAGTTTGGAAGATGAACCAATAGATATGGAAATATTTGAAAATGAAGATAGCTACATGGAGACCAAAGAAAGCATTCCCACCTTTGAGCGGCTCCAAGATATATCTGAATACGGTGACAAATCTAAAAGTTTAAAGTTGCCTTGGAAGCCAAAAGTGCATAAAAAAGAAGTAGACCTATTTCTAAACATTGCTCGAGAGAAGTTTATAGGTTATACTTTAGAAGGAGATGATACAACAATGTTTGGTTTACCCCAGCCCATTCATGATAGCTTAAATATTCTTAAAGAACATATCTACATTTCTATAGCTGAATTACAAATGAAGAAGGAAGAAGTTATCAGCAGAAACCCACTTACCACAAATGATGAAATAGAAATGACCCCTACGGAAGTTCTCTATCAAGCTATGTTTCCAAATTTGCCTCAATACATCATATGTTTATTGAAGATTCTGCTTGCTACTACTTCTAGGGCAAAGACATCCAGTGATTCTATAAATATATTAGGTGATGTGTTACCAAAAGAAATGCCACTGACTGCGTTTCAGTCGTTGAAATTAGGTATAGATGTAAACAGACACAAAGAAATAATAGTAAAAGCAGTTTCAGGAATTCTTTTACTTCTTCTGAAACATTTCAAACTGAATCACGTTTACCAATTTGAGTTCATGTCCCAACATTTGGTTTTTGCTAACTGCATTCCTTTGATTCTCAAATTTTTCAATCAAGAAATAATGATGTATGTCAAAGCAGCAAATAGTATTCCAGTATTAGATTTTCCCTCCTGTGTACTTGGAGATCAAACAGAAGTAAATGCTGGTATTGAAATCGGTTGTGACTTGAAATATTGCTGGAGAAACGTTTTTTCTAGTATTAACCTACTTAGAGTTCTGAATAAGTTGTGCAAGTGGAAAAATTCACGCATAATGATGCTTGTTGTTTTCAAATCAGCTCCAATTCTGAAAAGAACTCTCAAGATGAGACAAGCCATGGCACAACTTTATATTTTGAAACTTCTGAAGATGCAGACTAAATATCTAGGGAGAAACTGGAGAAAGTCTAACTTGAGAACTGTCAGTCTCATTTATCAAAAAGTGCGACATCACTTAAATGATGACTGGGCATATGGTAACTTTTTAGATGCTAAGCCATGGGATTTTCAAGCAGAAGAAATATCTTTGAGAACTGCTGTGGACAGATTCAACAGTCGCAGATATATTAAAATGACAGAAAATGAGTTTGAACCAACTGATAATAATTTAACTAGTGCTTTGGGTGGTGATATCAACTTTTCCGAAAATTTCCAAAAAAATTATTATCTTTGGCTAGAGGATGAAGTTTTCAAAAATGAAATTGAATGGGATAAGTTGTTTTGAAAGTGTATGAGAAAGTCTAGTTCTTAGTTATAAGTTTGTCACAGCTCAAGTTATGAACAAACATTTTCAATTTCATGATTTAGAATACCTAATTCAAAATTGAATATTTTATTGTAAACATTTCAACCTTTAGAATTATCGTTTGAGGTATGACCTCAGTAATGGTACATTTATCATATTAAGACATCTGTTGTATTTATTAAGCTCTGTATTATAATGAATTGCATAATGGCAATCGAAATGCAAATTCTCTTTACTGTCAACATCACACTATCAGTGTTAATTATAGTATGTTATACAAACAATCACAATATGATGGCTCTTAATAAAATGCTTGTGTCATAACTTTATTTATTTATTTCTTTATAACCAATGTGCTCACACTTTTATAGATGGAATATAATACAAATACATCTGAAACTAAATATAACTTAATATTAGTACTACCACAGTAATGGACGGGCACTATTAAACTAAAAACCTTCTTACAGTGGTTCTATAACCCTATTATAATTATTCATTACCTGATCTAACAAGATATGACATGGTACTATTATAACCACAATTTGTTTAATGGTAGGGAATAATTCAGAGTTACAAGTAGGTCTGTTTGGAACTTTACATTGAATCAAATGGAGCAATGAAGGACAATGTATCTCCCCTGATAGTATCGTATCTAGAGTGATCAAGTCAGATCTTATTCTAATATTTTCCAAAGTAATGATATTCAAATTTTTCATAACCTTCATATTCTTATGTACCAAATAACATAGATATCTTTGATATAGAGAAAACTCAAGTACTGGCAATCTTAAGAATCTGTCATTTGTTGATTTAAATACACTTTTATTGAAATTTTTACTTTTGAAAATGAAATGTGGATTTGTCATCATATGAGAACTGTTATTTATTTTATTTATATTCTAGTGTTGTATTTAACTCGATTGATATTTGTTATCAAACTAGTTTTATGATATTGATTTTATTTATATTTTTACACTATTGACTAATATATCCAAAATGTATACGTTTAAAAGGTGTATCTCTTTGTATCTACTGTAAATAAATATATATTGCTAATTATTTTAAACACTACACCTCAGGAATTTTCTATGCATTCTTTCTAACAGATCAATGTGAGTTTGAAAATATGGTTCTGAAAGACATAACATACATTATTAGTGTTTCTCTAAATGAAAGATTTACTGAATACGGAGTTGATATAAAAATATGACTCATAAATCGCGAATTTTAGAACCTGTTTAAGGCTATATCTATTTTGATCGTCGAATTGAAAAGGATTATTCAATCTAGAGAATAAGATGCAATAGCACTTGTCAACATTGAGTCTTGTATTGTTGATATTCCAATAGATTTGAAGTTGTTAATCTACCTGTAGCAAATTCATGATTTTTAATCAAATATTTGAAATGCTACAAAAGACAAATAGTGCACAAGTAAACTAGTGATTGCTGATTGGACAATAGTTTTTTTATGCCATCCTTTATGCCACTGAAAAAGGGGGTGACAACTATTCTTCCATTGTCAGGGAAATTTTCCAAGCCTGAACGATGAATTGAAAATTATAGACAGTGGATAAGGTAGTGAATGAACACATCTTTTTAGGAAATAGGCAGAGATCATTTTTGGTCCACAGCTCAATTTATCATTCTATACTGAATATTGTGTATCAAGTGTTGATGCCGCTGGTGCATTCATATCATTTAATCCTTTTCTACCACAGACCTTTGGAAAATGTTCAGCAAAAAGATCAACAGTATATCTTCTTGTGTTAGCTATTTGATTATCAATATGCATGTTATTTGGAAATCCGTTATTTTATCGCATTGAGTCCATGTAGTTCCAAAAATATTATGTAATACTAATTATTTGACCATCAATATTTGTGGTATATGTTTCACAACAAAACTTCATAACATATTTGCATTGAGATCTCAATCAAACATATTGTATTAACTGTCTTATAAGAATTATTAAATAATTCTCACATGAACTTTAGATTTCTTTCAATCTTCAAAGAGTATATTTGACAATGAGTGAAGATTATTATACTTTCCTTTCAATTACCACCTTACGACATGACTTATAATATAATATTAACCTATTTTAGGTAAATGTTTCAATTATTACTATTTGATGAGTTTGAAATTGAACAATGGTCACGTTTTCATGCCAGCAAAACTTTGTGGATTCTGACGTGAAGTCTGTAAATCCTTGCCGCGTATGATGTTTAAACTAGGAGATCTGTATAAAGACATATTTGCAGAGAACAAGAAGGGAAAAAACCTAGTGTGGCACAGAAATAATTTAATGGGTGTTGGGCTGATTCGAAACAAAAGTTTGCGCAAAGTCGAAGAAAGTCTCGCTAATCCGTGTTCCGAGGGCAATGTTCATTAAATATATTCATGTATTAGTACACATATACAGTGTGACTCATTTAAGATGAAAATTCATTAACATGTTTTTCAAATTTAATTATCTTGTGATTTTTTTATTTACTAACAGATTTCAATGAAATTCTGACCAGTGATATTTCGGCACTTCCTGAATACAGTGGTGTATTCCGAATTTTGATAAAAGTTCTGAAATTGAATTGGTGGGTTGATTAAACAGCTAATATTTCGAATTTCATTCCCTTATAACTTTTTTTATTGATTGACGCCTTTCAACGTAATATACATATGAACCATTTGAAAATGTTTTGAATTAGTGCTGTAGTCAGATTTTTTCTAAAAAAAATCGCTAGTAATTATTTTAGATTTTTGACCTTGAAATTTGGTGTCCTAGTAGACTTGGTTGAAATTGGTTGAAAAATGTTAGTTTCATAAGGGTGCTTTCATCTTAAATGGGTCACACTGTATATGTTTTCACATGATTATGCCCAAACTTTATCATTTTTATACCAGACAACAACCTGTAACCTTAATCTCTGTCTGGAAATTTTTATCATGGTGCTTAATTTTCCAGGAATTGAATAGATTACACCTGTATTTAAAGATGATATTAAGATACTTTGTACCAAAACAATACACGGAATATTGGGTAGGTATCACCGGTGAGGAGGGGGGATTAAAAAGTTGCTGAAAAACATCACGTGATTAATGGACGATCCCACAGTAGTACGAATATATTGGTTAGTGAATAGAATTCCCAAGTTTATTGCTGAAAAATAAGTAGTCTGAATTCTTTATGATGGAAAAGGTAATATAATTTAAAGACAAAAAATAAATGAAATACCTTGGCATGCATTGCTATTTGTTAAAAAAAAATATTTACAAAGTAAGGAATATATTTAATTAATTAACTTAGGCACAGAAACAAATTCAAATAAGGTAAATCCACCAATTAGGGGCCGGTTAACAGTATTCGCTCTATAAATGTCCATATTTATGCAAAATTCTGCTGGTTTAAATTTTTTTGTAATGAACTGAATATACATTATGATGACTGAAGGAATTTTTTCAATAATATTGAATACAAAAAAGTTATAACCCAAATTTTCATCCATCTCTTCACACTAATTATGGACATACCAATTAGGTGATGGTCCATTTATGGACCATTGAAAATTAGTACATTAAATGTATTATTGATGTTATTTAAGTACCTATGGAAAAATAAAAATAAAAATGCAAGTTTCACTATAGGTAGCTGAGTAAGTATATTGAAATGATATGAAAATATCACTTTTTCTCCACCCCGATTTTTTTTTATTAAAAACCTGTGAGCTTTCTATCCTTCATTGTCTCATCAGGACTTGGAAGTAAACTAATTATTTGATGAAAATTAACAATAAATGCATCATCGTTGTGTTGCTACAAAACTTTTGTAAACACCAGAGTCGCAGGATTTAAACTCCATCACTTTTATTTCACTTTCCTACTTATTTTTTTCTTGTATGCAAGAAAGATACACAAATTTGGATGTTTTTCTTTTTCCACCTAGAAAGCTGATGACTACAAAATCTCCTTCAATATCATCAAAAGTGGTAACCTTTTCACCGACCTTAATTTCAACCTACAAGAGTCTAACGGCTGCATGCAATTCATTCTAGAGCGACTCTCCAGAGGTGCTCCGTTCGGTACACCATTTAAAATGCATAGGCCTGCGAACGGAGCACCTCTGGAGAGTCGCTCGGAAATGACTATGCATGCAGCCGTTAGACTCTTGCAGATGCTACTGAAGGGTTTTTCAATATTTTTTCTGTCCACTTTACAAGGATACTGTTTTGTTGAGAACTGAATATTGTTGATGGTCCAGTTTCTCTTGATTTGAATTTTCGTATAACTGTGACTCTGAGAATACCATACATTTCAGCTGCAGCTCTAAAATGTTTCTCGTTGTATACTTCTTGAAGTTTATTTTACGTTTTGGTTTTTCCATTTTGTAATAAAAATAATGATTCTCAACATGCTCCTATTACAGACCATCAAATATGCCAATTATGGACCACATGGTCCAAAATAGGTTGTAATCACAGAATCCGCCTCTAACTTATATCAATGGAATTCTCATTTCCTGATGAATCAATGAACGTTGCAATTTGATTTCGATGTGGTGTCCCTAATTTGGACCGTACTGTCCATAATCAGGACAAACAATGATATCGTGCACCTAATTAGAACCACCCCTACAACACGCTCAATGAGAGTACTGATATGGTCATTTTCACGTAAACCTTTAAGACTATTCTATGCGGATACTCTGAAACCATTGTTATTGAAAAAGGAAATTGAATCAGCAAAGTAAGCCAAAATTTGTGAAGTACTTACCTCTTAATATCCAAACAAGGTTATGTGTACATCACTGAATGAAAAGAAGTACTAACGAGTACAAATCTCTCATGAAAACTACAGTTGCTAAACTGAAATCTTTCAGGGATTGCATGGTAGTGTAATGATTGACCATTGTTGTCAGATCTTCCTGGGTAATATGTAGGTTCAGGTTACTTTGTATTTTGGGCGTGAAATTGGGTGGTCCATAAAAGGTGTATGGACCATAATAGGTACAATTACCTTAACTGTTTTCAGGATTCTTGTGAAGGAGGGTATGTATTTACTATCTTTCGCATCTTTATTGAGACTGTTCTATTCATTAACCCTTTTAAAGAAATTGAATTCTGCCCAGCAGTTGTTTTAACCTTCTGCAACACAAAATATTCCTTGCCTCTTGTGTTGTTATCATGAACTTCTTGGAAAATGGTAGAATAAAATAGGCTCTTCCCTCAAACTAATTTTTTGAATAAAAACCAAAATATAATCTAAAATTTGTACATTTATCCAACCCGAGGCAACCTAATATTACTCTATTGGCTCAATTTTGCAATTTTTGAAATTGTTCAATATATCCTTTTTTAGCCAAATATAAAACTGAACTACAATGGCAAAAGTGAGGAAATTTGATGGTGTTACTTACGAGTTTACTCCTATTTTGTAGCATTTTTTTTTCAATCGCATGTATTTTAAGTCATTTTCAATTATCACCCCCAGATATTTAATTTTAGGGCATCGAAAAAAATTCAAAATTGTGTACTGTACAGTTTAAATATAAACATAGTCTTTTTATTCAAACAATATTTTTTATTGTACCTACCTATTTTCCTCTTTCATGATCATACCATTGAGAACCATTGTACCCAGTGTTCTAATAAAAACTAAAATTCATTAATAAAAGTCAAAGAAATGATTATGAGCATCATAGTGAACGAAAACGTCAGATGTGAAGGAAGATAAGAGAAAAAAATACTTACAAAATGAAATGAAATGAGTTCAAAACTCGTGAAATATATTTTCAGAAAACGTGACATCTACTCATCAACAAATAGTTACTGTACAATAATAAGTTGCAAAAAAACTAGCCATTTTGTAATACATGTTGTATACAAGTCTTTTTGCAATTTCGTAGGAATCTTCATTCATATAATATAATAAATTACACTGAATACTAATAACATTAAAGTTAATTTTGAATGTATTACCGAATGAATCTGAACCAAAGATTTCCATATTCACACTTGGATGAATATGATCGTCATATTCAAACTTGTACGAATATGATCGTCATATTCACACTTGTGCAAATATGAACGTCATTTTGACATCCAAATTGTAAAGAAAATGTCGCCATATAGAAATGAAATTACAGAAATGTTATTTTGACACAAACTATCACTACCTACTGAAATAAATTCACAGGGGTATTCTCACGAATACCTTCAGGGTCAGTACGGTCAGTAAAATACTCGGCTACGAAATGCTGCCGCGTGCTTGCATAGAAATGTTCTCGTTCCAGTTTGAAACTGTGACTGCGGAGAATAAGGAAGTCATTGTGAAGGTAGGGTTAGCCAGGTTTGAACAGGACTAGTAGAGCATGCAATAAGATTGTATGATCCACCTAGTTGAAGATTGATGAATCTGAGGCGGTCTGTGTTGTTCATTTCTTTAGTCATACTGTATGCGGATCTTCGAACTATTTGATATTGAGCAAAATGAAGTGAAGTGAGGTTATTGTTATATAACACAAATGAAATAACCACAGTATAAAGCTAGTTCTATATCCAATATAACGTCATACTGCAGCTGTGGCATAACCTTTAAAAAGACAGAGACCATTACTGAAAAGCGGAATTAACTATTTCCGTTTTCTTGCACAAATTTATTTTATTCTTCGGGTTGACAACAAAACGCAGCTATAGATTTCCCCCTTCATCAAACGTGGGACAAGCTAATAATTTTTATGAGTAAGATTTCCAATAGAAAATTGCAACAATATATGATTTTTGTAGAGCACTGCACAGCACATTATGAAAGTTAAAGCATCCGAATGCATTTGATGTTGAATGAGCTTTTCATATACGCGAACACAACATGTTCTTTGGAGCACAAATTACATTCAGACCATTGGGTATTATTGCCTTTTTAACGATGTATCAATGAAAATACGTCCAAATAATGTTTCAGTAAACACCGTAATAAACTACAAAATAACAGCGTGAACATTCATAATGATCGTGGAACGACTGGAATCACGATCAACCTTGAAAATTAAATATCGAAATATAATAACTAAATGATCTCGGATTGCTCTGAACTTGTACAGGTGTGTTTCCACATGAAAGACCATTACATTTCCGGTCGTCCATATTCAAAAATAATTTATAATATAAAATAATTTGTAAGCCCGATTTTTTGGATTGTTTCGAACAATAATCGTATACAGACTTCTGTCCCTCTTTTTCATAGATTAGTATGAGTTTAGTTATCTTGGGGCAGTTGGGGGATTATCCTTTTTTTTCTATGCAGTAGTTGAATAAGAAAGTAAGTGGTTTAGTAAAGTTGTCGTTCTACTATGTAATTAATTTATAAAAAGCACTGCAACAGTTATCCCTGTTTTAACACGTTTGATAAATAATGATTCTCTAGGAGACAGATAGAGTTGATGTGATGTTTTTGGCTATCATCGCAAAGAAGTCGCTAAAGGTTTCGATTGTGATATCTGGTTTATTGGGCTTTTTCTTATATTTAATTGGTGGTTCATAATTTTACAACTGTTTTTCATTTGGTTTTTCTATAGAGTTGTTCGAGAAATTAGCTATCAGAGAGGAAAAATATAAACCAATACTATGGCTAAGATTCGTGAACGACACCATCATATGGAACCACAGAGATGAACACCTTGAGGACTTCAAGAATAAACAACATGACGGATTCCATCAAGTTCACGATGGAAAAGGAAACTAATAGTACCCTGTCGTTTCTCGATGTGAACGCTAAAAGAACTGGCATTGGTATCCTCACTTCTGTTTACAGGAAAAAGACACACAAAGGACAGTATCTCAACTACGGCTACAATCACCCAAATTCCACAAAAAGAGGCATTGTAAGAACGTTGGTGGATAGAGGTATGTGTATTTGCAACAACCAGGTGTCACTGGAAGAGGAAATAAACTGTATCAAAAAAGACCTATGCCAAAACGGATACTCCGAGAAACTCATAAGAGAAGTACAAAAACAACTCGAAATGACCAAGACGATCAGAGCACGACCACAAAACCCCGTTCCCGTTCTTTTCTACATCAGATATCTCCGAGATCAGAAGGATCGGGAACAAATACAATATCAAGAGTTGCTTTTAATCCGAGAGGATCTTACGAAGCTTCCTAGCTAGGACAACAGAACAGAATCCATCAAAAACTGTATTTACGAGTTACCATGTGAATGTGGAGATTCCTACATCGGAGAAACCAAGAGGCCAATATCCGCAAGAATACCCGGCCACAAATCGTGGACTCAACGAGAAAAAACATCTAAATTGGTAATTGCTGACCACGATTGGACAGATCTCTATCGAATTCTTTGGTATGAGGCTAGTGTTCTTCATAGAGAGGTTCATTGGTTGAAACGCAAATTTATAGAAACCGCATATATCCACAAGACCGCGCATAATTACACCACACCGACAGACCTATAAAAATATCGTGTAGCTTCTAATTCGTCAGTAGCCGATTGCGGATTCAAGCAATTGAAACGTTGTGAAACATTGAAAGAGGTAGAAATGTTTCAATCATCAAGACGATGGACGTCCGAAATGTATAGGTAGTCTCTCATTTGAGTTGGACAGATTCCAGGCTGTTCGTAAGAATCATTTACAAAGTTGTTTTTGCCATCACAGGTCTGAAGAATGTACATCAGCAGTGTTTGAGTGCTTGTTGTAATAATTACAGCAGGATCAACTGAAAGCAGTGTATAAACAACAAACGTACTGATTTATTTTACTTTGTAATTACAACTGCAAAACTTCAAGTCTGCCTGGCAAATTGTTTTTTAACAACGAAAATTTTTCAATGCCATATAATTTATTGTAAAAATATATACAGGAGTATATAACATGGAGTTAACTTCGACATTTTCGAAAATAATCAGTTCAAATTGGGCAAGTACAATCCATTCAATAGTACACACGGTACAAAATAATTCATTTCTCAAATAATTCACAGGGTCCTCCTTTTTTCAGCGTCAAGCCATGGCGATTCTTTGAAAGTTATCAGGACGAAAAGTTCATATAAACATATGTCTTAAACGGCTTGGTTTTCGAGATGCAGGGTGCCAAAAATAATTTTTTTCCAATATTTTTTGGAGTAGACTTCGACATTTTCGAAAATAATCTGCGGAAGCTTTTGAATTTGTTACTCACAGAATAACCTAGATCAAACAATGAAATACATTATTTTTTTCATTTTCAGTGCATTTGTATAAAAGTTTATCTTTATATTTTTTATTTTATAATTTTTATTTACCGTGGATTTTTTTGATGCTGAAAAAATATTTCTTTCAATTTACAATAATTGAGAATGTTTTATTTTAAATTTTTTCTAATGTTATGGAACACTGGAAAATGTTTGAATTAATATCTTCGTTATAGCTCCTGAACCGTACAAGTAAATGAAAACCTTCCAGAAAACAAAATGATTATGAAACATCATTGATTATTCTTCTCTCACAATTTCTCACTGGTGGCAGGAGGGTTGAACAAGGCTTGCCTCTGAAAAAAGGAGGACCCTGTGAATTATTTGAGAACTGAATTATTTTGTATCGTGCGTACTATTGAATGGATTGTATTTGACTAATTTGAACTGACTATTGTCGAAAATGTCGAAGTTTACTTCAAAAAGTCTTGAAAAAAATGTATTTTTATCATCCTGTATCTATAAAACTAAGCCATTCGGGACATATGTTTATATGAACTTTTCGTCCTGAAAACTTTCAAAGAAACTCCTCCCGAAGTTTGTCAACGTACTTAATTAACACCCTGTTATAACAGGTGGCCCAAATATTTAAAAATATCCAACATTCTCCCCATTACTCTTTCTTAATATCAAGATGGCGTATCCCCATTTTCGTCTTGACGTCTACTGTCCTCACGTTACCGTCGGCGCCAGGAAAAACTGCTGAGATCAAGCCTTTTAACCAAGAGTTTCTTGGTAGGTCTGCATCGAAGATGATGACTACCAACCAACCTACCAACTTGAAGATTTCGGGACGGCTTGTCGTGCCATTTCGTTCGATTCACTAATGTTGGATTATTCTCTTTGATCCATCTTCTCCAAAATTGACCATCTGAATCTTGGACGATCTTCCATTGTTAACGAGGTTGAAGCACACTACGGCGCGCGGAAATGCGCCGCGCCTCCCTGAAAAAACTCCGGCTGAATTCTTTACATGCATCCTAATGTAACTGCGTACATCATGCCGCGCCACCATGGAATGATTTCGAAGCGGCTTGGTGTACGCAGTTATATGAGGATGCATGTAAATAATTCAGCCGGAACTTTTTCAGAGAGTCGCGGTTCCGCGCAACGTAGTGTGTTTCAACCTTAACCATAACCTTTTCTGACATCAGGCAAGGAACTGGAGCGGCACTTGATGATCCTATTAGGAAATGATTCAGGGTAAGGGCTTCTTCGTCGGTGAGATCTAAAGAGACATGAATTAGTGGTCTACTATCAACTATATTTTCGATCTCAATTAATAGAGTCAATAAAACTTCTTCTCTTGGAGATTGTTCTTTGAGTGTAACTCGGAGGGCTGTTTTAAGGGACTTCACCAGCTTCTCCCAACATTTCCCCATGTGAGGAGCCAGGGGAAAATCCATTCAATGCCTTTAGAAATCATCTCTTCGACCATACTTCTCTGGTCCATCTGCATAAAAGCATCTTTTATTTCTCTTGCTGCACCCCTCAGATTGGAGCCATGGTCAGACGGTATGCGTTGCGGATATCCTCTTCTTCCAATAATTCTTCTAATGGCTAAATTTGCGGAATCGGTCGTCAAAGAACTGGCCTACTCCTACTCCTACTGTCCTGGCATTGAGACACGTGAACAGCACTCCGTAGCGCTTTTTGTGACTCTAACGAATTGTTTATGTCATTGTACCAAAATAGTCCCTTCCTGTAAAATTAAAAGGCCTGACAAAACTTCTTAATCTGCACCCAGGTAGTGGGGACATTTCTGGAACTACTGGTTTGACTCTCATATTCTTACACCATTGACAGGTGTTCCAAGTACTGACGGCTGATCTGGCACAAAGAACCGAAAATGTTTGTCACACCTCATTCAGCACAAGCTCCTGCCCCTGATGTCCTGCTTTATTTATGATAAAACATCAGAAGTAATTTTGTTAAATGATTTTTGATGCCTTGAGTCTGCCATCGATTCTTAAAATTCCTTCGTCATCTAAAACAGGAGATAACTGATATAACTTACTCTGTTCATGAATTGGAATATTTTTCTTCAAACAGTTCATTTCCTCTTGAAAATTCTGATTTTGAACATGTTTTGCCCATATTTTTTCGGCTGCATTTACAGGAAGCAATCCAGTGCTTCAGAATTTTTGGTACTCGCAATATCCAGGCTTGTCCTCAATAGTCTCATATATATAGTTTCATCACTCGATGAAATGATAACAGAATATTCTTTCATTTCAGAGATATATTCTTTTTTCGTTTCCAATATTTTCCTATTCTCTTCTTTTCTATTTCTGAACCAAAATTTTAATGTTTCAATCTTTTTTCTAATTCCATTATGCATTTTTCGGTTTTCAGTTCGATTTCAAGTGGACATCTCATCGTACCATTTCTTTACATTTTTGAAGAAATTTTTCTGTCTTTTCTTATAATTGGATATACCATTTCAAGAGAATCCTCACCCAGTCAAGGTTCACAAAAACAAATTAGGTCATATTGGCATTATTGTGGTACAGTCCGTGACCCATGCCTAATATAAAATATTTCAACATCAATTCAGTTGTAGCCATGCCAACATGAATACGTTAAAAATTATTTCAGGGAATTAAGAACTCCATCACCATCAACAAGTAGTAGATTGAGAAGAACCAGTAATGGAGATGACCATCTTCAAAGTATCAACAATAAGGTACCCGATCAGAAAAACCATTCAGAGCGAAGTGGGAGTAGAGAGAAACGAAAAGTAAAAGGTTCGTAAAAAAATATATTTTTAATTTATTAGAAAATGCCAAGGAATAATAGGAATATCATCTTGATTCCATTAACAGAACTTGACGGTGGATTCTATATGTTCACAAGGAAGACAAAAAGGAATGGGAATTTTTGTTTTTTTATTTTTGTTTCAAGAGGTGTGGGCTTTTGGGCTTACCAAAGCATTGCCGTTTGTTGAAAGAATTCTGACAGGTTGCCGTTCAGCAGGCATGGTAAGAAAAAAGGGATTGTGGAAGACAAATTGTCACTTTTTTCAGGTGTTTCAGAATGGTGAGCTAATTTGAAAGCGAGGTATACTTCCCCAGGGAGCACATAGCATAACTGTGCAGTTCTGCGATGTTCTATTTTGGCGTCGAAGAAACATTCATTTCTAATGTGCCTTTAATATCACTTGCACGTCACTAGTACGTTGAATGTCACTTGTATGTTGTTTTTTAACATTTGTTTGTAATATGCCTATTACATCAAAAAAATATTTTACTTTTTCTATTGAAAATTCTTTAGTGTATTTAGCACCTCTGTTTCATTAATAGGATCGTTTGGAAAGGATATTTTGAGTTGTGCATTCGGCAGCATTTGAAGAATCGTTAAAATTGTTTTTTCCGTTAACCAGCTGTCGTCCCCTTACGAACAGCAGCAAAAGTCGAAACTTGTGCGAGCCAAGGATTAACGAGGTCTTACCTTTTAACGTTCGATTTCTAGCACTTTCTCGGGCCATCAGATGAAAATCTGTAGTCGCTAAAGATTCGAACCTAGCCAACGCGAAAGTATCAACCATTGAGCTATATGGCCCTTGAATTGTACTAAAAAAAACTCTTGCCACTCCCTTCAAGTCTATAATGTCATGATCAATGATAATTAGAGTGATTATTTTGTGAGATGATCTACTTTTCATTATTTCCAATATTCCATGATACTTTGGTTTTATTGCTTGCATTGTAGATTTTACTGTTGAAATCAGTTATTTTAGCCTGTTTAATGTTTTTTGTGTTCTTTCAAACTGTTTTGATTATAAAGTTGAACTTCCGGTATTTCCCTCAAAATTTCAACTAATTTTTAACATCATTTGTGATCCAGGATTTATAATGATTCCCAACAACGGCATATCTTTCTCGGCATGAGATATTAAAGCACCAGGAAACACATACCAAGATATATGAAAAGCTGGCATTATATCATAAAATTTTGGAAACCAGTTCATAGTGATTAATGTTGCTCTAAATCAATTTATATATTCAGGATTTGTCTGACTCTTTGATAATATGTATTTTTAATTTTTTCTCCTTACAGTACTTCCTACGTGTCTAAAACATTCTGTCTATAAAAATTCAATTCCACCAAAAAAAAAAACAATGAAAAAATGTAAAGATAATCACTGATTTACAAAAGATATATTTTTTTTAATTTTATGTTGAAGAAGAACTTTCAAAGAAACTCAAAAATCTTCTTTGAGGACACAATGTCCGTACTGAAATTCATGTTGAAGTAAAGTTTGAACATAACTAGATTGAAATAAAGTTTTGTTTTAATTTTGTATTGGTTGTAGAAAAAATAATGTATGCAACGATCATATGATTGCTACTAACACAAGCGCACGAGATTTACGTTACTCGCCTACATCTCGTGTCAACATGATCGTTACATAATACACCTACTATGTATCCGGTATTGGACCCTGGTTCTACAGGTATAGGCAATGACTTCCAAGATAAAAAAATTATTCGATGGAATTGACACACACTTCTATGTAACCCTTCTACGTCTGATTGCGCTACACACGAGGAAATTCGAAAGTCTCGTATGCTAAAACAATACAATTGAAAAAAATGCAACCGCGGACTTTTTCATAGAAATTTTCTATAAATATCTCTAATGAAGACCCGTAGGGTGTTTGTTTATTTTGAATGATTTTGAATGGTTTTTGCTATTTAGATGTCGATAAACGCTATATTTGAATTGTATATTTGAATTATGTGTGATATTTGCTATAAACGAAGAAGAATTTTTGTATAAAAGTGTATACTTTCTAAAATTGCAAAGCACTTTCGACTTTCGTCATCTTCAGTACTCCCTGAAAGTAAATACTCTGATTGTATGAGGAATTCTTGAATTGAACTGATTTTAAAAATTGGGTTATGAAATTTGGAAAAATATTATAAATTTTGTTGAGTACTTACAAGTCAGGTAACAGAAAGTTCGAGATGAAAAGGGCCACAAGGTAGGCAACCAATTCCACTGACTCACCGTACCAACGATCACAGCGGGTCGGTCGATCAGGGAACAAATATTATTGAAATCCCGAAAGGTTGACGACAACACCTTATTTGATAAGAGCAACTTGCCCTCAAAACTTCAGCGAGAGTTATTGTGGAGCTGAAGATAGTAAAACGTTTTAGGTGAGAGACATGGAATGTTTTCTCCCGGGTTTTGCAGATCGTAAGTGGCCTGGCTGATCTTCTTTTTCATCCTATAAGGCACCTCAAATAATTTTTTCTACAACTGCTATGAAAAGTGGCGTATTTCTCATGGTTTACTTACTTTCAAAACCATGTTTTGCTCATACTGTGAGAAATATTATTTCTCACGGCACTGTGCCCACACCACATACATTTATATGGAGAATCAACAAATATCGACAAAAACTAGTTGGCTGCTGTTCAGCTTTGAATAGTTGTCAAAGATGTCAAGAACTGTCAGATTACCTATGGAAGTTTTTTAAATTCTTATGGTAGTTTTTATTCTTGTTTTGATAAAGAACTAAACTATTTTCAGAATTTCTTTCGCTTTTTTTCTCGAATTAACATAGATTTTTGTAGTTGGTTTAAAGATTCTACTTCAAATTCTGTTAGATACCTATATGTACTATTGAACAAATGAGAAGTACCAAGGGCTCTATGGCGTAATGGATCAGCCTATCATGGCTCAGGCCGGACCATAGATTTAGTCTCAAGGGCTTCACTACCATCAGGGTCGATCGTCCTCAAGGGGTGGGGGGGGCATCCTTATCAAGGATGGTATCGCGCATGCGCGGATCCCGCCTCAGCGTAGCTCGATAGAGCACGTAGGTGTTAGACTCGCTGATGGGACCTGCGTATTCGCGGTATATATTCCACCAAATCAGAGATTCTCTTGTGCCGATTTAGAGAATCTGTAACACCGGTCATAAGGTGTTGCTGGCGGGGGATTTTAATGCCAGGCGACCCGAGTGGAGTGGTAAGTCCCAGCCGAATGCCAATGGTAAGACGCTGTGGGAATATACTCTGGACAACGATGCGGTAATTGTGCACTCGGAAGAGCCAACACATTACCCCTGGAACGGGACCACTCCGACCATAGTCGACTTGGTAGTGAACAAGAATATTACTAATATGAGTGAACTCAAGGCCATCCACGAGATAACTTCGGATCACGATCCAGTAGTGTTTCGGTTAAAATGCAGAATGGACATTCGTCCTCCGACTGTAAAATATGACTACCGAAATGCTGATTGGAGAGAGTTCCAAAGGCTTTTGAATGCTATGACATTAATCAAGTCAAACATCTCAAAAGATGAAATTGAGGAGGTTACCCTTACACTCATTAGAAATATTCAAGTAGCTCGTGAGCGCTCTGTCAAGAAGATTGTGGTTAGGAGTAACCGGAATATCCTTCCACCCCACGTTAAGGAGTTGATCACTCTGAAGAATTCTCTTTGCAAAAAGTGGCAGGGTACTCGAAACCCTGCCCACAAAAACGATATGTTAAATTTGGGAAGAGAGATATCGGAGATGATCAACGAAAATAACGACAGACTTTGGAAAGATAAACTGGAGAAGTTAGATCCTCGGGATAACTCTTTATGGCGGATGACGAAGCGAATATCAAAACGCTTCGCCCCGATTCCAGCCATGGAGAGTGGGAACGAGCGACTAGCGACGGACCCTCGGAGTACATTTCGCCAGCGTTCACAAAAGGGTCCGGACGTTAGTGAGGGACACAGACGTAACACTAAGATAACGGAAGACTTTAGAGAGTCTATCTCCCTCCCTATTGGTCCTCATAGATTTGCCAAAATAATGACAAACTATGAGGAACTCACGGAAGTCATAAAAATGCTTCCGACGAATAATGCACCTGGGCCGGATGGTTTGGATGCGGAATGCGCCGCGGAAAGTCCTCGCCCAGCTCATCCACTTGATTAACGCCATTATCAAATGGGGGTGTTACCCAGATTGTCTGAAGAAGGCACTGGTGATACCTATTCTGAAACATGGTAAGGATGGCCATAAACTCGACAGTTATCGCCCCATCTCACTTCTGAGTGTGATCGCCAAGGTGGTGGAGAAGATCCTTCTGAGACGGTTGTTGAGTCTCGAGGAGAAACTCAAAATGATCCCCGATGTGCAATTCGGCTTTAGAAAAGGTCATAGGACCACGTCTCAGGTCGTTAGAATTGTACACGGGGTGAAAGAGGCAGCTGAACGTGGACTCAACACAGTCATGGTCCTGCTGGACATGAAAAAAGCCTTTGACTCAGTATGGGTAGAGGGTCTTATCTCTAAAATGCTGTTGGCAGGCATGTCCTCATACATGGTAAGACTAATAAACTCTTACCTTGTTGGGAGAACTTTTATGGTGCGAGTAAACAACACTCGCTCCGCTGAGTTTCCGATGGAGGCAGGTGTCCCGCAGGGTTCAAGTTTGTCACCACACTTGTACTCTCTAAATACGTATAACTTTCCTCAGTGCGAGAGAAAGGACATGGGCACTGCGGTATATGCAGATGATACCGCAATTTTTGCCCATTCCTTCTCGAGCGTCGCTGCCCAATACAGGATCCAAGTCCACTTGGATAGGAAGGTTATACCCTATTTAGCGGAGAATCCGGCGAAGTCGGAGACCATCAACTTCACTAAAAAGTATACATATTCAAAGCTTTATAGGAAGTTGATGATCAACGACGAAGCTGTTGAAAACGTGAACACTGCGAGATACCTGGGAGTACAGCTGGACAAGCGTCTGAATTTCGGTAGGTACATAACCTTGGCTATTCAGAGGGCTGGAGCAGCGCTAAAGCGCACCTACCCTCTGATAGCTAGAGGCTCAAGGATGAGTCAAGAGAACAAACTGCTTGTCTACAAGCAGATAATAAGGCCCGTAATGACATACGCTTGTCCAGTGTTTTGCAGTCTGAAAACCACCCCACTCATGCGGTTGGATAGGATGCAAAACAAGGTACTCCGTATTATTACTAATAGTAGGAGATACCTTCGTTTGGAAACTTTAAGGCAGCTTGCTGGCGTCGACTCAGTTCCGACATACATAAAGAACTTGTCTTACAAGTTCTATAAGTACTTTATCCATAACAGTCCTCTCACCAAGGACATTACCAAGCTTAGGGTATACGATAATGAGCCCCGCAAGCACGGCGGGCTCATATCAGGCGCTGGATATCTTCCAGGAGCGACGTGATGAACCGGTTCCGTAGGGAACCAAGACGAAAGGTATAACCTAAAACGCGAAGTACCTTGACCCGGTGTTTTGCCTCAGCCTTTTCGGGGGTTTATCATCGAAACAATCAGCCTCATAAACTTACTGCAAGGAATTTTCTACATTGAATGCTATGTACTACACGCATAAGCAATGCAGGAGGCGTGTGTCTTATCGATCAGTACCGCAATTGCATAAAATGTCCGGTCATTCCGTTAACATCAGCGGGGCCGGGCATCAGCGCCCCTCTCTTGGGGGTTTCTGTGCCCGACTTGGCAGGGCGCCCTTCTAGCTCCCGAAAAGGAGCGCAAGGGTCGCTACTTCTGCACCTATTTTCCCATCCTCCCCTGACCCCCCTGGGTTAAGAAGCGTGGGAATAAAATGTGACATGTTATGAGATGTGAAATGTTAATGTTTAACTATGTAATAAAACCCATATTTATTTATTCATTTATTTATCAGCCTGTCACGCAGGCGGTCCGGGTTCTACACCCGGGCCAGGCTATTTTTTTTTTTTCATTCAAATTTACATCTTGATATTTTTATTGAGTCAATTTTAAATAAATTATTCAACTGTTCAGAGACAGGATGCTTTATTGCTAGTTTAGTTTTTGCAACAATAAAGATACAATATTGATTTTAGTTCGAAAATATGAATAGAAAATTCATAAAATCTATTGTGGAATCATCTGCGACTGAATGTTCCCCTTTTCAAAAAGATATAATACTTACAATACTTGTATTCTTTAAATTTGTGCAGTTGTAGAAAAAGTATAGTGTACAACATGTGGGGAAAGTTACTTTCCCCACTTGTTGCACAATATACTATTTCAGGCGCGTACACAGCTTTGTTTCATGGGTGGGGGGAGTAATTCATGTCGCGGTGGTGACAGAAAATAGAAAATCGCCGCAGGCGAAATTTTTTTGTGGTCAAGTTCAAATGCTTTTAAATTGATTGTAAACTTTGTTAGTGGGGTATCATAAAGGCGGGATAAAAGGTAATTCGTGGCGCGGGGGTGACAGAAAATAGAAAAGCACCGCAGGCGAAATTTTTTTGTTCAAGGTCAAATGCCTTTAAATTTATAGTTAGGTTTTTCAATGGGGTATCAGAAAAGTGGGGAAGAAAGGTAATTCGTGGCGCAGGAGTGACAGAAAATAGAAAAGCGCCGCAGGCGACAGTTTTTTTGTTCAAGGTCAAATGCCTTTAAATTGATAGTTGAGTTTGTCAGTGTGGTATCATAAAGGTGGGAAAAAAAGGATGTCAAATTGAATTTTTTTTATTCAAAATGAAAAACAAAATCCGTAGTAGAACAAACAATGGCACCTTCCAAATAAAAGAGAAAATGAATTATTTTGTTGCGTAGGTGGCTGTGATTCCAAATTTGAACATTGTTTTCTTAACAACTTTTCTCAATAGATATTTTTGATAATATAAAAAATTTGTGTAGTTTACTCTTGATCAAAACTTATTTTTTGCTCGTTTTACACTGTAAGGAAATTTAAAATTTTGGTGATTCAATACATTGCGAATAAGTTTTTTGCAATGCACCAATGATGAATAAAATTTTCTGACAAATGCATCAAAAAAGTTCTCCATGTGTTGCAAACTTTTCGAAACTCGCTGTATTATAGAATTTTGTGAGCAAAGATATACAGTCTGTCCATGAAGAAACCCCCCCCCCCCGCTTAACTTTTGAACAGAGAGGAATTTTTCTTTAAATTTTTTTTTTTTGGTTGAATGGTAGTTCATAAGTTACTTTTTGACAATGATGAAAAAATTCTATCTTTCAAAATGCGACCAGGCGCCATTTTGAGAGATTTTTTTAAATGGCATTGGGGTCGAGTGATACCTCATTCGAATCGGCTTTCAATTACAAAATTTCAAACAAAAATTATGGTACAAAACAAAATGGCGGTACATTATTTTAGAACTCTCACAAGAGGGTCCTTTCGAATAAATGGCTATTAAAAAGCTTTAGTGCAATGATAAAATATGTTTTCGCCATATTAGAAAAAAATTCAAATAAGTAGATAAGTAGTGTAATACCTCGTTTTATTGAATCTCAGCAAATCTCAGCAATCATGTCCCATATGCAATTCTGAGGTACAGAGAACATTTGTAGATATCAAAAAATATTTTTTCATTTCAATTGAGCTCGTTTGAAGCCATTTATTCAAAGAAATCGCGTATAAAAGTTATAACATAATGTGCCGCCATTTTGTTTTGGATGAATATTTTTGTCTGAAATTTTGCAGTCGTATAGAAAATCAAAGGACAATTCGAATGAGGTATCACTCGACCCCCCCATGCAGTTTTAAAAATCTTTCAAAATGGCGCCTGGCCGAGAGTTTTTATTACTGTCAAAGAGTAGCTTATACCATTTAACCAAAAAAAATTTCAAAAGAAAATTCCACTCCGTTCAAAAGTTAACAGGGAGAGGGGTTACTTTATGGACACACTGTAGAATGAAATCTTCATTGCAAGCAAATCTACGTTTTAGGCATCAAGCCATCTTCTAAAAATGTTTTATCCGAAATATAATAATATATTCGATACCATTTTCACTCACCAACTTTGAAGATGTTATTAGTTAATTGAGATGTACTTTTTTGCGTTCGTTCTCCTTTACATGACAAACATCTCTCCTGCATGATGATGGCTTGACGCCAAAAACGTTAGAGATTTGCTTGCAATAGAGATTATGTACAAACATAGCCTTGCTTGTATTGTTATAAATTTCGCTGTTTTATTATGATTTTCCTTCCTAAATCCTCACTGGAATTATTGAAGAAAATTAATCAAATGAATGAAGGAGTGTATTTGTAATAATTTAAAAAAAATATATTTAAGAAATTTACTAATCAGGGTAGTTTGGTTAAATAATTTGACAAAATATAAAAATTATGAAGTGATGAAATCCGCAAAAATAATTCACTTGACGAAGCTGGAACGAACATTGGCCATTTTAGAAAGTACTATCAGCTATCAAAGATACAGACATTTTCACGGATTCGTTTGACTGTGACAAAAAAAACTGACTGAAAAATTCGCAGGGAAATATTTTAAAATGAAAGAAAGGCGAATTAAATCAGAGAAACGTTTATTATTCAGAAAAAAGACAACGTACATTTTTTAGTGATATTCATAGAATGCGTTTGATTTTTTAATCAATGCAACATATTTGAATCGAAAACTACCTCTCCGCATCATTTCAGGAGTAGAAAGAACCTTCTTAATCTCAGTTTTACTGACCAGTGATTCATCTGGCACTTAGGGGAAAATATAAATATTCTGAATTTTAGTACTAGGCCTTAGTAAGGAACACTGAAAGGTGTCACCTGCCAGTACTTCCAGAACTTTCGCCACAAATTTCCTCGAAATTCCTTTGTTGTTTTCAATTCTACTATAACGAAGTCACCTTCTGAGAGCTCCTTGTAGTTGAAATCTTCAATCTCATCTGTTTCTTTAGATGCTTCTTCTGCCTCTTGAAGCTCATCTTCAATCAATTCAACGTCTGTGTATTGTTCGATATCACCATCTTCTGAATTGTTTTCCTTATCACTTTCCACTTGGTCCAATATTTTTTTTGTAATGCAGCCTTAGAAATAGACAATAATGTATCATCATCAGATGTTTCATTGTCCTGAATGATTGCCTTTGAGCGTTTTTCTTTTGTTTTTGCGCCTGTTGGTTGTATCTTTTTCTTTAGTTGCAGACGCCATAATTGTTTGAATTTGATATTTATTCTTTTTGTTCTTGTTTCATCACTTTGTATATTGACATTTTTTTATGAGTTTTAATATGATATGGCTATGAAAAAAAGTGATGGTAATGTATTGACAGAAAATAAACAAGATTGAAAATAGAACATTCCTGAAACTTATTAAAGATTTTCACGCTGATCCTTCAGCCGGATTAAAAAGGGATATTTCAGGTTTGTAACGCAACATTTACTGGTCCTTCGAGCCGGATTAAAAAGGGATATTTCAGGTTTGTAACGCAACATTTACTGGTCCTTCTCGCTTTAAAGAATTGGCAATATGGATACCACAAGCAACAGTAATGCTCGTCTGGAAGAAGCAGGAGCGAAAACAAAATCAGTTTCATCCAAAGTCGCTGCTGATAATAGAAATGGCGATGAAATAGGTTCTAAGACGTCAATTAGTAAGAAAACAGCAGGATCAAAGAGTTCTACATTACTGAGGAAGAAACTGGAAGCACAAGTACGCGCAGATGAAGATCTAGCCAAGCTGTTGCAACAGGAAGAAGAGCTTCTGCTAAGGAAAATAGAACAAAAGAGGAAAATGATAGCAAACAGATTGGCTCTTGAAAAGGTTCAACTTGAAGACGACCAAGAAATGAGTGAAGAAGACGGATCTCTTGAAGAGGTAGATTCGACTGGCAAGGTGAATCTATGGTTGAAGAGTGTAGGCAATCTGGATACATTTGATGAGGATGAGGAACATGTGGAAAATGGTGGCTTAGTGGCAAATGTGGAAAAAGCAGACAACGTCAATTCGAAAAATGGCACTGTGACAAACCAACAAATTTTACAATGATGAGAGAAACTACGATTCAAGAAAGCATATGAAAGTAAAGTTCAGGAATACTTAGATAAAGGGTATGCAAAAAAACTTGAAGAATATGGAAATGAAGAAAAGGTATGGTATCTGCCTCATTTTGCAGTGGTGAATGAAAATAAACCAGGGAAGATTCGATTTGTCTTTGATGCTGCTGCAAAAGTGGAAGGTAAATGTTTCAATGATGTCTTCATTAAAGGTCCTGATTTATATAATTCACTTATATCTACTATTTGGAAATTTAGAGAAAAACGAATTGCATTTTCATCAGATATAAAGGAAATGTTCCATCAGATAAAAATTCGAGCAGAAGATCAATCAGCCCAGAGGTTTTTGTTTAGAGAAGAATTCCAGTCCGAACCCTCAGTATATCAGATGCAGGTCATGATTTTTGGAGCTGTATCTTCACCTTTCTGTGCACAATATGTGAAGAACAGGAACGCATTTGAATTCATTGACAGGTATCCTGATGCAGTGGAAGGAATTATTAGTAAACACTATATGGATGATTATCTTGATTGCACTGACACCGAAGAAGCCATACGCAGAGTAAACGAAGTCATATCCATTCACAAGCAGGGTGGCTTTGAATTGAGAGGCTGGGTGAGTAATTCGAAAAAATTGATTGATAGCATTCCTGTAGAATTGAGAAATGAAGAGAAAAAATTAGGTGACCCAAATGAATCATACAGAATTTTAGGCTTAACATGGAATCCCACTAGAGATTTATTAAAAAATCCATTGAATTTTCATAAAATAGATAAAAGTATTCTCTCATGCAAGAAAATTCCAACCAAAAGGGAAATATTGGGTGTGGTTCTGTCGTTGTTTGATCCATTGGGATTGTTGGGTTGTTATTTGAAAAAAAGGAAAATTCTTCTCCAAGATATATGGTGAAGTGGTTTATCATGGGATGACAAAATAAAAGAACCCTATTTGGAAAAATTGGTGAAATGGACGAATGAATTGAAGGGAATTGAAAAAGTTGAGATACCCAGATGTTACAATTTACTGAATTTTTTAGATTTTGAAGTGCAGCTTCACATTTTCTGTGATGCCAGTGAGCAAGCAGTAGCAACTGTAGGATACTTCAGATTTCAAGAGTATGGTAAGATTCACATTTCTCTCGTTGTCAAGTAGCTCCATTGAGACCATGGACAATTCCCAGGCTAGAACTTCAGGGTGCTCTCATGGGTACCAAACTGGCTTCTACAATCCAAAAAAAACACACGTTCTCCGTGAGCAGGAGAGTTTTCTGGACGGATTCGAAGACAGTTTTGGGATGGCTCAGATCGGAAGCAAGAAACTTCAAATCCTTTGTAGCCCACAGAGTAGGGGAAATCCAGGAATATACCGATATTTCCGAATGGAGATGGGTCCCGTCAGAGCAGAACGTTGCAGATGAAGCTACAAGAGATTCAAGAGACACCAATCTGAAATCAGATTCTCCATGGATAAGAGGACCTGAATTCTTGTACCTCAAAGAGGATTACTGGGTTCAGAAAAAGGGAGATTTTAGAATAGACAATGAAGACAGAGAACTGAAAAAGGAAGTTACACTGACTATTACTTCAGGGACGAAATTCTTTTCAGATATAGAAAGGTATTCTAAATATAAGAAATTGATTAGGGTAACAGCCTATATGATTAGATTTATAGAAAATTGCAAAAAAACATAATCGAGAAATCTGAGTGAATTAATCAGGGACTATTTTGGACCAATGGAAACAAGTATAGGAAGAAAAAGATTCAAAAGATATGGAGTGCTTTTCACTTGTCTGTCAGTGAGAGCCATTCATATTGAGTTGGCTGAAAGTCTCACCACAGATTCATCAATTCTTGCTTTGAGAAAGTTTATAGCACGACGAGGTCAACCAAAAACAATATGGAGTGGTAAAGGAAGTAATTTGAAGTCAATAGAAAAGGAACTGAAGCAGTCAGTCAAGCAGTTGGACGAACAAAGGATCAAATCAGATCTGATTGAAGCTGAAATAGAGTGGAAAAGAATAAACAAGCCTTACGGATCACCCTGAAGCAAACCTCTCCACAGGGAAGTGTTCTTGGGCCCTTATTGTTCTTACTATATATTGATGATATTGTTGAAGCAGCAGGAAACTGTAAAATTCATTTGTTTGCTGACGACACTTTAATTTATTTCTCTACATCAGACCCAGTGCTTCTGGTACAAGCCCTCAACAATTCGGTATATCAAATACAAAAATGGTGCTGTGGGAATCTACTGAAAATTAACGGTAATAAAACTAAATTCATGCTCATTGCTAATGAAAGAAATTATAATAATTTTCTCATGACAAACATGGAAATAAAAATTGGTAATGAAATAATCGAGCAGGTAAAAAAATTCAAATATCTTGGTATTATAGTTGATTATAAACTAACTTTCAAAGAACATGCAGACTATTTAATAAAAACAATATCTTTTAAAGTAAACTACCTGTATAGATGTTCAAGATATCTCAATCAATGGACCAAAAGGATTATATACAACACGATTATACTTCCCCATTTCACTTACTGCTCAACTATTTTGTATTTACTGAATCAAAATCAAATATATAGATTTCAAAAATTGCAGAACAGATCAATGCGCATAATTCTTTCGTGCAATAGACGTACTCCTATTACAACAATGTTGAGCAGACTAGAGTGGTTGTCAGTAAAAGAATTTTTATTGTACCAGACACTCATTTTTGTATTTAAAATAAGTAATGGAAGTGTACCAGAATACTTAAAAAATAAAGTGAACTATAATTTTGAATATCATCACTATGAAACGAGATCTAGAAGAGATTTCCATATTCCTCAATTTCAAAAAAGATTTATTCAAAACTCCATTTTTATCAAAGGCTTAAAAGCATTCAATGAGTTACCATCTGAAATAAAAAGTGCACGCTCCCTCAACTCTTTCAAAAATACTCTGAAAAAACATTTGTTGGAGGGAAGCAGTCCCTAATATATTTTTGTAAAATAATTTTATTTCTTTATACACAACAGAAATATTGTCACGTTTTATTTTAGGTAATTATTATTTTACCACTACAGTGTGGTTATTTTTATATATACTTTTTTAATAACTGTGCATAGTTGAATGTCTGTATTGGATAGTGTGTAGTGGTGCCGTTTGGCATATTTTTGTTTTGTATTATACAATGTATTAGTTTTTTATGACTAAATAAACGGATATATATACAAGAAGTTTTACTAACTCACCTGATAGAAGCAGAGCACACTGTCAACAGCCGTCCATTGACATATGTATCTTTTGATTCAAGTGATCCAGAAAGCCTTACACCAAACCATTTCCTCATAGGAACTTCAAGTATTGCAAAGCCAACAAATATAATCGACAATACACGGGAAAATCTGAAGAAGCAATGGAAAATATCACAAAAACGTGCCGAATGTTTTTGGAATAGGTGGGTGAGAGAATATCTTCCTACTCTCACAAAAAGAACCAAATGGTATGGAAACACTATGAATATCAAAAAAGGAGAAGTAGTGATCATCAGGATCACTACTTCTCCTTACTACAACCAATTACCAAGAAATAACTGGCCCATGGGAAGAATAATCAAAACTTATCCAGGCAAGGATAGAAAAGTTAGAGTTGTGGACGTCAAAACAAAACATGGAACACACCGTCGGCCAACTGTCAAAATATGCCCACTGGATCTTCTGGATATGAGTAACGGCTAGGATGGGTGCCGTTACAGAGGGGAGAAATGTTTGAATTTGATATTTATGCTTTTTGTCACTTTGTATATAGACATTTTTTATGAGTTGTAATATGATATGGCTATGAAAAAAAGTGATGGTAATGTATTGACAGAAAATAAACAAGATTGAAAATAGAACATTCCTGAAACTTATTAAAGATTTTCACGCTGATCCTTCAGCCGGATTAAAAAGGGATAATTCAGGTTTGTAACGCAACAATAATATCGGAGGCAGTAACACTTTGACCTGGTTCGAGATTTATCTTCTTCCTTCTCACAGTTGTATCAGCTGTATTATATCGTGTTTCATTAAGAATGTCCTTAAGAACATGCATCACATTCAACTGGGCATGTTCAGGTTCAACATATTTTGGCAATTTGCATAGAATTTTTGTTCTATCCAGTGGCACTAACCCAGTTGACCTGAATCCTGATTTTATATTTTCCACAGAAGCAGCTCCCACTTTTTCAATTGTTTGTCTCAATAAAGACGGAAAAATATCTTTTCTGATGACACCTTTGTAAGTTCTCTTCCATTCTTTAAGACACGCCTCCAGGCTACTTTTATTGGCTTGAAACAACTCACGTCCAAAGGTTGGCATAGATGAGTAGAATTTGGTGGTAAAAGGATGAATTTTATGTCATTTGCTTGGCATTCAGTAATAACTTTTAGGGACAAATGACTGGATAGATTATCGCCTATTAGAACTTTTGGTCCGCGCGGCAACTTTTTGAAATAATCCATTGCAATTGTTAGGAACCAGTCTTCAAATAAATTTTGATCGAACCATCCTGACTTACTCCGGTTATATCTGGCTCCATTTAGACCACGCTCTGCCCAAGTTTGCCAAATATGATCTGCCTTGTAAACAATATAGGGGGCTAACATTACCCCCGACGCAGTAGCTGCTAACATCACGAATGTTGCTGATTTAGAAGTGTCCATTATTTTTTCGGATCTCTTGGATTCTCGTCGCACGATAACTTTACTCCTGCCAGGATCGTCGCAAAAATTCGTCTCATCGTAATTTACGATACCCTCTGGTTGAATACCATTCAAATTAACCTCCAGTTTATCGAAATACTTATTGATGATACTGGGACTTAATGCTGCACGACTGGCTTTGATACACTGTGAGAATCTAGAAGATAATCCTGGGTGACGCTTCAAAAAAAATTTATCCCACTGCTCCCCAGGTTTATTTTCGGTAAAAATTGGAATGCGTCTACCCATTCTGTTGAGATACGATTGAACGAAAACCTTAACATCTTCGGGTTCAAATGGATAACCCCACTCTGCAGCAATTACTAGAGCTTCCTCTATAGCCCTCTCATCCTCTTTGGACAAATGAGTTTGTCCACCAGGTGTTTTGGGATGTTTACCTTTGACCTTTTGGAAAATTGTAGAAGCAGGAATACCAAACTCTTCCTCAAGATCCTTGTAGCTTGTTCCTACCGTTCTTCGTTTATTAATGGCCCGTTGCAAATGTTCTTCTTCATAATTCACATATGGTCTGGCTCCAATCTTCCTTTTATATGTCTTTACCTTTTTGTTTCAAATGACCCCTGAAATGACGAAAATAAATAAAGCCGGTCCTGTGTTTTTTGTTCATGATATTGAAAGCTGTTAAAGGATTATAATCTCTAGACGTCAGTATACAGTTCTTGGATTGGTCAGTACATATCGAAGTATTCACCTTTATATTCCACACGATTTCACGTCAATAATACTGATTTTTTTCTAAGACGAACGATTCATTTCAGATGGTTTAAACACAGTTATTTTAGGTTAGGCATGAATATACAAGGAATAGCCAGAAAATGGAGCTTCCACTACTCTCTCATAGATGTCAGTAGAAGTATCAATAAAATTGTGTAGAAGGTTTCAAGAGACCCCTGTTATTTCAAGTCACCACCTTTTACGGTATCAATAGTTTATAATTGAATGATGAAAAATTTGTATTTCGTGCTTCATTCTATTATATTCATACGTGCACACAGCTTGACAATCTCACTCCTCAAGTACCTACACCAATAAAGAAGTATGCACTTTGCAGGAGAAAATTGAAATACTAAAACTTCGTGGTAACAACGACAGATCCGAAAGGGAAGTATGTAGAATTTTCAATAACATGCATCCGGAGCATCGAAATATTAGCAGAGCTACAGTTGGACGAGTAAACAAAATTTTCCATCAGTATGGAGCTGTTTGTAAACATATTCTGAAGAACAGTAATACTGTACAAAAACAGAGACGAAATAATTGTGAACGAATTCGAAATTATTTTAATAATAATCCGAAAACAAGTGTGAGAATTGCAAGTTTGGACATTAACTTACCGCGTGAAACAAAAACAATTATTACAGCCGGGTCTTCCAGAGTTATTAGTTTTTTTATGTTATCACCTAAGTAATTTTTATTAGCATTATGACTTGATTGTAACTGTAATACTTTATAAACTACTTCTGTGACAATATGATTAAGATTTTGAGACTTTGAGTCTGCAAAGTTGTTGTAACTATTTTCCTCCCGTGGTAAAGTTCTTAGGGGTGGGTTCACCCTTGAGCTGCACGTTGTAAGTACCCAACTGGGCAGTTGGGCCCAAAGTTGTTGAATTAGGGGTTGCCCCCAATTCGGAAGTTACATCCCAAAATCGGAGTTGTCCCTCGATTAGATTTATCGCAAAATTGCAGGGCTTTTCAAATATAGTATTAGGGGGTAGAGCGTTATTTTTTCTAATGTTTATTATAATGCCTCGATAATGGGGGTCCGATTTCTAACTTGCGTATCTTTTGGGGTCGTCCCTTATGATTGTGGGTTGATATTTTGGGTGTATAGCAGATTTCCTTCATTATTAGAAATAATTGGTTCACTCCTACCTTCACTTTCAGATGACTCACTGATTCGTGTTCCCTGATGCATTCTCTCATAATCGAGTGATTTTCTATTCCTCAAGTTGTAATTACTTGGCGTACGTTCCATGTTATTAGCCAAGTGATAAAGGGTTTATTGGATAAATTCAGCTCACTTTGGGCGCCACGTTGTGTCGAAACGTTAATCTCGGGGGACACTTTATTGGTTTTGTTTGTGTGATCTTGTGAATTGAATCGAAATAATATCCAATACTCCAGGTAAATGTGTTTTATTTCGGAGTAGTCTACAACTAAAATATTGACCTCAATATCAATTACAAAAAAATAAATAAATAGACAAAACATTCAGGCACATAGTACATAAAACTTATAATATTGACCAGGCGGCAGCAAATGAAATATTGAACAAAATTATATGTAGTTGCGTAAACCTAAAAGGTTCAAATTAAAATTCAGACTCTATCATCGCATGGAAGAAAACATTCCCTTTGAATACACAGGTTAAAAGAACCAGTAAAATCATATTATGAATTATCTTAGCCCTTTCAAACATGCCGCAAAAAACTCTGTCAAGGCACCAAGATTCCATTCGAGAAGAGGCACAAGGTAAGCAACCAACTCCACTGACTCACCGTACCAACGGTCACAGGTACAGCGAACCAGGGAACAAATTTTATTAAAATCCCGAAAGGTCGACGACAACGACATCTAATTTAATGAGAAGCAAACCCTATTCAAGAAGAATGGGGTTGTTTTGAAACAATTGTGGTCACGTGACATGGACAAAATCAATGTTTTTGGTTGTCGGACATGCACAATCAATCACCACGAATTTTTTTTTCCAATATTTTATGATTAAGCTTCCAAAAATTCAAATGAAGCCAATAACTTCGACGGTGCCAGCTCTGAAATACCCTTCTCTCCACACAGGTGGCTCAGTGGTTAAGACTGTAGCGTTCAAAGCACAATTTTCGACTTTTCAGGGCTGCCGTTCGTAAGGGATAAAATTTTGTAAGAGAAAAAAACAAAATGGCGGATTAGTTTTGTGATTATGATCCGATTCTATTCAAAATTGTTATCTGAGGGTTTTTGGGGTCGGCAATTATGACTCTTCTGTCAATATTGATAGAACCGGCGGACGGGTTTTGTGATTATGGTCCGATTTGATTCTTAAATGTTATATGGGGGTTTTCGGGGTCGGGAATTATGATTTTTTTGTCAAAATTCATAAATTCAATATAGCAGCTCCAATATAGCGGACGGGTTTTGTGATTACGGTCCGATTCGATTCCAAATTAGTATGTGGAGGTTTTTGGGGACGTAGATTATGATTTTTTTGTCAAAATTCATGAATTCAATATGGCTGTTCCAAGATGGCGGACGTGTTTTGTGATTATGGTCCGATTCGATTCTAAATTGTTATGTGGGGGTTTTCGGGGTCGGGGATTTTGATTTTTTTTTGTCAAAGTTCATAAATTCAATATGACGGCTTCAATATGTCGGACGGGTTTTGTGATAATGGTCCGATTCGATTCCAAATTGGTATGTGAAGGTTTTTGGGGTCATAGATTATGATTTTTTTGTCAAAAATCATGAATTCAATATGTCGGTTCCAAGATAGTGGGCGAGTTTTGTGATTATGGTCCGATTCGATTCTAAATTGGTATGAGGGGGTTTCAGGGTCGGAGATTATGAATTTTTTGTGGATGGTGGGCAAGTTTTGTAATTATGGTCTGATTCTCTTCAAAATTATATGGGGTATTTGGTGTAGAAGATCAAGAATGTTTTGTTAAAATTCATACGATGGTGGACGAGTAAATATTTAGATGGCCTCCTAAAAAAAAACTTTTTAAAGATAAGCTTCTATTTAAATGCGCTTAAAGTAAAAAATAATTTCTTTAGATGTGAGTTACAGATTCAGAAGCTTGCCACTTTCGTATTCGAACCGAAAACTTTGCGAGGCATTCTTTTGAATCTGTAACTCGCATCTAAAGAAATTATTTTTACATTTTAGCGCATTTGAATAAAAGCTTGTCTTTAAAAGGTTTATTTTATATATTATTTTTCAAACTTTGTCCGGTTTTATTGCATTTACTCGTCCTAGGGTAGAACTTTTATCGCATAGCGATAGCGAAGCGAAGCATAAGCTATCTCTTTCGGTTCGACGTAGGAACACGACTTGCGTAGTAGACATTCACAAACTTATAAACCAACTTGGTTTAATCGGATGAAGGAGAAAGTGGGCGTGACATAAATACATTATTTTTAAGTGTAGATACCACCGGATCAATGTTAGGTTTATCATTTTCGAAAATGGTGAAGTCATCTTATATATATGTACATATAAAAAATTTATAAAATCTGTAAAGATGCTGGAAAGATGATAAAACGCACGTTGGTTTATCGATAAATATGTGTAAGATACTGGGAGAAAAACACGAATGATGAACTTTTAACAATTGACATTATTCACCATATTGTCAAGCGACAATACCAATTATGCATTGTGACCAACGATTGAAAATATGATGTATCTGTAAAAAGACCGTGAAAATCAAGTTTGTGTTTTATTTGGTGCATATTTCAAGTACGTATTTCGTGAGTTTCAGAAAAATTTTAGAGACCCTGTATGGTCAGAAAAAAAGTGTAATGAAAAAAGTTGTTTCTTTTGACCTCGACAATGACATATCCAAAAATGAAAAAAATCTGTCGAACCCCAGGAATACATGTATCCAGTGCCATGTCCTTTATATATTTGCCTTATACGTGTGGTAACCATAAAGGTGCGATTTTTGACACTGCCTTCTGTAGACTTCTCTTTATATTTCAAAATATCATTTTCTTTAGATATTTTTTGAAATTACGAAATATTTTCATCCACGGGCCCTTACTTTTCATCTAAAAATTAAATCAACATAATACACTCGACTCACTCCCACTCTACTTAACATTTTTTGAGAAATGCATTGTCTAATAAATATAATTTTAAACTTTTATTGACATGTGGAATTAGTAAAATTCTTATTTTAGAACCCTGCGTTAGTTGGTATTGTCGCATGACAATATGGCGTCGGTGAATATGGTCAATTGACCTTATTAGTTATTTAGCGCCATGTTTAGATCCGACCCTCAGGATTGCCATCAGTGCAAAGAAATAAATCTGGGCAGGAATTTCAAAATTGTACATGTGTTGTTGACACTTGTAATAACCACCTAGAAATTTGGTTTCACAATTAGAAATTTTATGTTGTATATGAATAATTGATAACAACTGTTTTTTTTTTCTTCATTTGTGGTTTAACTAATAAAACTTGTTTGTGATAACGTGCCACGAATAAAAATATTCAATAGTGGAATAAAATTTTCTTTCATCCATATAAAAAAAAAATTGTTTTGTGAACCGCCTAATTCAAGAACGAGAATAGAAGAAACCTTTGGCTATTCTGAAGAAACCATATACATATATTTGAAAAAACTATCCGTTCGAAAGGAAACCGATTGAAAATTGTGTCAAATGCTCATGTACAAGTTGAATTTGAAGAGGTTTTAGATAAAATGATTGGGTCTCAAGAACATATTGCCGTGAATAGTCATTATTTTAACTTTTTTTATGCAGTATTCCTTGTCCAAGGTCCCTTTGGAAAACTGAAATTTGGACTGTGGTCGTTGGATTGAAAAATTCAACAGTCAATTTACCTTGATTTACTTTTTTGCATTTCAGATGATGTTGAGCAGGGGAAATAAAGAAGTAAATACAGCAAAGCAAAATAAGCACAGGAAATAAATAATATTTTTTCCCTTTACCATACACGTATTTTCATTCCTAGATCCACATTTCAATAACCAAGTCATCATCATTAGGAATAAACTATTGATATTAGTTCGAAAATATGAATAGGAAATTCATAAAATCTTTTGTGGAATCATCTGCGACTGAAAGACAAACTTTAGTCGCTATTTTCCATCGTTCACAATATCTATCAGATGTAGTTCAATGTCCAGCGTGGCTTGTGCCGGGGAAGTAGTTGTTTTCTGTTAGATATTACAAATAAGTAACATTTTTCATTTTTCAATACTTCTTTTTTATATAAAAAATATGGCGATTGCTCCACAGGGGGCGCGGGGGCATATCAACTCAAAAATTTCAAAAGGCATGGGTGATCTCTATAACCATCTAAATATTTTCGTTTATATTTTTTTCCCAATTTCGATTTTTATGCTTTTCGAAATTTGTAAGTTGATGTGCTCCCAGCGTCATCTGTCGAGTAATTGCAATGTTTCTTCTCTCATAAAGTAGTATCTATCGGTAATACTCTTCAAAAAAAATTTGGTTTCATTGTTCCACATCAAAACGTTCAAATTTATCAAGGTATGAGTACTATTCAGATCCGCATTTATATTTGATATTTCAAATTTGAATTGCAAAAAAAATATTAACGAAATTCAAAAAAATTACATTGTTGTAAAGAGAATGGAATTACCTTTTCAACGATGTAGCACTTGACACCCCCCGCGACCCCTGTTGAGCAATCACCATACTTTTTATTTCAAAAAGTAGTATTGATGAATCCCTCGAAACGTTTTTTTTTTATGTTTCTACGTCAAATCGTTCAAAAGTTAACAGAGGGTGTCTTTTAAAAGACGCACTGTATAATTTTTTGTCCCTTTTTTTCAGAAACAAGTAGCCGGAGTTTGCATAGAAGCAGAAAAAGAACCTCTAGCAGAAGTAGAAATAGAGGTTCCAATGACGACGGTGTGAGAGATATAAGTAATGAGCGAAAACATTTAAAGAGCTTCCGATCAAGAAGTATCTCTCGAAGAAGATGCAATGAGACTGTTGGCGCAAAATTAATAAATCCGGATAGAAAAATTGATCAATCTACTGAAAGAGATCAAATATTATCGAAATGGCGAAAAAACTATTGCAGAACTGAACAACAGCTCTCCGATAAGCTAGAAGAACTTGCATCTTTATCTATAGAAGATATTTTGGAAAGGGAGAGAAACATTTGGACAAGGTCAACACCTGCCGAGCTGTTTTACGAAAGAGATGAAAATAACATAAAGTCGGTTAAGGCTACTCCAAAACTTGAAGCCCTCTGTCAAAACTTCAATGAAACTTTGGTATTGCGAGCAAAGAAAATTCGATCATCTCAACCAAAATATGAACCACCTCCGAGAAAGAACAGAGCTAGACTTTGTAAACATAAGAGTAAGAAATATTATATTTTTGCCTAAAATTCCCTTCCAAAATATTTTTAATGAGCTTTTTAAAGTAAGTACCCTCTCAAACTTAATTAATCACCTTGCTTGTACAAATCAATCTAAGTTTGTTTCATATTCTTGAGCCTAATGCACAGGATCTTTCGCAGGAGGGATCTTAAGAATGTGTTAACTTAGTATTTCAAATGAGCGCGCTTTTGATAGCTGACGTAGCTGGTAGTATCAGCATATTCTCTTACAGACCATGGCCATCTTTCTTAGTTATGTGATACTTTTCTGTTTTGGTGGCGTATTTTGCGTGCTAATATTGTTAAGGATGCACGAAGAACCTTAAATAGTTCTCAATCAATTGTTTCAGCATATTCTCAGTAGTTGCTTTTTTAAGTGAATAAGTAGATCTAAGATAAAAAATTAGGTGACACCTTCCTTAGACCTAGATAAATGAACGAAAAGATCGACCGTTATCAAATTATTCTATTCCTCGCATTTTATGAAGCCCAAATCAGGTTTCAGCATTCTTCAACATTTGCTTCACGTGTAAAAGGAGTTTTGGAATCCAAATGTTCTTCCTGATGCCACACCAAGTTTTTAAATTCCGATGGGCCCATACATATTTATGATAGTATTCAATAAAAGAAAAAACTTTGTCATTTGGAACACACGACTCTTATTATTTTGAAAAAAATATAAGATTTTAAGAAAGCCAAATTAGGTTTCAGCATTCTTCAACATTTGTTTTACATGTAAAAGTAGTTTTGAAATCTACAGCCACAGCAAGTTTTTAAATTCCGATGGGACCATACAAATTCATAATAGTATTGAATAAAAGAAGACAAAACTTTGACATCTGGAACAAACAATAAGTTACTCTCAATATTCTGAAAAAAAATCTGCAGGAAGAATTGGTTTAGTCCACCTCTACCGTGGATCGGCAAGTTGCACCTCCCTCGAACCCTCCATTATTGTTCATTCCTTTTGAAGAATTGCGCAAAGTGAAAATTTGAAAACATCTGGAATGATATTTTCCATTTCCAGGATATGTTAAAACTTAGAAGAAATGTCTTGCTATGCTAGAACCCAGTGAATAAATCGTGCTTATAACAAAATATAAATGTTAATATAAGAAGATAAAAACCAGAAAATCACTTTTCAGAAGGTTGACTCTCCATCTCTGTAGACCAATCAAAACTCCCAAAATTTTCATTTCCGATAAAGCCTATTTGTCTCTATTTCCAAAAATAAACAACAGGCACAAGTGGTATTTTTTTCATTCAGATACCCAGAAAGGTAGGCGGCTAAGGCCACGTCGCTCGCATCTGCTCTGTTAATAAACATTGCTTTATAATCTGGGTGAGGAAACTGAACTTCCTGACCAACAAGACTTTTCATTTTCAGAAATGTGTCGGATCACATCCATTTATTTTTATATTATGTATTAAGTCAATAAGAGGCTCACTTATATATAGTTTAAATGTCTTCGTAAAACGATCTGTCGTGATTTCAGAGTCCCAAGAAGGCTTGAAGCTACTTTTCAGGTTCAAAACAGTCATTCTGTGTTCTTGAGGGATTTTTACAGAACCCCTCGGTGGTCATAATGTAACCCAGATATTTCATGTGTTTCTAGGAATCTAGAAAAAAAAACAGTTTTTTTTCCTTTACCTAATGTGGTCATGAAATGAACTTCAAGTCACCAATTAATAAGTCATTGAGATAGATATGTACGAACGACTTGAAATACGGCTCGTAAAACTTTATGTATTCTCCTAACTAGCGACGGTGGTCTTCAACCCATATGGTAGAGATCTGAAAATGTGTTTAGCTTGTTGGGGATTTCCCAAAGTTCTCAATTTTATGATTTTTCGGTAGTATTTGAGGGGTAATTTAAGGATGGGATCGCCTGGCTTAATATTTTCTGTTATAGGTAGTGTTCATTACTGTCTATAGTGTTTTCTTATTGTGAAAAAATTCTTTCCTGCACAGCTGTCATTAAATATGACGTTTTTTATTTATAGGCATATGAACTAAAAACTGACGTTTTCCACATGTCAAAATCACTTTTAACACTAGTGTTAAAAATATATTTAACTCTAGAGTTAAAAGTATAGTGACAGATGAGATGATGGATACTCAATAATATATGTAAATCTCTTCACCTACTTAGAAGGAATTACTTATATACGCTCACAGGTATTTGGCAGTTTGTGCAATTGGTAATATTAATTCCCTGTGAAGTTACTGACGAAGTATTCAGTCCAACTGTAGAAAGTTCTTCATCACTAACCAATGGTACTACCAAATAAAGTGCATTAGCGAGTGTGGTTGGAACCTTTGCCTTGACCTTCTAATCCAGAGATCGTGTGTTTGAATCCTACGAATCATGAACTTTTTCCCTTTTTCTTACCAGCAGTAACTGTTGTACAAAAAAAAATTGTATGATACATTAGTTAAAAGTGATTTTATTTTGCTCGTGGGGTTGCTCCACTCGTCTCGCCATATTTTCCAAATATAATACTAATAATAACTTATATAATATAACCATTCAGCTTGTTGGGATGTTTTCGAAATTTTTAGCTCTGGCTTCTCAAACACTCTAGTCGTCCAAGTGTAGGTAGTTGTGAATATAAAAGGAGATCCTCCGCTCAGAGATGGCAGTTCAAGTTACAGCGAATTTAGTTGCAAATAGACAATAACTACAGAGTTGGCTTAGCAGTAGTGACGTAGTGACATGAATTAATGAATTTAGTGTAAACGAATCAGAATTGTATTTTTACATGTTTCAAATCAATTAGTGAAACCCAGTAAGACTATTTTTATTACAGTAGTTAATTGACAGTGGTGTGAATGCCGAAACCGACTATGAAAAATGAACCATCATATCAAATTAGACAAAAATTATTTTTCCTCATCCAGATTCAAACCTCAATAACAATAACGAGTAAATAGAAGTTCTGTCAGCAGTCAAATATATTGGTTTTCACCTAGATCATTTATTTGCTTTTAATAGTCACTTTGAATATATCAATGAAAAAATATCAAAGAAACTATATTTTTTTGGTAGAGCACAACATTTTTCAATACAGTCCGAGGTTACTGTTCACAACACTATCATTCAGACTCACTTCGACTATTGTGCCTCTCTATTGTTTTTATTCAATGTCAATAAACTAAATATTCTACAAAAACACGGATGGGGGTACGCTTGAAAACAAATCGTCTTATTTCAATAAAAAGTATGCTAAATTGTTTCAATTGGTTGTCAGTTCAAAGTAGGATCTAATATTTCATAATTATTTATGTATTCAAAATAGTAAATGGTATGGCACCAGAATATTTTAAACAGTTCATCAATTCGAACAAAAACTTTCATACAATACTAAGTCCCTCCGTCGCGCGTCGGGACAAATTCAGTGACAGTTGAAACGAGAATTTGACTACGTCTCGTGATTGATCCTATGGTACCTGTTAAAGTTGTCAAGGCTGAGTGGCGTTTGTTGTTTAACGTGTATGTTCTGTAGTCAAGAGTAAAAACTGTTGTTTGTGAAGTCCTTTGTCACGAATTGCTTTACAAACGCCGAGATAAGTGACATGCAGTTCATTTATGGACTTTCTGATGGTAATTCATTACAAGATAGGTGGACGAACATTGAACGATTTCCTGACTTGACTGTAATGTTCTGGATAGAAAATATTTCCAAAGTGATCATCATTGTCTTCATAACAAGTCTTCATGAAGCGGGCAAATTGAAAAGCAATGGTAAGAACAGTAGAAGTGGAAGAATATGCTTGGCATGATAGAGGAAGATGCAGGTACTTCTAGTCAAAAAATTTGTAAATAAGTTAAATTTAAGTAATGGGACGGTTTTGAAATTTCTTCGGGACTATTTGTTGTACCTATATCACATTACATTCAGGTACTTCTTCATGCTGATTTTCTTTCATGAATTGCATTCTGTCGATGGCTTTTGAACAGTGGTGGATCTAGGGGGGGGCAAATTCAAGCTTGGCAGACGTATACTTTAATCACATAAATTAGTTTTCGCGTAGGCATAGGTCAATAACCGCGTCAACCGCACTCGCCCCGCCCGCAGAAACCGCTCAACCGCGGCAACGCGTGTATACGCAAAGGGATGAAGCTATATTTGGAAACTACTTCGTCGATCTCCCTCGACGGCAATGTTTTGTTTCAAACAATCAAATTATGTTTACTATTTGGTTCTCACTGTTCTCAGTCATCCGAAATCGAACAATATAATATGCCCTACACGTCCATTTGAAGGGAGCAGGCTAATACGGAGGAATGTCAATAAACGAGAATACCTGGCCTGTAGCGCTCAGACAACCCCCTGTTTGGTCTGTAGAGCGAAATTTAAATTCATGATATTCTTCGACTGTTCCCATTTTCAGCCTGTATCGTGTTTCTACGCGATATACTTCTTTATTTGCCTTTTGAGGAAATGCATAGCTGAAAATGAGGCAAATCTGACATTTTCCCTTTTTAGCCTGTACCCTTCATTTGTAAATAAATAAGGTAACCACAGAAAGAGCAGCGCTAGATAGGTCCTTGTGGCGTTCTATCCGCCTATGTCCATCATTAGGCAAAAGGTCATAAGTTACAACAAACAATCTATATCATGAAACAGTAGAATCGCAGATTCATCAACTGAGGCTACATCTACAACAATATGCCAATTTTTTGATGAGCAATTTATGATGAAAACATTCATTTTTCCAATTGGCAGCAACGAGAAAATCACCTAAAATTTACATTTTTTCACCCGATTATTTCAACCCTTTGGCCACTTACAACCCTTATGTTGGTGAACATGGTAGCGACGAGAAAATCGTCTTAAAACACATGTTTTTTGTGCAAATGAAAATTGAATTTTCTATATGAAAAGACTAGTTCATGAAAATGCGAAATTCGCAAAAAGAATATCTCTTTTTCATTTCAATTCCATGAAATGAAATGGGAAAAAAATATATTTTTTGCAAATTTCGCATATGCATGAACTAGTCCAAAGCCAAGCGGGGACCGCTGAAATTTTCCATCATTTTCATCAGCATTTTTATATCTAATTCAGTCCTCTCAGAGGCATAAACGAGAAAATCGTCACCTAAAATCTGTCATCATCTCCCATTCTATTATAAGAGATCAGTTTGTAAATTCAAGAACTATTATTACTTTCATAATCATAACAAATTGGGAACGTTCCTTTTAGTAAATATTGTAGTCTTCAGAGAATTGGTGTCATTTTTAATTCTTTTAGGTTGTTATTGTGGCCCAGGGCCCAGGTTCAAGAATCAGTTGACTCTTATTCAAAAATTGCATGAAAACAATATTTACGTGTTTTAGTCTTCATCTACTTCATGTAAGTTTTCTTTTTATAATAATATTAACTGATATTCTTTTTCCATGAAGCTGAAGCATCAAGTAGTTCTGATGATTCTGATGACAGTCTAACAGATGAAGAAGATTGCACCATGGAAGAGTTGCAAAGAAAACAACAACATCCGGATAGATTACATCCAGAAATGTGGTAAATATATTTTTAATTTTAATTTTTTTGAAGAGTATTTTCAACAAAAAAGTAAAGTAGGAATATGTCATTTTGGTCTGAATGAGTACAAGTTCTTTTTTATAGAGCTGAACTTATAAGCTGACCAACAAAGTCAGGAAATTTCCTGAAAAAACCAAAACAAAGGCTTGCAGTTCTCAAAAAAAATTCTCTGATCATAAATTTCTGTATCAAATCACCAATTGAAACTAAGCAACTCAACTCTTAGAGTTTTAAACAGAAAATAAAATCGATTTTAATGCTTCTACTCATTCTATAAGTTTCTAAAAATTTGTTCTGAAATTCTCGTAAGTCTTCGAGAGTCTTATGCGAGCTAGAGAAGACTAGAACCTTACCTTTGTGTGATTTTCCGAACACGGTAGCTATTATTTAAAACTTTTTTAATCCGTCTAAGTGCGTCAGTCAACTATCCAAGAGGTGGCCACAGTCACTTGTTCAACTTCAGCTATCGACAGTACCAGACTTAGGTACCTATACACAACAGTTGTCTTCAAGATATGACATTTCATATATATAACATACATAGACTTTGAGTGAAAAACACTTCCTCTATATTTTTTATATTTATACTTTTAAGTTGTTTGTGAAATATTAAAGGTATGAAGGTACATATGTGTGATTGTATACAGGATCCTGGAACAGTGGCGTGATGTTCCATATCTCCAGTTAGAAAACAGCTAAGAACATTTTTTTCTATAATGTTTACTTATTTCTCCAGCTTGACGAAATAATGACATTGACGTTCATATAGGGTGTTCAATTTCTTCTGGGCGAATCAAAACTTTGTTTTTTCAATGGCAACATGTATTTTTCTTACTTTCATTAAGTATATCCTTATGATTGAGTTCAATAGTTTTTCTTGAATACGCTTTTTTACCTTCATATAACGTGTCCAAACAATTTTTTCATGTTTATGGTATGTTTGTATCAATGTATCATCCTTCTCTAAACGGAAAACCTATGTTTCTCCATCGGATGTGAAATTTTACTCATGAATAGTGCAATATAAAACCAAACACTAAAAAAAATTAAATTCCCAATAAATCAATTTATTTCAAGTAATGGTGAATATTTATAAATTGAAGTCCGTACTTTAAGCTGAAGTCTATGTTCGGAAGAAAGTTCCAACCTGCGCAAGATAGCTGGTGCAATGCTGTGAAAAGCATTAGTTATTCTAAGTCGCATATTTTCTCAAGTAGTTGGTGGCTCAACGAAAACAATATTTTTTATGTATCCCCATAAGGAAAAATCCAGTTTTGTTAAGTCTGGTGATCTAGCCACCTGACAGGCCCGTTCCGTCTTATCCATTTATTGGGAAATACTTCATTTAGATGATCTCTCACTTCTGCTGAATAGTGAATAGGACCGCGATCATGTTGTAACCACTTTATATTGTTGAGGAAAAAATATTTTCCAACGATGCCTCCACAAACATTTACTGACGACCTATGTTGATATCCACCTGTCTCAATAAGTGGGCATTTTTAAGTCGAATGATAATGGTGATTATCTGTCAACAAATCAATTTTTGTGGAATATCGATTCACCTGATCATAGAATGTTGTATATCCTCTATTTAGCAGAAATGCTAATCGTACATAAATGTGCATAAACAATGTGTCATAACAAAAACTACATAAAGTATAAAAATATCAATATTAAAGTCATAAATGAGGACAAGACGAAATATAAAATAAAAATAAAATATTAAAAATATAAAAATCATAAATACAGTCGAGACACTCTTACACTATAAAATAACACTAATACTTTCAAAACTAGATTAATATGTAGGATTATCGTTAAAAATATCACACAAAACATCTTCGAAAAATGGTTCTAATCAATCCCTCACGGGAAATCGTCCTATTAAAGTTTTTGCCAATATATTTCTTGCTACCATAATAAGAAATACTATTACTATAACAAAGTTTCGAATAGAACCAGCACATTGAAATCCTATGACAGCAAAAACGATTTTGCTGAAAGTGATGTTTCTGCCACAGAAAAGTATACTGCTGTGGTTATTAGGCACTCAGTCTGGGACAGTAAGTTTTTTTATTAGAAAATTATAATCTTATTAATGAATAATCACTAGTGAGTTACATGCCTGTGGATGTAAGGTTTCTGCTTAGTATAAGTGGACAATCGCATAGAAGTTTACCCACTTACTGTGATACAGTTGTCAACCTGCCACTAAAATATTACTGGATGGACCCGCTTTCCATTATTATATGCCTTGCTATAGTTATTCGATGTTTTGCTGATATTTCAACGGAAATTACCCCTTCCAAGAACAGAAAAAATATTTTTAGGTCGCGTATAGTGCGAAAGAAAACGAAACAAAAACATTATCTCGCTGTCGGCATTGTTGGACTGCTGGTCGCTTGGTCAAGTCAAAGAGGTTATTGTTCTTGTTATGAACGTGGATTCTTTTGTTACCTGCTAATTTATAGTCTAGCCAGTCTAGGAGTACTCATTGGGAACAACGCCGCTGTGTGGTGATAATCTAGTTTAGTTTTGTGTGTAAGGAACCTTCCCACCTAATGGCTTACCAGATTATTTTACAAGAGCTAGCGGAATAAAGATGTTTGCGTTTTATGAATTCTACACAAGTGATTGAAATTGATGAAATCATTTTTTGGGACATCCTGTCGATGGAAAATTGAATGCAGCAAATAAATATTATATCACTTATTATCTCAGACTTTTATTTACTATTTCATCAATTTGTCGTTGACTCCTACGAGGATCTTCTTCAACAGCAAGAAGAACTCTCAATTGGTTATCTTCGTTGATAGCTGGTCTGATTACTCATATTTAGAATAACTGATGCATCCAGTTTCTATTAAACTTGTCATGACCTATCGGAAAAATCTTTCACCTGAATGCTTTCTCTCTGGATACTGTTGAGAATGAATTATACTTGCCAAAAATCAATTTAATCAATCAATCAAAATTTTATTGATCTAGTTTTCTTTTTCAATAATAAAGTAAAACCTAGCAAAACTGGAAAATACTAACTACTTATTTTTTTTTTTTAAGTTCTGGTTCCCACGAAAAGGAAAATTTGTATTGTTCAAAGAACATCGTGGGAACCTAGGGAAAGTAGGTGTTGTGAAGTTGGTGTTCTTCTTGAACTTCTGAAGCAGGCTGTATGTCTCAGAGAACATCTCCCGAGGCAGCGAGTTCCAAAGCTTCGGCGTTTTGTGGAAAAACAAGCCCTGGAAAGCAGATGTGCGGCATGTCTCCAAAGTGACGGCATATGGATGTGAGGACTGAGCTCGACGGGTCAATCTTGATGAGACTGCTAATAGTGGAACGATTGATGATATTTCTAAAGAGCATCGTTTATGAAAATATCTATAAAACAGAAACAGATCGCCAACCTTTCTGAGATGTTCCAGAGAAGTAAGCGAGCTTGTGAGCGAATTAGCAAAAACAGTAATAGACTGTCACTCTATAGAGAGGCTATATTTGAATAAATAATTATATCAAAATACGAATCTTGCAGAAATTCATCAACGGAGTAGTATATGCGTTCTTCTCAAAGTAATAAAGGGTGCATACTTCAACAGAAATAACCTTAGTTTTTTTCTTAAATACACTGACATTTGGAGATGATTTTATCTCATTATTGAGCTCATTATATAGTTTTACACCACTGTACATGGGATGATTTTGTGATACTGTCAACCTATTAAAAGGTTGGTGTATTTGTAAATTATTCCTGGTGTAATGATCATGTATTTGTTCAGTCTTTGGTAGACAAGAAATGTTCCTTTCGAATTAGATCAAAGTTTAATAAATGAGCAAGCTTGGCATAGTGAATACATTGAAATATATGAATAAATGCCCTGCGGTGTTTTGTGTATCTAGCACATGCCATAATTCTTATTGTCTTCTTTTTTTTAATTGCATTCCTGCCTGATTCTCCTTAATGTGAAAATCCTGTCAATTTAATTATTTTAAAATAATTAATATAATAAAATAGAACTCCACGATACAACAACATCTATACTAATGATTTCAATACTTTTACGGTTTCAGACCGGTAGATTATGACACAAATTTCAAGATTATAGAAATATTCCAGAGAACACATTTTAAAACAAACTTAATAACCAAGCAGTGGGGGTTTATCTTGCAAATGGTAATTATAGGCATGAGATATTTCAAAGAAGGGGTCGGTCAAGACTACGCATCAAATGAAGAAATTTGAGGGTGAATCATAACATTTATCTTGATCACAGTAGTGAAATATTGATTTCGCCAAAAAAAAAAAGTAGTCCATCGAGATTATGGAGAAAAAAGGGGGAAAATTGGAATTTTTCGATAATTAAGATTTTTTTAAGAAAAACTATTAAACTTAACCACAGAGAATGCTTAATGAAAGGACCCCGCACTAATCTTATGGAAAACCGGTTTCGGTGAAAATCGCTGAAATTTCAAAATGATGTAGCCCATGCCATCCTGAACAAAAGTTACCATTGCGCCAACTCTCTGAATGCCCGCGTTTGGATTCTACAGGGGGTCAAAGTTCGATATTTTGACGATTTTTCAAAAAATCCGGAATTTCATTTTCATTGTATCGATCTGAATTTTTATAATGAAATAGTCCACAATATGTGCATCAAAAAGTTCAAATGACAAAAGTTTCTAGAATCAAAACTGGCGGGTATACAGAGGGTTGAACTTTGTTTTTGGTAATTTTTATCGAACTTTTTTTGAGAAAATATTCGTTTTCCTGCAGATCCATGTGCAATTGATGTTACTTACAGTACATAAGAGGGCGATCATATTTTGCATTTGAACTAACCATCCAACTTTAAATATTTGAAAGATACGGGGCGATCAAAAATATATTTTCAATTTCGGAAAAATGTATCCCTTTGTATAGTCAGCTTTCACCAATATATTTAGCTGATGTTTTGAAAGTATGTAGCTAACATACATACAAATGTGTCACCGTCTGTGCTCATTAATCTGAATCCAAATAAAGTTGCGGCGATGGTCCAAAAAATATGGAGAAGGGATGTTTCGGAATAATTTTGAAATGATTTCTAAAATCGTCCGTGAATTTTTTTTATTTTCTGATATAATGTAGATGAGTCATTCTTGATCAAAAAGTTCCACAGTGCCTACCATGCGAATGCCACGGTTTGAGTTATACAGGGGTTTGAAGTATAGTATTTCCTTGATTTCTCGAATAATCAATAATTTCTTTGTAACGGAAAATAATATTGTTTACTAGACAAACTTCGAAACATTTCATTGACCAAATTATCTGAAATGAGAATTTATGAATATACAAAGGTTGGTCCAAAAAAAAATTTTTTTTTCAAAAATATAAGTATCCGTTTACTATTCATATTTTTTATATATTCAGAAACTCTATTAGGACCAGGACCACCTTGTCTCCACCCGATGTTTTAGGAAAATCCAGTATGAAAACAATATATTCTCGAGAAAGATCGTGTGCGGAAAAACAAGTAGAGAGAAATGAGATGATTTGGTTTATATTCAGGTCTTCGCAACTGCCATTGTCTTCAAAAAATTGTGACCGCAACTGACAGATATATGAAATATGAATTAAAGTAAGTACATATCATGAATTCAGCACGATTCCAAGCATATGGGCTGATTCAGAGAAAACAGAAATGATGATAGTACCACAACAGCTACTGAACTGAGTCGAATCAATTCAGCAAGTACATTTTTTCCATGAAGACAGCCTTTCGGACGATTCATATTTCGTTTTCCGAAACGAGTTATACCGGTTTCGGGGTTTTGCCCCTCATCAGTGTAGGGTAGGTCTTATATAGATATCACTCAATAGAGCATGCGACATTCTTAAAAAATTGGAAAAATCTTCCATTACAATGATTGAATCTGCAGTTAATTCAATTGCAATGAAGAATGAGGATGCAAGTGATTTCTATCGCAATAAAGAATTAGACTTCAGACGAAATGTCATGCATCCAAATTGACCACCTACATACCGGTCTTGGGTTTTTTGAGGTGTTATTCAAATAAATTGTGAGTTTATTCACCGGCATGACTGTCATCGTTTCACTACCCAACTATTTCAAACGCACCATCAGGAACCATTTGTTGTGGTCTATTTGCCGCGTCCATTACTGAGTTTAGTAGGGAACTTGAGGGGTATCGACTGTTGGGGTCATGTCGAGCATGACCAAGATACCATAGAACACTGGCAACATGCGCACATGTTCCTAAAGTTCTGGCGCCGGTTTTACAAGTACAAAAATATCCTAATATGGGCTCGTTTGGTTCATCAGGTTCTTCTCCATCATTATATTTGATCCACAGTTGATATTTTGTGGCATTTCTGAACCTCGAAAAAACCCTTACTCTCATGAATCCAGGTTCCTCTTCGAAAATATCGACCTGAAACTCTTCATTTTCTTCCCTTTGCAATTTATCCTGTATATACGAAGGTGAAAGTTTAACTTGGTATATACCTACGGTAAAATCTCTTAGATATTCTATCGTAAGGCGAGGAAAGTTTGGAATCAGGTTTCCATTCATACGGACCCATTGACCATTTCTCAGATGAAGATTGTCCACTTCCACTCGAGCCTGGACGATATTTACCTCCTGTGATTTTCGTAACAATTCTTGTGCCAGCTGAGCATTGGCACCTCTCATTGAGACTGGGGGGTGGAAGCTGTTGATGAGTGCACCAGCGATTTGATATAGATCGCTAAGATTGTGTACGTGTGGCATTTCGATCGTTTTATCAAAAAACTTAAACATGCTTTTCAAATGTCCATTTCTTGCTTCAACTATCCATCTAGTTTTCGTCACTAATCGAGATTTATTTGCTTCCTCGGTGGAAAGCTGTTGTTGCCCTCGTGGAACAATCGCGGGCATTTCATATTGTATGCCAAGATTATTCAGTAAGGGTATGGCATCTCGATAACCCCGATCCACAACAAAAATGTCACCTTCATTAAACCATCCCCTCATGTCTTCTATGTTTCTTTCAAACTGATTCTCCAAAATTCTTGCGTCATTGTTGCGAGCGTCTGAGAAATAAGGTCCTTGAATACTCAGTATATATCCATCCGGGGCCACAATCAAAACTGGTTTCACCAGATGATGTCCCTTGTACCGGCAGAAAGATTGGCGCAATATCCTGAAATTACAACTTTTATTTATGGCGGCGTATGATCCGTCGATGTAAACGATGGCCTTCGGGTTGTCTGGGGTCGGGTTATATAAAATATTGGAAAACTCACTCACATGCCTTCTAATATACACATTCCTATCGATGGCTGCAAAGCCGATATTCGATGGAACGAATCTTTGCATCAAAGACTGTCTTACTTTAGAAATTGCTAAGCTGGTGGCTTGCCTAGAGGGATAATGGAATATTACTTTCAAGAAATCATCCGACAGACCCTGACGCAATTTACAGAGGAATGTCATAAGGTCTTTTTTCGTTATATATCTATAACCATGTTCCTGCGGAACCATATCACAGAACATAAAAAGACTACGAAATTGTTCTTTGGTTATAGGAGATATTGCCTGAAACTCATCCTCACTGAAATTGTTCTCATCTTCATAGCTGGAGTGTTCAATAGCCACAAAACGAAGCCCTTGAAGGAAAATGGATAGTTGCTGTCCCTTTATCACATAAGGTCTATTTACAAACTGGATTCATGGTAATAGAAATGGCAAAATGAAACCGTTATCATCGAGATGATGTCTGCACGCCTTCACGTTATCCGGGATGAATATATTTCGATGAACAAAAACATTGGCCCTGCATTTATTGGATAGAGTTTGCTGATCAGCGGCGGCATTGCAGATGAAGCATGTATGGCTCGATGTTTGTGTCAAAACATTAAGTCTTATACAAGTTGGATCAATCGTCAAGTCCCTTATTTCATTCATAATAGATCGATTACAGTTTAAACATATTCTTGTTTCTTCTCCTATGATGAGAGGGGGACCACCTCGTGCATCCCGCCTAGAAATAGCTATTTGACACTTTTCCAAATGTTCTTCTCCATGAAGAAGATGTGACATTCGAGCTGGTCTTGATCGGGTATCGCATACAAAGCAATTTACTTGATTTTGATAGGCCATGATGACCTGGGAATATTCCAATATGAGATACAATTGAATATAATGATTATCTCACCTTATTTAACTTCGAAGAGCAGAAAATAAAAGAAAACAGGTAATTGATGACCAAAACATCAACCGATTCTCTAATTATTAGAAAATACTAACATTTCATCTACGTTCAACACATCAAAATATGTTTGCTATCAAAAACATCCATAACTCTGACAGCAATCGAATGACATTCCAAGGACTGCTCTATTTTGGATATGGAATAATACAGTTACTTGCACAGAAAAGTAGTAGGTACAAGTCTTGGAAACGAAAAGGTTGTTATTTTAGTACAGTAAATTGTGTTAATCTGATATTTTAAAATTGTCTTTGGCTTTTTAAAAACGTTAAAGAGGCACAAAAGAAATATGGCAGTTATCAATTTTAGCAAGTCATTTCGTAAAGAATAAACAACACTACTTGACGGAAGACCATTAATTAATAATGAAAAATGGATTATATAATCCAATCTTCCGCATACAACCTATGCTATAGGTAATTCGTCGGCAAGTATACAACAGAAAACAGTACAGCAGTAGTTGTTTTCTGTTGTATACTTGCCGACGAATTACCTATAGTATAGGTTGTATGCGGAAGATTGGATTATATAATCCATTTTTCATTATTAAGCAAGTCATGTTTACACTGCTGAAGTGTACTACTTTTCTATGCAAGCAACTGTACACAATTCGGGTATATATAAAACCTGAACTACCTGAACTTGAAACTAGTATATCAAAAGACATCATTTGAAAAATAAAATAGTTCTGGGATTGCAGGGAGATGTACGCCCCTTCTACTTGGAAAACTCTGCAGTAACTTGGCCATGCTTGGCATGGCACTTTACTGGCAGACACATTCGAAGCATTCCGAAAATTGTTTTCATCCTGTATTTTCCTGGAACATAAAATGAAAATGATGGTCCTTATAGAATTTGTATTATATTTTCATACACCGTATGAAACATGAATCGTATTCGTATGGTCATGCATATGTCCGAAAATATATTTACATAATGAGACTGAGTTGCAACCTTTGTATATTCATGAATTCTCATTTCAGATAATTTGGGCATTGAAATGTTTCGAAGTTTGTCTAGGAAACAATGTTATTTTCCGTTACAAAGAAATTATTGATTATTCGAGAAATCAAGGAAATACTATACTTCAAACCCCTGTATAACTCAAACCGTGGCATTCGCATGGTAGGCACTGTGGAACTTTTTGATCAAGAATGACTCATCTACATTATATCAGAAAATAAAAAAAATTCACGGACGATTTTAGAAATCATTTCAAAATTATTCCGAAACATCCCTTCTCCATATTTTTTGGACCATCGCCGCAACTTTATTTGGATTCAGATTAATGAGCACAGACGGTGACACATTTGTATGTATGTTAGCTACATACTTTCAAAACATCAGCTAAATATATTGGTGAAAGCTGACTATACAAAGGGATACATTTTTCCGAAATTGAAAATATATTTTTGATCGCCCCGTATCTTTCAAATATTTAAAGTTGGATGGTTAGTTCAAATACAAAATATGATCGCCCTCTTATGTACTGTAAGTAACATCAATTGCACATGGATCTGCAGGAAAACGAATATTTTCTCAAAAAAAGTTCGATAAAAATTACCAAAAACAAAGTTCAACCCTCTGTATACCCGCCAGTTTTGATTCTAGAAACTTTTGTCATTTGAACTTTTTGATGCACATATTGTGGACTATTTCATTATAAAAATTCAGATCAATACAATGAAAATGAAATTCCGGATTTTTTGAAAAATCGTCAAAATATCGAACTTTGACCCCCTGTAGAATCCAAACGCGGGCATTCAGAGAGTTGGCGCAATGGTAACTTTTGTTCAGGATGGCATGGGCTACATCATATTGAAATTTCAGCGATTTTCACCGAAACCGGTTTTCCATAAGATTAGTGCGGGGTCCTTTGTAGAGCATTTGTTGGCGCGTCTTATAGATCGATAATATAGATTTGAAGTAAGTAAGAATATTTAAATTTTCATTCATTGTGTGGCAAGCTGTTTTTCGTACCCTGTATATCACAAATCGATTTCAGATATATCTTCAGACATAGTCACCAACGTTCTGTAACAATTAAAATAGTCTAAACGTATGTTGACAGATCGGTTATAATTGATTTTTAAATATTCCACTCACTGCACTATTATTCGAATAGCTAGGCACCGGCAATGATTCCAAACTAAAAACTCCCGTGTCGGCAGAGTTCTCTCGAATTTCTACTGGCGACTAGATGTGACATCATCGACTATAAATAGCTGCGATTTGTGTGCTATTTACGAGCTCCGTCAGGACCGGCTTGAGTAGAAATTGTTACAGTTCAATATTGGACCAAAACTCAATTTTAATGGATCTTGGATCAACTTTATAATTTCAAATATTAGTATAGTGATGAATTTTCGGAAAAAAAAACAATCTGGCCTGCTAAAAATCTCGAAAACCGATACAGTGTAGACGTAAACGATGGCCCCCCACCATTTACCTTTTGACGTAGGGTGAAAGTCAAATGATATTGCGTTACTTTTAAGACAATACTTTTTATCATAAAAATGACATGTGTTGCTTAACTAACCCCCCTTTAAGGCATTTTCAACAAAATAGTTTTAAATGGAAAGGCAGGTTTCAAGAATATGAGGCAAATATCTCATAGAAAACAACTGCTTCACTGGAGATATTTGTGCAGCGTTTCTCAAGGACGACCTATTCTAATGAAACAGTAGATATCATCCTTCTTTTAACTGTGGATGACCGCCTGCATAAACATTTTTCAAAATTTTTGTCTGAATTTTTGACGTGATAACGTCTTATACTGCTGCACGCACGAAAAAGTATGATTCATTGTCACGTTCCGCCTGAGCCGAGCGTGTAAGCGAGAGCGCGAAACAAGCGATAGGAAGGCACGATCGGCCTAAGCGTTCGGCTTGAGACGTATCTATCTCTCTTCCACCGATGCGTCCGAGTAGAAGAGAGACAGCGGCAGCACACAACCTACACCTGAACTGTTTTGTGTTTTGTCCACTGTTTATACGGTGACGTGAAAAGTTAATGTGGTTTCCATTGTTTATTACAACAAAAATTGCGGCAAAGAAGGTAATTAATTCTTGCATTTTAAGATTTTGATTAGCGATATTATCTCATATATTTGTTCTTTGATTTAAAAAAAAAACTAGCATCGGTCGACGAGTGCAGTAATAATAGGTTATGTTTTATGTTACAATTTTGACTGATAGTAATTTATGTATCAAGTTAGTAAAGTAATACTTTTTTTACGAGTAGAAAAATTCCTACAAGTATAAAAAACACTTTACTCACGAGTTTCATACAGTATTTTTTCTACAACTGTAAAAAAACACAACCAATTCCGATTTTTCTGCAAATAGGAAATGAATTTTGCATATTTATTGATTCATAATTCGAACAATTTTCGAAGAGTATGCCGGAGAGTTCAGTTTCAAACAAATGAAACGAATAATTTCGACTGAGTCGAAATTCCTTTCTCTTCACACTATCCTGCAAAATGGAAAATTTTTAAGCGAATATTAAAATAACATATTTTTCGAAGTCAATATTATTATTATTAATATTCGGAAGCGGGTAAGGAAATTTACGCTGGTTTATGTCGATTTTCAACATGGAAAGCTAAGGTTTGCTGTTACTTTGGTATACAATATTCTACATAATTTGATGTGGGCTTATCTGGATGTTTTATCACCAACGTGATTTTGTTTAATTTTTGCTGAGTTTATTAGAAAGTCCCTATTGGCGATAAAAAGAAGTGGGCAGTTCTGTCACATGAATTTACGGAGTTTTTTGTTGAAGAATAAGTTGTTTGTTTAAGAATAAGTTTTTTTTTTCACTTGAAATGGTTTAATTATAAAGAATAATAATGATACTGGAGGTTGATTATCGTACCCAATGATTAAAATGAAAATTTGTGATTTTATTTTTTGCATTATAGCACGTGGTACCAATAGAAGAAAGTTGGGAGCGCGTCATTATAAGAACAATAATGAAAAAACACTTTCACAAGCTGGACATGCTGTGAAGAGTAAAGCCATGAGTTCTAGATAAGTAGACGGTCATTTTAACATTCCCCGTAAAACGATCCTCAATAAAGTTAAAGAAAAACACTGTAAAAATGTAACAAAATTCAAACTTTAATTGTAAGGCTGCAGAATACCTAAAAAAAATTTGGTAATTTTTAAATATTCAAATAAGAATGTTTTTTTGTTAATAATATATTAAATTCAGGTTTTCTATGAAAAAAAAATGTTTCTTTAGTCGGTCAAGAAGGGGTTAACCCTATTAGTGGCTATTGGTAAAACAAAGAAAAGGCGAAATCAACAAAATACTCGGAGCTCGCTTAATAAATTCGAGATTTTTTTTCACCATCTGAATTCAAAATATTGGATCTAGGCATCTCTAGAAGCACTTTCTCAATTTTTTTTTTAATGTCCTTGAAAAAATTGCAGAAAATTTACCAGGTTCACTACTTTTTACCAGGTTCACTATTTTTTATCTCACTAGGTAATTTTTTTTTTTTCGGAAAAGTACTCTGAGAGATGCCTGTCTCATACATTTATCTTTTTTGTCAAAAAAAATTGCACGAATCGCACCCTCAAAGTGATTTTTGCTGAATACTCAATATTAGGTCACTTTTCTTCACTGATTCGAACGCCCTCACATAAATATGTACTTTTAAACATGGATACATGGATTTTTGTTTCATTCATTAAATTTGGAAATAATACACTGAAACATGAAACCAATAGAAGTTGTTAACGGGATTATTGAAGTTTAGAATATGTCGAATGAATAAATACTGAAATTGACGAATATTCTTTTGTTAGTTTATCAGATATATACCAACATAATTACATGAAATGATTCAACCCAACAACATTTATCCAACGAACAGATACCATATAACAGACCGAAACTTACTAGAAATTGACTTAAAATTCATGAATTATTGAGGAATGAAATTTGAAGACAATTTCCCATTTACACCTGTCAATAAAATTTAAGTTCACAAAATTGATGAATTATTTGATCGTATAAATTGGCACTAACGGCGTGCCAATGGTTTTCCGAGTATTTAATTTCCGTTAATTCATTACGAAACAATTTTCGAACAAAAATTACGATACATTTTTTAATATAAAGAACCCAGGACGTCTCTTTGATTCACAAAATGTTGTGTGTAGACGATAGTCTAGATATAGCTAGCCACCAAACAAACGTCAGCATCAGAGTAGTGAAAATGTCAATTATGTAAAAAAAGAAATATCGTAAAGTGAATTCAGGTTGATTGAAAATTCTCAACACAAAGTCAGCTGACCTTATATCGAGTGATAAAAAATCAAATTTGATTAATTTATCAGTAAATTACTTGTTGCGAATATGAAGACATGTGGGCGAACAAAAATAATTCAAGAAAAACCCAAGACGTGATTCAGCCGAACTCCCTACGTGAATAGGAATAACTTCCTCACATCTATATGCCGTCACTTTGGAGACACGCCGAACATCTCTTTCTCAGCATCGTTCAAAAAAAATATAGGCTACTCGGGGTAAAATTTGTTCTACTCCCTATAACATGGATTTTCATTATGTAAACCTGTTAAGTTGCACACCACCAGAAATGTATAAGCAAAAACTGTCTATGAAAATTCAATTCCACCTAAAAAAAAAGCTATGAAAAAATATAAAGATAATTTGTACTGTTGATTTACAAATAACTATATATATTTTTTATTTTATTTTAACTTTCAAATAAACTCAAATCTTCGTTATGGACACAATGTCCGTATTGAAATTTATGTTGAAAAGTTTGAACATAACTAGATTGAAATAAAGCTTTGTTTTAATTTTGTATTGGTTGTAGGAAAAATAATGTATGCAACGATCATGTAATTGCTACTAACACACGCGCACGAGATTAACGACATCGCAGGAGATATACGACACTCGCCTACGTCTCGTCTCGTTCACGTCTCGTTCTATAGTTATGTGCAATGACTTCCAAGATAAAAAAATAATCAAGGGAATTGACACACATTGCTATGTAACCCTTTTATGCCTGAGTGCGCTAATTATTTTTCACACACAAGAAAATTAGAAAGTCTCGTACGCTAGAACAATACAATTGAAAAAATGCAACCGCGGACTTTTTCATAGACATAAATATATCTAACGAAGAACCGTAGGGTGTTGTTTTTATATTTTGAATGATTTTGAATGGTTTTTGCTATTTAGATATAAACGCGATATTTGAATCGTATTTTTGAATTATGTCTGATATGTTTGCTATTTTCATAAGTTATATCAATACCAACCATTATACGAAATATCCATCCTAATTAAGAAAACGAGAATTTTAATTTTCATTACCCATATTTGAATTCTGCCTTTCAGAGAATACTGGACAATAGAACAATTTTAAGCCGGCTGGGGTTGTAAAAGCGTAGACCGGTTTTTACAGCATCGAAACGCTTCAAGCGTTCAAGGTCGAACTTACTATGAAAGTTGTAAAAGTTGAAGAAAACAAGAATCTTAATTTTCATTACCCATATTTGAATTCTGCCTTTTAGAGAATACTGGACAATAGAACAATTTTAAGCCGGCTGGGGTCGTAAAAGCGTAGACCGTTTTTTTACAGCATCGAAACTCTTCAAGCGTTCTAGGTCAAACTTACTATGAAAGTTGTAAATATTTTACACTGCAATGAGTTGGTGTGGGATTATAACTCCCCCATCATGCCTCAGATTTACTTGGGACTTTTTGAGAAGGTAAACCCCTTCTTAAAAATAAAAACTATTACTTTGTTTTTGTGATAAGTATTTTATATTTTTTTATAATAAAAACACCTTTTATTATAAATATTTATGCGTTTTTTTTAACTGTCATTCAAGCGGATAATTTTTTAAAACATAATCGGTGGGCAAAGTTGGAATAAAATATGTTAAATATGCTTGTCGATGATTTTTAAAATCTCAGACAACTTTTTGCCAACCCCTTTTTAATTTATTTTTTCGGATACCTTTTTTGAAGATATCTAAACGACACTGGAGCTAACGATTCTTGGTGTAGAAACATAACTTTTGAAATAAGCACAATTTCAAAAAAAAAAAAAAACTCCCAAAAATGTATTAACCAAAAACAAGATTTTCTTGAGCAGAGTTGTTTTTATTATTGACTTCTGCTTCTGAACTTCTGAAAATCGTCATTATCTTTTGAACAATGATGTTTGCTTTTTCGTCCCTTTAGAGTTCTGTCACTGAAATCTGCCAAATTGCCTGTTGAGAACAGGATTCTATTAGCAGAAGTAAGGTATCCATCATAGAGATTAAACCAATTACACGTTTAGTGAATCTATTCCCAAAAATCGAAATTTTTCATTTGTGATTCGATACATAATGAGAATCCCTGACTCCGAATTTCTTCCGATAACCGACCATAGAGAAAGTTTTATTTTGTATGGTTGGGATATCGAAATTTGTATGTACACAAAGTAATAGTTTATTGTATACTTAGTAGAAAAAGCTGACATTCTTGGACGACGTGAAGATTGCTTGTCGAAGAGCAAGTTGGACTTGAATGGTACTTTATTGAGTTTTAGAATTTCCACTGCGTTTCTTTTGGTGCGTGTGGACTGTATCAACCATGGAAATTGAAATTTCGAAGAGTGGGCTGTGTTAATTAATTTTTGAAATCCAATACGACAGGAAATCCAACGTAAATTGTATTTCATTGGGTATTCTATAAACTATAGACTAAACAGATTATACAGTATCACATAATTTGAAACAATCATTTAGAGAAAAATAAGACGTTTTCAGTATTTATCAATGAACATATTTTGAATTTTAAATAGATATTTGTAAAAATTTCACTTCTGGAATTTTAATGTGTTTTGTATGTGTCGATGGTTTAGCGCACAGATGTGTTAAGTACAATTCTGGGGTAAACTGTGTTAAGTACGTCTCTGAGTAATAAGATGATGTATCTTTGTTGTGTGTGCCCAAATGTGGTAATTGTCTACAAGGTCAAAGTCATCGTAGTCGAGCTGAATAAATGTAGTAAGTACCGATGAGGAGACTTCAAAATCGTGAAAAGTGCACTTGCCACCTGCGGTTTTTTAATGTAACTTTAACTTAACACATGTGTGAGCTTAACCATCGATGTTTTAGTAATCTTAAGATTTAAATGAAAACAATGTTTTCAAAAGACACCCTACTGGAATATTAATGTGTCATGCATGTGATATACTAAAATCTCTTCCTATTGTTTTAGTAATCTTAGGTTGAGAATGTTCCTATACAATTATTATTGTCAAATCAGGAAATAAACATTATTATTATATTAGGATACATCGCAGAATTCCACAACCTTTTACTGCTTGTATTTTGTTTCGCATAGACTATATCAACCATGGAAATTGAAATTTTGAAATGTGGGATATGTTATTGAACGTTTGAAATGCAATATGACAGGAAATCCGACTTAAACTGAATTTCATTGGGCATATATAACTCACTAGTGAGTTATGGATAAAAAATTGTATGCCACTCGTGTGTTATGTTTCCTAAGTCACTTGAGGATAAATCTTTCTCGCGTGACTTATTTTCAACATAACACCTAGTACCATAAATAACTATTTGTATGGCAATATGATAAGAAATCCGACTTGAACTGTATTTTCTTTAATATTCTCATGAGAGTCAGGTAGCTCAGTGGTTAATACCGTCGCGTTCAAAGCCGTTCATGCTGCTGGTCTTGCAGGTTCAAATCCTATCGACTACAGATTTTTATTCCGATGACCCGAGAAAGTGCTTGAAATCACACTTCCGTAAGGGGACGAAAGCTGGTTAACGGAAAAAACAATTTTAACAATTTAACAATTTTGTGACACTGTGACTTCTCGAAGGCCTTCGATTGCGTTAATCATGAAATAATACTCAAACAAATTCAGCGTTATGGTTGCAGGGGGTAACGTATAATTGCTTTGAATCGTACCTCTCAGGGAGAAATCAAAGAACACTGGAACTCTCAGAAAGCAAAGAAAGTAAATCTGAAGTACCACAGGGTTCTGTGTTGGATCCTGTTCTGTTTCTGTTGTATATTAATGACTTGACTATCATTGATTTCACTCTCTTCGCGGATGATAGAACAATATTGTGGAAGGAAAAGAACTCGGTTGAGCTGCATAAAATGATTTCATCTGATTTAGAAGAGGGGAAAATTTGGTGTGATGCTAATTTATTATCCTTGAATGTCTCGAAAACAAATATAATAACTTTTAAATGCCTGCCTAATCAATAGACAAAGATACCTTGCAAAACAAACTGAACACAAAATTTCTTGGTGTATTTATTGATAATCGGCTGAAATTTGATGAACACGTCAGACAACTTAAAAGTAAAATTTCCTCCAGATGTTATGCCATAAGGGTGGTTTCTTTACGAGTTGGGCTTTCACATAACAAAAATGGTTTACTATGCTTTAATCGAATCCCAATTATGATATGGGACCTTTTTGGGGATCATGCAGTGCAACTTTTCTTTCTTCTGTACTGATATTACAGAAAAGAGCTGTAAGGTGTCTCTGTGAAGTCAAACCTAGGGAGTCGTGCAGGAATGATTTCGCTGCCAATAAGATTTTAACTAATGTTTTTAAGTCAGATTTCCTACCATATTGCATTTCAAAAATTTATTAAGACATTTCACTTTCCAAAATTTCATTTCCACGGTTAATATACTCAATGCCTACCAAGTATAATTTGATTTAAATGATAGACTGTTTCGAAATTTTAATATACCTCTGTAGTTCCAAGATAACAGTAATAGTTTCTGATTCTTTCAGGTATAATGAACCTGGTGAAATGAATGATGGTCCGTTGTGTAGATGTTCATGGAAATGTAAAAAATCTGGTATTCGCCATGGTATATATCCTGGAGAAAAACACCTAGAACGGTGCAACTTGCTAACCAATAATGCAGATAGACTGTTTCATTATCGAATGACAATTTCACCTCCCACTAACTTCTTGATCAAAACACCAACAATCATACAGCATGATGAGCATGAATTCATTTTCGAAGGATTTTCAATGTTTTCACACTTCCCTTTAGAAAAATTGCCTAGCTGTAAGGTTATTCGATTCAATATTGAATATACCATTTTGTATATTGAAGAGAAGATACCTGAGAATTTCACTGTTTGGGAGTTGAACTTATTCAGTAAGTATTTTTTAATATGGAGTCTAAAGAAATATTCATTCGAAATGAGACGCAACCAAACGGCCATAGTAATTGGATAATAAAAATATAGAAAACGTCGTTTCAGGTTGAAATTTACTCAAGTAAAATATAATTTTACAGGGGTGAAGGTTATTTTTTAATTGGGAGGTAATTATTAATATATCCAAAAATGTATTTACTTAGTGTAAACCAACTGAGTAGGTATAAATGTTTCAGCATAGTACATCATTCAACGCCCGATCAGCTAAGAATACTTTTTTTCTTGCATCAGGTGTTTACCATTTTACTCTCTCATAATTATTTGTTATCCACCTGTCCATTTCACTTTCCTGAACTATTCTGTATAGTTCCTTCTCAAATATACATTTTTATGTGATGTAGTGTCTCACATTCACAGATTATGTGATAAACTTATTTAAAATATGCAGATGTTCATTTAGCCAAAATAGTCCTTATAATGAAAGAAAGGAGTACTTTTTGTGTATCTTTATCCTGATTCTTTTCAATTTCGAATTTCTGGTTGTTAGACATGCACAATCGATCAGCGATAAATGTTTTTCCAGTAATCTAATCTAATTCATCTATCAATGATAGAGATACTTAGTGTCGGACACTGTATGAAAATAGTTATTTATGTATCAAGTGAGTAAAGTGATACTTTTTTCAAGAGTACGAAATAATTCCTACTCTTTACGCTATGTCAAGGAAAACTCATATTCGTACTCTCCATGATTTTCTCCGTTCAGTGTGTTCATCACTTTCCATTTCTACTAATAAATTCATTGCTATCAAGAATTTTTCCCACACAGCACATGTACGTACAATGGACGTCGAATATGGATGGATGAATTAGTCCAATTTACATTCAATGGACGTCCAGGACACTACGATGGACGTACAATTAAAGTCCAATGGATGTACATTGTGCCTATTTTGGACGTCCAGTGGACATCCAATGGATATACTTTGTGCCTATTATGGGTTTCCATTGGACGCACAATTAAAGTCCAACAACCACTGTGGATATTTCCTGGACGTCCATTGTACATCCACTGTATATCCGAAATAAATCCAGAGGATACACATTATACAAAAATGTGCAAATAATGAGCAAATAATGAGCAATACTTTGGAACATATTTTAAGGAAGAAAATAAAACAAGTTCCCATTTCCCGTTATTTGAAGAACACCCTTATAAATTACATTCCACATCATAAATTCGATTATTTTATTGTTGAAGTCCAACATTCTACCGTGTTCTGGGCCATAATGTTTATGACCATGGTGTACAAGCATTTTTTTTGTAAAATTCATAATATATTGGAAATGTACATTTTCCAAAAAAAAAAAAACAGGGAAACAGGTTATTTTCTCAAACTTATCAAGCTTATGAATTTTTTATATACAGTTTCATAGATAGGTTTTAATGAAAGTTTTCTTCCCACTAATTTCAAAGGTTGAAACACCACTGAAAATTATTTGTGTGAAGTTAGCCACACTTTTCTGGCCACAGTTTCTGACCTTGAGTATATCTTGTGTGGAATTGACGAGTGAACGTTTGTGGTGTTGCCACGTCAAGTATTATTTTTACAGAAATGTTCATTCTCAGTTTGTTGTAATATTTTGCAACTAGAGAGAAGGATAGCATTATTATTTAAGGTACTATTGAAATGTTTATGGAAAGAAACATGGAACTGTTCGAAAAATCCAGAATTGAATATGAAACAAAAATACTATGCGGAAGAAGACTTCCAGAATTGATCGCATATACAGAAGAAATCTTGATGAGTTATTTATCCGTGAAAGTTGGAGATAAATAACCATATATGAATGGCAATCCCAATCTACCAGATCTATTCTGAGTTTGAAAAATGATTTTAAGACCGTTCAATAAAGGGCATCAGGAACAATATGTACAGGGTGAAGTCAATTTGTTTGGATTGTGAAACCTATGATTGTTATTTCATGTGAATGGATAGATATATTCCGAGAACCAAAATAGTCAAAATGGCAAAAGATCTCCGAATAAATATAAATACAGGGTCAAACCAACTTGTTCAGAACAGAAAAAATACTTTTTTTTATTTAGACAGTTGATAACTTTGTGTTGCAGTCCTCGTAGCACATGAAAAAAACTACAGTTGAATAGAGGGCTCAAAATAACGAAGAAGTGGCTATCCGAATCAGTGTGTTCGGTCGTCAAACTGACAAAAAAAAATGTTCCGTTCAGGTAGTTAAAACTATGTGTGCACTCCACGTGTCACATGAGAAAAAATACAATTGAATAGAGGGCTTTAAATAACAAATGAGTGGCTATTCAAATGAATTTGTTCGGCCGTCAAAGTGACAGAAAAATAAAATTTCATTCAGGCAGTTGAAAACGATGTGTGCAATCCCCGTGCCAAAACGAAAAAGATACAGTTACCCAAGATATACTCAAGGTCAGAAACTGTGGCCAGAAAAGTGTGGCTAACTTCACACAAATCTGAAAATTGTATTACCCAATGAACTATCTACTATATAGACTTCTTTGAGTGAACAAAAAAGATATCGCAAAATAATACCAATGATTTAATAACAAAATTCAATAGAACAAAACATACTAAAAATATATTAACACATTATAAATGTGACACAATGTTTTTGTTACTGTGCAGAGTGTTTCATTTCCATTTATGCATTTTTTCCACATACCTTGTCTGCAGCACCTGTGAAATAAAATGCCATTAGGTTTGGAATGAAAATGAAATAACAAACTAAACATAATATATCAATACGGACTTTTGTGTACATTATATGTACGCACAATGGATGTACAAAATTGGACCTAACCAAATTTTAGAACCTTTCACACAACAAATTTTCAAGTGATAGCGAAAGTCACCTGGCCCTGTACGTGTGGACCATTTTTCATCTGTCTTAAAGCACGATTTAACGCCCAGCAAATTTGACAACAAATTATTTTTAAAAGTTTTTATATGATGCCAACTCTTTGAAGGACACTGTATATTTTTGTTTGACGGTTGTAGACGATGATGTAATTTGATTCCATCGTCTTATAATTTATATAAATCACAATGTTTCAACTGCTTCTATTCACATTCGTCATCTGGTGAATATTGACAAGTTTCAAAGGCTTACGCGTTTGTATTCCCGGTAATCTTAATCAATTGTTTTGTTATGATGGCTGGCAATTCTAATTAATTATTATTTGGTTGGATTTTACTCGTTTCTACCTGCTACCTACCCATTGTAATTAGGGTGATCTTCACCTCTTCGGTTCACGCCAAAACCACAGATTAAGTTCAAAACCATTAATAAGCGGTTTCCAAACTTTCTTGATTTCTACGCTGGACTGACAATGCTTTGTTAGCTTGGATATAAACAGCTTTAAATTTCCTTCTTAACCAGTGTTCTTCTCTATGTAGTTCTCCCGCATTCTTCCTTTGAATTTGGTAATGTTCTCCTAGTTGTGTAAAGCGTTTGTGTAGTCTCACCGCCAGTCGTCTCTTGGTCTCACCGATGTACGAAGAACCGCATTCGCATGGGACCTCGTAAGTACAATTCTTGTTTGAGGTGGTGATACATGGGTGCCCACCCAGGGCTTTTGACCCTACATGATAAATTCCTCCAGTGTTAACAAAATAATACTTCTGAACCAAAGAAAATATGACTTTTTGAAAGATACGCAAGTGAATGGAACATATGTGAACTGTCTTGCAGTTTACAGGCTTTTAAATTACACATACTTCAAAAACCCCTCCATGGGCAATTTACAAGCAAATATTTTTGACCCTTCTGCCTGTAAACTGCAAGACAGTTCACCTTTAAACTGCAAGACAGTTCACATACATTCCTTTTACTTGCGTTTCTATCAAAAAATCATATTTTCTTTGGTTCAGAAGTATTAACTTTGTTAATACTGGAGGAATTTATCATGCAGGGTCAAAAACCCTTAAGGTATTTCCGGGTTTGAAGGAGCTTTACTTATTATATTATACTTGTTCCCGATCCTTCTAACCTTTTCGGAGATTCCTTTTATGTACGGTACGTGGATTACTAGCGCCGGTTGTACTTCCTCCGTTTGTTTAGAGTTGGTGACTTGTCTTCTGACATCTTCCAAGATTTTCTCCGGATAACTGTTTTGACGCATATCACACCTCATATTAGTCAATTCAGCTTGGAGTGCTTCCTGATCACTGCATATTTTCTCCGCCCTCTTGACGAGTGTCCTTACGATGCCTTTTTTTTGTTGAATTCCGGTGGTTTTAGTCGAAGGCCAAATACTGCCCGGTGTGAGTTTTCTTTCTATTAACAGATGAATGGATGGAATCGGTCCTTCTTTCAACTTTTACGTCCAAGGGTAATGCGTTATTAACTTCCTTCTCCATTGTGAACCTGATGTTGTCCCTTACGCCATCAATATTAGATAGAAATCTTTGGAGCTCTTGGTCCCCATGTGTAGTCAACATATCTTCAGCTTTCAGCTTGTTGGATGACATAGTTCTCAAACCATTCCATGTAAATGTTTGCAACGACTGTGGATAGGGAGGACCACATCGGAAGTCCGTCCATTTGGGCGAAGAAGCGGCCTTTTTCCTGGAAATAGGAATTATGGAGACAGATTTTTAGTAGTTCTAATATTGCTCGGATTGGTAAATCAGCTCTCTCGTGTAGTTGGTCGTCATCCTCGAGTTTTTTCTTGATTATATCGACAAATGCCTTTATGGGCACATTAGTGTATAGGCTTTCTACATCAAAGCTGAAGAAACGATCCTTATATATGAGGTATATGTACAAATGTATGGTCATGGTACTATAAAATATTTTGATAACAATACAGTAAACATGTTATATTGAGTAAAACAGATATGAAAAGAATTTTTAAAAGCAACTGATAAAAATTGTCCGATAATATCAAATGAAAAAGACAATTATTAGCACAATAAATTTATATGACCACCATAAAATACTTCAATAAAATGTTTTAAGACAGGCAAGTAATAAGTATATACAAACATATTCATAAATACATACATACTAGTTAGTGTAAGAGAATAGTTTCAATCCATACATGAATACCTCTTATTTTGTGCTGCTGTCACAGCTATTGAAATTTTTTTTCGAAAAACTGACTCAAATCGTAAAACGGTCTTGTAAGTAAGAAGTTTTTACAGCCCTTCTGAATTTCGCAGTGCTATGAATATTTTTAATTTGCTTCGTTAGATGGTTGAACATTTTCGTACCACAATTGAATTTTGGCATTGGGTGGTTCTAGGGATTAGTAAAGATATGTTTTGGCCATTTGCCCTAGTATTGTGTATGGTGTCCGATTTTAATAATTGTAGATTATTGGGAACTAAACTAGTTGATTCCAACGCGAAGAGTAATTTTAGCGTAAGTATATAAATAAGGGTTTACATGAGGTTTGATAGTTAACTTGGCATATGTATCTCGGTGCTCTCTTTTGTAGGATTAATATCATTGAAAACAGCTCTTGTGAGCAAGCTCCCCAAAATGCTATACATATCTGATGTGAGATTCCAGAAGGGCAAAGTAGACTTTCTTCGCAATAAGAAGACCAACCTCATTCCTAATAGTTCTAATAGCATAGCACCCAGATGATAATTTCTTTGTCAGTAACATAATACGTTCATGAACTTCAAATTATGATCCAGTACGATTCCAAAAAACTTAAAATTGTCAGATTTCGTAAGTGTGTCATTGTTTAGCTGTACAATGTCCCACCTGAATGATAACACCTTAGTTTTCTCAAAGTTGAAAATAGTTTGATTGGCATCATTTTATTTCTGGCTTTTAGTTGCCACAGAAAATGAGAACTGGCTCTTTGTCAGGATTTCGTTGCTATTCGGATCTATCATTGTTGTCACTTGACATTGTCTGTCACCTAGTAAAAGCGGATAAAAAAGTGCACTTTACGTATAATAATAAAATCGTAATTTGATATTGAAATACTGTAATACTTTAGGCATTCAAACTACACAAAAAATGTGGACTTTTTTGACAGTTGTAAAAAAAATATTGATTTATTTTCTATCAATATATTTTGGCAAGAAATATCATCTAATATTTAAATATTTCAGATGAATACGTTTTCCAAGAACTTTTAGAGCTTGTTGATCTCGATTTGAAAACAGCAGGTGATGAACATGGTTGTCCCCAGTTTCATTTCATGCCAAGATTTGTGAGAGAACTACCCGAGAATGGAAAAGAAATCCTGTGCATGAAAGAAGTGCTTCAATATTTAATGAACAACTCAATGCCATTGATAGAAGAGTCAGAACTTCATACCATGATGCAAATGAGTCAGTATGAGTGGCAAAGCTATGCGGATGAAATAAAGGTAAATGTTATATTAATTTAAATTTTTGAATACTTTCTGTTCCTAATTGACACTCTTTCCAAAGACGTCGCCAACTCATAATTCAATTCAACTTTTTTTTTTAAAAATGAATATCACATATAATTTTTTTATTCGGTCATAAAGAAATCAAAGAAACCAATTCCATCCTTAGAATTCATTGGTTTTGTCGACGGTGGAGCTGACATGATCTGAGCAATCTGCCCTAGGTATGTGGTTTATTGTACATATCTTTACACAGACACATATATCAACACTTGGTTGCACCTGTGCTTATGTAGATCAACTACTACTTGGGTACTTGGGGGGTGAAAAAAGATTTACCATTGTGATATCATTATTATTTTTTTTAACTTTGGATATTTTTTAGAATCTATCACCTGATCAAACTCCAATGATAATTTTCCAAAGACACCTAACCGGTGATTTGAATACTTTCTTATAAGAACTCATATATATTCGACAAACAAGCCAAATGAATAATAACCTAAATTACTTTTTGAATAACTGTAATGACTTTCAACTGACAAAATTAGATTTTTGGAGTCTCTTTTGATAATTTTGAAAAATCATTGAATAATATAAGTTGGTGATTGTTTATGTAATGTTTATGTATGTTGTAACCCGTTTACAAATTTTATTCTATGTTACATTCTAATTCAGTTTGTATTCTTTGCTGTACATAGTTGTTTACTGCTAAAATATTTTGTATCTCTTTTAGTTATAAGCAATAACTGTTTATCGATATAAGTTTATATTATTGTAATTTTATCTTAATGGGGTTTATCCTATATGAAAAAAGAAAAAAAAAAGATATCAATTCTAACTGATATTGTTTTATAAACAACATCAACAAAAAAATTGTATATGTGGATACACATAGCCTTCCTTTTCTTCGTTCGTCCACCTTTGAATCAACCTTGATTCAAATCACTTATGTAACTTGACTCTATGTGAAAGTATCGCCTTTATTTGCTTCTGAAGATACTTGAAGAAATGTCTCTGTACCATCATTTGTTTCATCTTTGGATTTCACTGCATCATAACTAAACTCCAAAAGAAATAGTCTCTGAAGATCATACGATGACCATCAGCGGTTTTTAGACGGACCAGTCTAATTTCACCATCTTTTCCTGGTATTGTTTCTACAACATACGCTATAGGCCAATCACTCCGCTTCTCATTATCATTTTTGATTAAAACTATATCACCTACCTTCACTTCGCCTATTTTCTTACGATTATATAGAACCAATTTTCCGATATATTCGTTTCTAAATCGTCGACGTAGTTCATCTTTCAGTTTCAGTCTGTATGTATCTATGATGTTTTGGCAAGGTTTGGGCATTGATCAGTCAATCAAAATATACTTTATTGTCTGAAGAAATATATACTTATTGACAAAGATTTAATGAAAATAAAGTGTGAAAAATATATAGTGGGAGTATAAATATAAAATAAATTAAGTTTGGTTAACAAATTATTAGAAACTATTGCATCATAGTTATACTTTCTGGTAGGTTTTTGTGTAAATATATATATACATACATTCACAGACAGTTTAAAAGGTTTAGCAAAAACATTGGTAGGTAATACAATTATTATAGTCAATTAATATTTATGAATTATTAAAGTTAGACATCTAAAATAGTTATACCAATACCATATCACAGTCACATTAATAATAAAATAAGTTTTTACTAATGTAGATCAAAGTTGGGCAAATATAATACAGAGGTATCCCAGTCACATTATCAATAATAAAAATAAAAGTTAGACTAATTTCTTCTTTACAAACGTAATGTTCGGGCATAGATTTGGAGCTTCTTTTAACCAGTGAGGTTCCTCTCACCATTTTTATTTGAGGAAAGATTGTGATGACCATTCTCTAGAGGAGGGAATATCTGCTCACTAGGAACATAACACCACATTTCTTTTCGTGTAAAATAGAAACTCTGCATTTGGACTGAACTAGTTGCACTTCGATTTCACCAGAATTTTCGGTTTCAGAGTAGATAAATGTAAAGTGAAGTAAAATTTTTTGATTTCCAAAAACCACAATGAAAGTGATATAAAACATGTCACATATTACATTTAGTTCATGCACATATAAAATTGAAAAATTGAAATAGTGAATTTTATAAAAAATACATATATCATAAGATAAAAATATCTATCTAGCTGTCATAAAATTCTTCGGTATTGTAAAACATTTTTGATAACAGAAAAATTTTCAGATGTTTTCTGAATTTGATATAAGTAACTTCCTTTTTAATTGTCTACAGGAGCTTATTGTAAATCCTCACACCATTGGCATAGGCATCTTTGCTGGCGTCGGTGAACACATGTAAACTACATCTTCTATCAAATGGAATTTTCAGCCATCTGGGTATTTTCAGGTTGAAAAGTTGCGGTGAATTTTCTAACCAATTCAAAAACTTTTCTTTCTATTCATCTTCGACTTCTTTGTGAAAACCAGCTTTAGTTTTCACACCATGTTGAACAGATTTGACGAGTATCCATGTCTTTATTCCTACTGAGTCCCAAAACTGGTATCAAATTTGTCGGTCTCGCTGCAGGATATTCAATACTTGAGTGCTCTCGCCCTTTTAACTCAAATTTTGCATCAGCCATTACATTATTCGATTCGGCAATAGATGTATGTATCTCTTCAATATAATTATTACCCAGTTATCAACATTAAAACAGTTCATGAGTTTGGAAATAGTCATCTTGGATTCTTAGAAGAATTGATGGTTGGTTATTTTTCCTAGCAGAAACATCAAACACCGGTTTGATTTTATTGGTATGACTGCTCAACTTAACAACGTGACGATGAGATAAATAATATACTTGAGCATTCAGTTCATCACTAGGCACTTCTTTGGTTATACTTTCATTAGCCAGTCTTTGAACACTGAATTGTAATCTTCGAAGTATCCATCTTTCTCCAACTTCTTCGTGGAATTTTCTAGTCTCTTTTGTCAGGTAAGTTTATTGTCATAACACATTATTATCCATAGTAATTAGACCATTCAGTTTGTTTGGATATAAACATAAATAAATAATGGAGGATGACAATCAATTCACGGCATGGAAACCTTATATCTGCCATCTTAATAGCTTCTTCGATTTCTCTTCTAGTTTTTCTCAGTAATGACCAAAGTATCAAGATTCCAGAATTCTGTTATTTTGCAGAGTTATAGAGTTATATTGCAGAGTAATGTCATTACTGAAGTCAAATTCGAATGGGTTTCGGGAATACTGTAATTCGGAAAAATTACTTTTCCTGACGAAGTACAAACAAGAAATGTTTCAAAGGTCACCAAACCACAACTCACTCCTTTGCGTTTTCCAGTAAACAACCTTCCCCATATATCAGCTCCTACAAAAATATCGATTGGGCCATCTTCAATATCTGATATTTGAATGCCGAGTTGAGTGAGTTCATCCATCCAGGGCCATATTTTAATATACGCGATGTTGTTGTTGTTTGGTCTAAGGCTTCGAAATTGCAGACGTTATTTTCATCAATACTTCTTATTCGTATTCTCCAAATAGATTATGGATCATTCTCTGATTTATACTGCATATCAGGGTCATGTAGCTCAGTGGTTGAGACTTTCGGCGTTCGAAACCATTGACTGCTGGTCGGCTAGGATCGAATCCTTAGCGACTACAGATTTTTATCTGATGGCCTGGGAAAGTGCTAGGAATCGCACGTTAAAAGGTAAGACCTCGTTAATCCTTGGCTCGTACACGTTTCGACTTTTGATGGCTGCCGTTCGTAAGAGGACGACAGCTGGTTAACGGAAAAAACAATTTCAACAGAAACAAAAAAAATCAGCTACAGTGGACTTTGTTATATGTGATTTCTTTAAAAAATTAAACACCAATCTAGCATAACGAACTTTGCTATCACTAACTAATGTAACTTTCAAAGTTTGCAGGAAAACTTCGTTGTGGGTATTATTTGGAAGTGAATTTTCTACTATAGTATATTCTGATTTCGGAGAATCATTCTTCTGACACATGAGAGTGGCGTGTCTGACGTTACAAGTGAAACATTTCATCAATACTCGACATTTTTTAGCTAAATGTCCAAACTTATGACAGATATAGTAACATTCTTGTTCCACCAACTTCTTTTTCTCATTATTCATTGTCCACCTTTGGGCTTCTTGGCAATCTTCATTTGAGTGTGATTGGTGACAGAAAATACACTCTTTTTCAGAATTCAGAACTAAGGCACATGTTGATGGTGTAAAACAGTGTTCTCAAAGTATTGGATTAGTGTGAAGTTACCCACAGATTTCTTGCCACACATGCTAACGCGAACGATTTAGGGTTGGAAATTTCAGTTGTAAGTAACCGGACTAAAATCTGTGACTGGGTTGCTTATATGTACGTATATAAATCAATGACACGGCAAGCAAGTACATCAAATAAGTTATAAGGGATTCCAAATGGATTCATGTGGTGGAAACCATTTCTATGTCACTCATACGGATTTGGATTAAACAAATTTCTTTCGTTGAGACATACCTTCAAGATATCACACAGTATAAAACTTGTAACCCGCTGATGTACGTTAATCAATATCTCACGAAATACGGAGGATTTTATGTAGATTACAATGGTGAAAACTGTTTCTCTGTCACCCATACAGATTTTGTATAAATGATTATTTTTTCATTGGAAATTATCTTAAAAGTAACCCGGTAATGTGCGTTCATAAAAATCGCACGAAATGTAGAGGATTTCAAGTTGATTACCATGGTAGAAACCGTTTCTCTGTCACCCATACAGATTTGGTGAAAATGAATTTTTTATTGGAAAGAACCTTCAAGACATCACACGGTATAAAAAATGTAATCCGATGATGTGCGTTTATGAAAATCACACGAAATATAGAGGATTTCATGTAGATTACCATAGTGAAAACCGTTTCTCTGTCACCCATACAGATATGGAGTGAATGATTTTTTTCAATTGAAAATTATCTTCAGGACATCACACGCAATGAAAAATGTAACCCGATGATGTGCGTTCATGCAAATCACACAAAATATAGAAGATTTCACCTAGATTACAATGGTGAAAACCGTTTTTCTGTCACCCATACAGATATGGAGTGAATGATTTTTTTTTTGTTGGAAAGTACCTTCAAGACATCACACGGTATGAAAATGTAATCCGATGATGTGCGTTCATGAAAATCATACGAAATATAGAGGATTTCATGTTGTAACAAAACAGCCCAAATGTAGTAAGGACTGTGTCAAGGATTCGTGCACTTGCCAATAATTTTAGGAAAACTCAGGAAACGTTCTTGACAAGCACTTTAATTCAGTAATATGCGACGAAATTTCACACTTGATGAACTGCAAAATACAATAATGAGTTTCGGCAGGAGGCCACAGTTAATATTAAAATGTACCTGCACCAGACCCGAGAAATCTTAATCACAAATTATGATTATAAAACTCTTATTTGCCACGAGGATACGTTCATCAATTTCAGAAATTGAAAACAACTTCGTTCGAGTCAATGAGAAAACATACTTTTTTTAAAAGAAACCGCGCAAAAAACCGGTAGATTATATTTTACAGCGAGACACCGATACACCGAGCTCCGTGTGATATAGCGCCAGTACATAGGCAACCCATTATTTCGGTTCAACTGCCCCCGAATTTTTTATGACAGTACGCCCCTGCGTTACTGGCATAAAAACTTCATTGTGATATTTTTTCAATAAAGAAGCATGAAAAGTGCCCCGCTCTTCTAGAGATTCCAAAGACTCCAAAACGTAGGTGGCATAACTTACCTGTTTTTTTATGCGATAGGGCCCCTCAAATAAAATCATGAATTTCTTAGTCTCTTGGTTGATGGCAGAGGATATGGGTGAAGTACGAAGAAGAACGAGATCACCCGCATTGAAAATGGCAAAAGGACGTCCAGGATTGAGCAAGGACCTTCGAGAAGCACGTCCTTTAAGGGATTCTTTTGCGAGAAAAATATTTATATGGTTTCTACCTACATCGAGTCCTTGCGGGAACTCGATCAAAGATCGTATTAATAAGGGCTGTCTCCCGAAATGTAAACGATAGGGACAGAAACCTGTCGATTCATGCACCACCGAGTTCATCACTTCAGCGATTTTAGACACTTCCCAGGCCCACCGCGTATGTTGATGTCCACAGAGAGATCGAAAAAACGTACCCAGCTCACGCATCACACGCTCCGACGGGTTTCCCTGGGGATGCCTCACAGATGAGTGTATAATCTTAACATCCATTTTTTCCAACGACTTCTGCCACAGCTTGGCCGTGAACTGACTCCCATGGTCGCTGAGTACGGCCTTGGGCTTCGCCACTCGGATGAAGTAATCTCCACACAATCTATTCAAAATAGAACGCGTGGTAGCCTTTTTCAGAGGGTATAATGTCACTAATTTTGAAAATACGTCAAGAAGAACGAAAAGGTATGTAACCCCACCTCGAGATTTCGGCAAAGGTCCGTACAAGTCCAGTGCAACTAGATCATTAGGAGCGTCAGGGATTATGGGGTTCAGAGGAGGCTTAGGTAATTTCGAATGTTTGTTTTTTTGACAGGTGTCGCATGACAGAATATATCGTTTAACATCTCGGTGCATATTCTGCCACCAAATATCCCTACGAAGTGCAGACCAAACCTTGAATACCCCGTAATGTCCTAACATTTCGTGGTAACAACCAATAAGAGTTTGGATCAAGTTACGCGGAATACATAACAGGTGAGGTTCATCCTCACTGCGCCTCAAAAACAAAGTATCTTTAAATAGAATATAACGTTCATCTTGATTGTTTTTCCTGCGGACATTCCGCACGATAGCAGAAAGTTTGGGATCCTCCGCTTGTAATTCGGTTATTTTCTTTAACTTGTTTGTGAAGTCGGCTGGGAAATTTATGAGGGAAAATAATCTAAAACATTTCTCAGTTGGAGCCGGCAACCTCGCACTGGGGTTCCGAGATAAGCAATCTGCCACTGTATTTTGGACACCCGGTACAAACTCAATATCGAAATCGAAAACTTGCAAAGCTAACGCCCACCGAGTCAGACGCGCCGACAAAAGTCTACAGGTTTGCAAGTAAACGAGAGCTTTATTATCCGTATATATTTTGAAGTGCCTCCCCAATAAATATACCTTCCATTTGGTCAGCGCGAAAACAACCGCTAACGCTTCCTTTTCTGAGACCGAGTAGGCCTTTTCTCGTGGTAGTAAAAGCCTGCTGGTATACGCTACTACCCGAGTTCCACCATCAATTCTTTGGAAAAGTTGTGCCCCCAGACCCACGTCACTGGAATCGGTTTGCACAAAGAATACCTTCGAAAAATCTGGGTGATACAGTAATATTTTTTCCTTGAGGGTGTCCTTTAAATCATCAAAAGCCCTTTGTTGATGTTCCCCCCAACACCATTTATTTTTTTTTTCTCATTAAACGATGTAAGGGTTCAGCTATGGTTGAGAAGTTCTTGCAAAACATCCTGTCGAAATTAACAACTCCGATAAAAGCTTGCAATTGTTTAACATTACGGGGAGCAGGGAAATCGATAATTGCCTGTACCCTTTCGTGATTTGGTTGAATGCCCTTACGAGAAATGTTATAACCCAAAAAATTCATTTCAGAGCAAAAAAATTTACATTTTTTAAATTCAGTGTGAAACCTGCTGATTTCAGCCTACTAAGAATTGCAGTCAGATGTTCCAAATGTTGTTCATAAGTTTGAGAAATCACTAAAAGGTCATCCAAATAAGGTACGAGAAAAGCTTTGAACTCTGCCCCAAATACCTGATCGATACAACGGCAAAATGCGCCAACCGCCGATGAAATTCCGAAAGGAAGACAACGGAATTGGTACGATTTCGTGCCGACCATGAAACCTGTATACTTCCGGTCATCTTCCCTCAATGGTATTTGAAAAAAGCCTGATCTGAAATCTAGCGCTGAAAAGTACTTCGCTTCTGTCAAGGTCAACATTATATCTTCTATCGGCCGTGGCATCTCGTGATCCTTTTCTAGAACTTTATTGAGTCTACGAGCATCAAGGCATACCCGGACTTGACCGGACTTTTTTACCACCGTAACCAACGGTGAAATATAAGGGGTGGACGCCCTCTCGATGATTTTCCACTCCAACATTTTTTCAATTTCTTTTTGGACTGCCTCTCTATGGGCGAAAGGTATGGGGTACGGTTTTACGAAGAAAGGAGTATCACCCCTCAACTTGATTTTATTCTGAAGTCAACCCCGGTTTTTCAGAGAAAATGTTTGAATTTTTTATTAAATTTTTTTTAACAATTTCATCTTTTTGAGCCTGAGTTAATTCATTATTTATTATTTGTTCATAAAAATCAACTTTGTATTCTTCCTGTTTTTTGTTATTTATTGAGGGGGAGTCCGACTGAATAGTGACAGTTCGTAGACTGTAGGGAAGAACAAATGAGATTTTTTCGTGATTTTCAGCTTCGAAAATTTTTACTGGATTGCCTCCTATTTTTAGCACCATAAATTTTTCTACTGTGTTAATACTAGCATGAACACGTCTAAGCCAGTCGATACCCAATATAACAGCAAAATTGAGATCGGGAATAATAAAAAATTCATATTCAAAAGAATGACCGTTCAAACTGAACGTGAGAAGTATTTGATGGGACACTTTACGTTGTTTGTCTTTGAACGCTCCTCCCACCTTCACGCCACTGACTGGAAAAATCGGATAACTGGTTTTTTCATTGTTGATCATATTCCAAACAACCCCAGAAATCGCGCAAATTTCGCTACCTGTATCCACCAAACATGGAAAAACAAAATTATTAACGGTGATCGATAAAATTGGACAACGCGACGTTTCTAACTCTTTTATTCCATCATCTTCCTCGAGAAGATCTTCGAAAGTATCGGTAATGTATTAATGATATGTGTTCCGTTTGTTGACATTTTCTCCCTGCTCAACACAGGCTTTATGCGGGGAGATGCACATAAAGACGTTAAAAGTTTTCCGAGTCTTGGTTTTCTTCACCCACTGTGGAGAAAGTGAGTTGTGATACATTCGGTTGTCCGAATTTTTTATTCAAAACAGGTGAATCTCGACGTGGAGAAGGCTCAAATTTTTTTGGAAAATATTCACGCTTGACAGGGTGGTTAGGAGTACCATTTGAGATTGAATTGCTTCTCAACGGGATGTCAAGCGTTCAATAATAATCCACCTGTTTCAATCGCTGCAAGACCCCTTCTAAATTTCCTGCATTTATTAAAGTGCACGCCACCTCTGCCGGAAAATGTCTTGCTATACACGCAATAGCTTTATTTTCAGGCATGGGGGGTGTCAAATATTTACATTTGGAAAACTGACTCATATCTAGAAGTTTCCAGTTCACGTCTAACCCCTGCTTGTACCTCTTCATTCCAAAACTGATTGAGAAAAGATTCTTTGAAGGAGGCCCAACTTATAAAAGGATGTAAAATAGCATCTGCCCAAACTTTAGCCCCTCCCTCAAATAAATGTCCAATCCAAGGGGAAATGATATCAAAAGGTGTTTGAAGCAAGTGAGTTGCCTGCTCTAATTTCTGTATAAACTCGACAGGGTGTATGCCACCTACGTGTCTAAAACTCGGTATATATTTTAAAATTTCTAACGGGTTTCTGTATTGTACATTTTGTTCAATAGTCGCAGGGGGCTGTATCACCGGAAAAGGGTTGAGATTAGGCACACCTCTTAGATTTCCCGGAAAATTCAACTGTTCAGAGGTTGTATTTGTGATTGGTACATTTCCTGAATTATGGTTGATTTGAAAATAATTGTTTGGATAATTTATAGGATTTCCTAGTTGATCGGGAATATTGCTTTTTTGTACCTTTTGTGGATTAATAGAATAATTTTCGTTAACATTTCTCGAGTTTACAATAGGAGTATTATTATTTGCGGAAAACAAAAAAGTACTTCTAGAATTGAATAAATCCCTATTATCATTAATGGCATTTTGATTGAAAAATAACCCTGGAGCAGTGGTATTATGTCTTGCAGGATAGTTCATACCACCAAAGTTCTGAACATTTCTGGAGTGAAATGATCTGGTTCTTAATGGCTCACTTGCCGGAAAACTGTCAGAAATAATTGGAAAATTCCTACCTTGAGGCTCTGCATTTGAGGTTACCACTGTTTCATAGGCAGGAGGTTGAGCAATGTTCGATGTGGTTTTTCTAACGGCCCCTGTATCGACGGTAGGTCCATTTCCATCACATTGATTATGCTGTGGCCGATTATCTGCATTTCTCAACGCCATGTTTCGATTGTAACTTCTAGTTATTGGTCTCGTAGAAATTGGAGAATGGTCCAAAACCATGGTTGTTGTAGAAGAAAAAAAATGTGCCTGCGATGTCCCCAAGTAATTATTGGCCCCACGTTGGGCGCCAAAGATGTAACAAAACAGCCCAAATGTAGTAAGGACTGTGTCAAGGATTCGTGCACTTGCCAATAATTTTAGGAAAACTCAGGAAACGTTCTTGACAAGCACTTTAATTCAGTAATATGCGACGAAATTTCACACTTGATGAACTGCAAAATACAATAATGAGTTTCGGCAGGAGGCCACAGTTAATATTAAAATTTACCTGCACCAGACCCGAGAAATCTTAATCACAAATTATGATTATAAAACTCTTATTTGCCACGAGGATACGTTCATCAAATTCAGAAATCGAAAACAACTTCGTTCGAGTCAATGAGAAAACATACTTGTTTTAAAAGAAACCGCGCAAAAAACCGGTAGATTATATTTTACACCGATACACCGAGCTCCGTGTGATATAGCGCCAGTACATAGGCAACCCATTATTTCGGTTCAATGTAGATTACCATAGAGAAAACCGTTTCTCTGTCACCCATACAGATTTGGTGAAAATGATTTTTTTTCAGTGGGGAATATCTTCAAGGCATCTCACGCTATAAAATTTGTAACCCCATGATATTCACATGAATTAAAAAAATTTGCATCCCGTGCTTGACATTTTTTTATGTCCTCCTTCGGAGAGTGTAAGATGGTGGTCTTGAGCCAATAAATGTTGGACTTAAAAACGTCTGCCTCCGGTTTGTCAAAAATTTCTGATTGGGTAGTAAAAAAAAATGTCTGTTTCCGTTATCCAGCTGTCGTCTTCCTGCGAACGGCAGCTCTCAGAAGTCGAAACTTGTGCGAGCCAAGGATTAACGAGGTCTTACCTTTTTACGTGCGATTCCCAGCAGTTTCTCGGGCCATCAGAAAAAAATCTGCAGTCGCTAGGCTTCGAACCCATGACCGTCAGCCAGAAATAGTTGAAAGGCAGCGCTTTTAACCACTCACCTACCTGGCCCTCACTCGACTACCTGGGTTCCTATACTGGCAAAAGTAAGCTAACGTTGAAGAAAGGTCAAAAAATTTTGAATTTGAGTTTTGAAAATAAAATAACATTTCCATTGCAAAATTGTAAATTCATACGTACCTAGTTATATTTCACTGTTTTCGCCTTTGAGCTATCGCGATTATTTACTGTCGAGACTGATTCCATCGAACCAAACAAAATATTTTTCTATTTCTTTCCGCTAATTATAGACATTGCTATTATATGCATATACAGTATCGGAAACTTTTCATCTAGGGTATAGACAGAAATCTACGCGAGCAACAAGGAACGCAATGATATAATAATACCACATAAATTATACCACTACTGCGCGCCTCGCCCGACGAATTAACAGCTCAGTCGATATCCATTCCTCGAGCGAGTAGAGGTGAAATTGTTATGCTTTCTCAACATATAGCAAGCTATTCTTCACGCTCTCATGAAACCACCATACCCCAGATGAAAACTTTCCGATACTGTAGATTTTGCATTGAGACTGGGATCAGAATATCACACATCGAATTCCAGAAAAACAGAAATTATGCTGAATTGTTGATCAGACAACTGGCATTCAATATAATCGCCAAGTAATCACGTGATCATTGCAGCGGTCATTGACCCGCCTCCCGCCTATATATTCTCCATATATGGTACTACCTATTACATACATCTTGCATCAGTCGTTACGTTTGCTTTAGAGTGTCATGTAGTTGATGGTGATTTCTTGGTGGTGAGATATTCGTATTAATCTTGAACTTGTGGTATTTCGATCGTTTGTGATTTTTCCAATTTTTCTTTAATGAATTTTTACCGAGATCACATTTTGAAATACATAGGGAGAGAAGAAAGAATTTTATAGAAAAACTAGAAGATTTCGTTAATAGCTCTTATCCCGATTTTTCTTTCGATTTTCTGAAAAAATCTTCAGTGAATGATGAGTACAGCTGTGTGCAGAAAAAAGTCGTACAAGATTTGTATGGTGTCTAGCTGAGGCATAGCACTAATTGCACTAAAAAAATGTTGAAGGCGCGTTACTGACAAAAATAGTTTGAATGTTAACACCACTTGTCAAATTCGATAAGAAGTTTTATTAATATTGATAAGCTTGACTAATAATAGCCTATAACTGCTGTACGACTTTTTCCGCTGTACGACTTTTTTATGCACACAACTGTACATTATCAGAAAAGCGGAACATATTTTCTGCAGATCTCAAAAACGCTACTGTCATTCAATTTGTCAAATTTTTAGAACAAATACTGGTAATATCAGAAAATTGATAATAAATAAATCTCGATACATAGGAACACAAAACACAAAGTTTCTGGAGAGGATTATAATCATTATAAATCATTTGAAACTTTCGAGATCAGATATTTCTGGCTCTTATTATTGCTCTTCCTCAATTTATTTTCAAATCAACGATAAAATTTCTTTGGGAAATAATATAAAAAATAGAAAAAGGGTCCAGATGTATTGTCTTCGAAATATTGATAAAATTCTTAGGAATGTCCATCAACTCCATCAACTCCGAATAGATATCAAAATGAGAACTACACACTGTTCGATGATATATCGAATATATCACTGTTCGATGATATATCGAATATATCCATTTCTGCGAATTGCTATGGAGAAAAAGCAGCAGAGGAACACAAATCTTTTCCATATTCGAACAGTGAGATTAATAATTCTCTTCTTCATAATACATCACAGATGAATATCAAACAGTCTTCTCCAATTTTTGCGAATAATACTAATAACTTTAACATTATCCTAACTGATGAACCGAATAATTGCCCGCTAAAATCTTTGTCAAATGGGGATGAGAAAGATGATAATTGCAATGTCTCTAGGGAGATAACTTATGAAAAAGGACTAGATAGCAATGAATATGATTCTGATTTTGAACAGTCCGACAATATATTAGTTCCGATGAAAAGAAATCCCGCGATTCTACCTATTAAATCAGTTAATATCTTGAAAACAAACACAAGAAAATTGAATTACAAAGATTGTGTGCATCAGGAGGGTTCATTTTCACTTAAAAATGAAGAATTCGTCGCAATCTGTAGAGGTAGTAAACTATTAACTGGTAGGTAACCTTTCACCATCAAGGGAAAAATTAAAGAATATGTTAATAATACGTGTATCGTGAATTTCAAAGACTGGAGGTATCTCAAATCAATGGACTCGATCAAAATATATGCATATTGTGCGCATGATGGATGTAAGTATTTCAAAATCATTTTGAACGATCTATCCAAGAATGCAGTCATTTGGTGACAGTTTTCAGTAACTTTAAAAATTTCAACCACATAGGAAAGTTGGCATTTCAAATAACAGGCATTGAACGGAATATTATGAAAAATAAGTTAGAAAATATAAGACCAATATTTAGAAATGTAGCAGAATGATCGGGAAGATCCGTGAACATGTTATGTTTATTCATAAAGAACACACAAATAATATTCCCAAAAAAAAGATGTGCATCGAAGTCAGATACTTTCGCTGCTGGATTACTGGCACAGGAAACCTGACAAAAGAAACAAAAAGTTCCACATTCTACTAACTTTGAGCATTTGAGGTTGAAAAAACTACTTGATTCAGTTAATCAGAGAAAGAGTATATTTGACCCCAATATATGCCTTTACTGTAGAGAAGGTAGTTTAGATGTTACAGCTGAATGGGTTCAATGTGTGAATGCGGTGGATGGGTTCATATTATGTGTATATGTGGATATGAAAACCTTACATATTCTGGTGAATTTCTTTGTGAACCATGTCTTTCTCTTCGTGGAAGACATTTGAAGAAATGTGAACTTGTCAAAGACAATCAGAATAATATTTTGGTTTTGCACAAATACTCAGATCAAAATAGGTTGGATAGAGGAAGTATCGATTATATTGAAGAAAGAACAAGGCAGTAAAGTGAATCAATTTTATGGAAGAACGAAAGAAAAAAAGAGTCACTGCATCCCATTATGGCGAAATTTGTAAAGCACGATCTATAGAAGAAACTATTGAAATTGCTAGGGAGATAATTTTTCCAGGAACAGATTCCAACGAGTTCATGGAACATGGGAAAAAATTTGAAATGACTGCCATAAACGAGTATGAAAAATTTACCGGAAATATTTTTCGACGAACTGGTTTCGTTATTCATGAGGATCATCAGTTTTTGGGAGGATCTCCTGATGGATTCATTGATAAAGATGGGATTATTGAAGTGAAGTGTCCTTTCTATGTAAAACACATTGATGTTTTGAAGGCATGCCAATTGGGAAAAATTACGTACTGTGATAAAAAAGGTCGTCTCAAAATCTTGTCCAATTACTATTACCAGATTCAGGGCCTGCTTCAAATTACAAATCGAAAGTGGTGTGATTTTGTTGTTGATCAAAGGTATCAAAGTGGAGAGAATTCGAAGGAATGATGAATTCTGGGACAAATCTGTGTTTCCAAAATTAAAAGAATTTTACCTTTTTTTGATACTACCATATCAATCCGGTTTCATTAATGATAATAAAATTAGTTTCATTAAATGGAAAATAGGACAGGAAATATCGTTTTTGAAGAATGGTCTGGTAGAAGATCCATCATTTTATAAAAAAATTAATGTTTCATATACAATATGTAGATTTTCGCAGTTCTTGTGCGATGTTAGAGAAATTACTTCTTTTGATTTTGAAATTTTGCGTGGAAAGGAGTGGCTGAAGAATTTTATCGTTGACATTTTATTTTCAATTGTAAATAAATCAAATGAACATGTCATTATCTTCACCACCCTTTCTACTTATATTTTTTCAAATAATTTGAATGCATTCAGAAGGCAATTCAAAAGATTTGAGATATCGAATAAATGTTTCATTGTTATGCCATTCTTGAAGAATATGAATCATTTTTGTCTGGTCATTGCAGATTTTGAAAATAAAACTTTTTCTTTCTTCGATCCTCTTGGCAGCTCTGTGTATGAAGCAAATAGGTATATGAAATCATTCATGAATTTTATAAATGAATTATATCCCGAACAAACAGAATTGATAAAAGAATGGACAATAAAACGATACGATTTCGATACCCAATCAGATGACTACAATTGTGGTGTATATATTATCCTATATTACCAATAACTAGTTGATTCAGGAAATGTCACAAGGTGCAATACTATTATAAGAGATTATAGAAATAGTTTAATGAAAAAACTTCTCCTAAATTCTAATGATATGATCAAACTGTTTTTTCACTGTGGAGTATATCATAAATAAAAAAACAATTTAATGCAATTCATGCAAAAGAGAATTACATATCAAATGTATAGATGCAAATATTGAACAGAATCAATATACGTGAGTGATGTGCTTTACAGTGAAGATATCCGAACTGTTGCTCCGTGTTACTGAACAAATAACTTGAGAAAGAGTGATCAAGAATATACCAAGACAAGGTAGGCCTTTTAGTAGAGTACTTTCATTAAAATCAACTGAAAATTCAATGAAATAAGTGAAGTGCAAACCAAAATCTTTATACAAGTAGTGAATGCAAACATAGTAACCAGCACATAAAAATAAAAACCACCAACGATAAATCGCCTTATCTCTTAACACCCGACACAATACTAAAGCAGCCCATACAATACTAAAGCAGCCCATACAATACTAAAGCAGCCCACACACTTATACAGTATCGAGTATGAGTCTGACTGGCCTCGATATAAAACGTATTATTGATGAAATACAACAAAATAGAACTGAACTAAAGAGTGCTATTGAAGCCAGTGAAGCACGAATCCAATTAAGAATAGAGGAGTCAAAGGAGAGAGTTAGACAACTAGAGGCAGAAAATTTTGTTTTGAAACAGAAAATTGAAAATTTAGAGCGTCAGCAGAAATTGAATAACATTATCATTTTCGGACTTGATAAAGAACGTCACGAAATCACTTTCGATTTCATTCAGGAACAATTAAAATCCCTACTACAAATAGACCTAACATTAAATCAAATCAAAGATATATATTGTCTGTGAAAATTGAATTTGTTTCAAATCTTACTAAGAAGAGTGTATTCGCAAACTGCAAAAAGCTGAAGGGAACCGGAATATCAATCTCGCAGGACTTCACCTTCAAACAAAGAGAAGAACAGACAGTCCTGAAAAGAAACCTTCACGCCTATAGAGAAAACCCGAGTATAAAATCTTTTATTAAAGGAAATAAACTGGTAGTTGATGGGACAGAATACTCGGTTAAATAATTACTTGAAGCGGAAAAAGGCGAGGAAGATCATCAAGAACCCATACAGACAAATAGTGTACCTTCGACACCTACCCAACCACTTCTCCGGGAAGTGTTTGAAGAAGAAACTGCTAAAATCCTGGAAAAATCAATAAACCTAAACACTGAGACCCCCAAAAGCAAAGTAACCCTTGCATTCAATAGAAAACCACTCCAGAATACAGCAACCAACCAAATAGGCGGAAAAGTGAAGACAAGGTCAACAAGTGATAGAGAAAAAAGATTTCCCCAGTAATCTCCACCATCGAAGAGTGCGAACGAACTTAACTCGAAAGCAAGCAAAATCTTTATTGGAAATTTATTATAAGTATGTTATATGTTGTTAGTCACATAAGAAATTTTTAAAAATCTAAACAGTCGAATCACAATATGAATCCATAAACAAAGAAAGGAGAATACAACTAATTAAACCGATCTATTTTGTTCGATGACTGTTTTTGTGTTTCGTTTTTTCGGGGACTAATTGAATTAAAATGGATGAATATATTAGAGACTTCAAAGTAGAATCAATAGATACCAAGGTAATTGAAAATATAATAAGTTATAATGATTCATTGAGAAAAATTAACAAAAAATCGAACATTAGTTTGTTTTTGATGAATATAAGGAGTGCCAAAAAAAATATTGATGAATTGGATATATTATTACATCAGAGATAGACACAGAATATGATTTCATAATACTCTCTGAAACAAGAAAGATTCCTGACACTTCTGTATTCACAAAACTAGGCTATAACCATTTCTATAACGAGGGAACAATCAACCAAAATGATGGGGTCCTTGTATTCGTTAAAATAAATACCATTAAATGCACATCTGCCGTTGTTTCAATAAATTAATTCAATATTTTAGAAATCGATACAAAAATTAACGGTTATAGGATACTTATCAGCGCAACATACTTGTGAAAAAAAATTCATTGAAAGCTTTTCCCTTTATGTTGATGGAATGAAAAAATATTATGATCTACAATTTATCATAGGAGATTTCAATATTAATATTTTGGACTCTAATAATGCTCTAGCTCAAGACTACTTAAATATGCTTGGAGAATCAAATTTCGTTAGCGCGATCAATGTAAATACACGGGTGAAGGGGGAAGAAAAATCTTGTATTGATCATATATTCATTAAACAAAAATTAACTGTAAAAAACGAAATAATTTCTTCGGTACTTGAAACAGACATAATGGACCACTTCTCTCCAACCATTCACTGTATTTTTCCTGAAAAAAAAGACCCTTCTATTGACCACAAAATAAAAAAATCAGTGGATTTTATAAAATATAGGCAACTGATTGGGAATGAAAACTTTTTTTCGGTCTATTCCACTCCCGATATAAACAAGGCCACAGAATCATTTATAAATATTTTACAAGGAGCTGAAAAAATGTGTACGAATACCATAAAATTCAATTCAAAAACTAGTAAAAGGAACACCTGGATAACACAAGGTTTATTAAAATCAATAAGGACAAAATATAATTTATTTAGAGTCATGAAAAAGGAATATACTGAGGAAAACATTAGGATCTATAGGAACTATAGAAATAAACTCAACAACCTGATTAAACAAACCAAAACAGAATTCTATGTGAAAAAAATCGAAGAAAATAAAAATAACAACAAAGCACTCTGGAACAATTTGAATGAAATGATAGGCAAAAAAAACCGAAAGATATAATAAAGGAAATAAAAAATAACGGACTCACTATAAATGAACCAAATCAGATAGTAGACGTTTTTTGTAAAACATTCACTAATGTGGGTAAAAAATTAGCCGATTGTATTGAAGATAAAACTAAAAATATTGCAAATAACAAGGCACAAATCTCCAAAAGAATACCTAACTCAATATTTGTAGAACCAACCAATGAATCTGAAATCATCCGCACTATTGAAGAACTGAAGGATAAAAAATCTGCCAGAGCGGATGGTATTAGGTCGGAAACATTGAAACATCTTAAAAATCTAATAGCTAAGCCCCTTTCATATATTATCAATAAGGCAATCACAGATGGTATTTTTCCAACAGCATTCAAATTGGCTATAATTACACCTATCTATAAAAATGGCAATCACAAAGATCCACTGAACTACCGCCCAATATCAATAATATCCAACTTGGCCAAAATCTTCGAAAAAATTATTAAAAAGCGCCTTGACCATTATTTGAAAAAGTTTAGCATTCTCTCAGAACAACAATTTGGTTTTCGAGAAAATAGATCAACTTCGGACGCCATTGCCAGGTTGACAGGTACTATAAACAACTCAATTGATAAAAAATTATCATCTATGTGTATCTTCGTTGATCTGGCAAAGGCGTTTGATACTGTTGACCATGAAAAACTACTACAATACGTAGAAGTTATTGGAATTAGGGGATTTTCACACAAATTGCTAACTAGCTACTTACAAGAGAGGCAGCAATACGTACGTATCGGAGATCAAATTAGTACATCAAGAACAGTTGAATATGGAGTGCCCCAAGGCACTGTCCTGGGACCTCTACTTTTCAATCTTTACCTCAAGGATATATTTCAGCTGAATATCAAAGGCAACATTACAACATTCGCAGATGACACAGCAATATTCTACGAGGCTGCAAACTGGCAAGAACTTAAACAAATAGCTGAAACCGACCTAGGGCATATATTCAGTTTTATGAATGAAAAACTCCTAACAATCAACATGAAAAAAACATTTTTTTGTACCTTTTTCCTCATACTCTAAATACCTACCTGAATACACAGAATTGAATATAAAAAATGATTCAAATGAGAGCCTTACAGTAAAATCTGCTAAAGACATAAAATATCTTGGCATCTACATTGATAACCACCTCAGATGGGAAAAGCACATAGAATATTTGATTAAGAAACTAAGACCAATGCTTTATAGATTTAAATTCTTAACAAACATTTTACCTGCGAAATTTTTAAAAACATTATACTTTGCGCTTGTGGAAAGCCATTTAACATATGGAATAATAGCTTGGGGAGCGGCATCAGCCAATATCACGCGTAATTTGGAAACAATACAAAAGTACATACTGAAGGTCATATATAAAAAGCCCCGCCAATTCTCCACAGAGATGCTGTATAACGAATCCCAAATTTTTGACATCAATCAACTCTATGCAAGGACTATTCTAGTGAAACAGCACAAAGATAGAAATTTTACAAAAAATATTGATCATGAATATAATACCTGGCAAAAATCCAACAAAAGGTTGATTGTCCCTCGTCCTGAAAAAACCATAGGATTAAAATGTTTCACATATCTTGGTCCAAAACTTTATAATGAACTGCCCGAAGAGATAAAAACATTGAACTCAATTACTTCCCAGAGAACATATCCGTGAATTTTTCAATAGTAATAATAAAACATTCGTTTTGAAAACCTACTATTAGTCCAAAGATATTCAATTTACAAATGCGAACAATAACATTTCTATAGCCACCAGAATATGTTTAGAAACAAGTTGTAGACGATGGAATTTCACACGGCTGCCCATGCACAAGGTTTCTTTTATGGGTACACCCTGAGATTATTCATCACAACAGAACATGTTATCTAATTAGTGTCAATACGTCTCATTTGTATGTTTGTAGAATGATTCTTACTTGTGAACTTTTTGTTACCCATTCGAACAAAGATAGTATGGACACTGTACTCACTGTAGTATTGTATTGTTTACATTGTAGATGGATGAACATTATTATTACTATTTTCAATATATGAATAATTATAATATTAGTCTTAGTATTTACCTTTTATATTGTAATATTTTATAGTTTTACATATTTACCATTTTGAAATTTCACATTTTTTTATATTATCTAACCTTTAAAATTTACATTTTACATTTTTTATACTACTTACCGTTTTAACACCTGTTACAATTTACTTTATCTGTATGTGTATATATGTATGTATGTCTATATATGTGTATGTGTGTATGGGTGTATATATGTTATTATATGCGCACAAGTAGTACCTGCACTGCTTTCGCGCTATATTTACATTCACCAATAATCACGTACAAGCTGTCATTAGCAGCTTCTGTGATTTAGTCGTTTATTCCACATAACTGTCAAAATTTTTTATTATTATTGTATATATTGTATATTGTATTATTGAAATATTACTTTCATGAATAAACGTTATTATTATTATTATTATATCTATGGTACTTGTAAGTTATGCGAACTCTACTGATTATCACCATTGAATTATTTGTCATGAGACCAGATATACAACTCTTACAATATACCGGGTGACCACGAGGTGAGGTACGCCCCCGTTTTTTCTCTAGATACATTTCTGAAATTTGAATATTATTACATGATCGGTTGGGGAGAGAGTTGGATTGGCCCGCCAAAAAAAGTTTCTCCTGTTCACTGGGCTCATGGATTAAATAAATGGCGATATCTGCGTAATCATTGGAGATAACACTATCAAACCTGGTATCGTTGGATTACTCATGATCATCTCTAACCAAGCATGTATTAATATACATGATGTCCCATTCAAAAATCGAAAGTTAATGTCATTTCCGGAAAAGCCGGAAGTGGTAAATCATCAGTAGTGGCGTCAAAATATGCGTATTCAAATACTATAGCAACATACCAAATTTGAAATATGTATCTTCAAAACTATAAGTGTCCTATATTTATATTGTATCCTACCATATATTATATTGTATAGGATATATTTATATTGTATCCTACTATATTTTATATTGTATAGGATTATGGCAATGAGCAGTCCTGGTGGGGCAGGACACCTTGTTTTTCCATGATAAGCTCATTGTAAACAATGGACAAGTTTTCATTTTTTTGTTAAGGATTAATTATTGAAATTGAAGTAAAATAGAACAAAAATGTGAATGAATCAATGAAAAATATCAACTTGAGAAACGAAAAAGTTATGGGACTTTGAAGTTGCGCTTGGAAGAATTTATTTCATTTAGTGTGTGTCGTCAAGCGACATAAACGAGGGCCCTGGTGCGGATAAGGAACTATTATGGTAAAGTATCACATTACGTCAAAAGCGAGCAAAGACCACAGAGATGAAAAGGGGAACATTCTCCACGAAAATTGAAAAATATGATTTATTCGTAATATCTAACAGAAAACAACTACTTTTCATGGAGAATGTTCCCCTTTTCAACATGAATACCTGCCAAGAGGTTAATCTTGAATGATGGAAAATAGCGACTAAAGTTTGTCTTTCAGCCGCAGATGATTCCACAACAGATTTTATGAATATCCCATTCATAATTTTGAACAAAAATCACCACAGAGGTGTTCCTCGCGAAAATAGGTTAAATTAAATAAGTAATCTATTTCTTAGTCATTTATTATTGATGGATTTTGAAAATGTTTTCACTGATTCATTAGTTTTGATGTATATTTTAATTCCAGCACGTTAAATATAGTGTTATCAACATCATTGAACTTGTCCATTGCAGATTCCTTTATATGCTTTATACTTTGTTGTTGTTGAAAATTAAATACATTTTGCGAGGAGTAATTTTAGTATGTTCTAACTATAAAGAACTAACTTTACATAGACATCAGGCCTTTTTTGCCAGATAATTATGACTCTATGTCCGGTTTTGAATTTTCCAAATTTTCATTTTAGTGTACGCATATATTTGATTTATTAACTTTGTTCAATTAGGGCATGGTGGTTACTTATCCTGGCAAAAAGCCATGTTCCGTCAGAGTGGATCAACTAGACCGAAATAGGGAACAGCAAAATGAAAAGGACTACAAGTTTCCAGAAATTGTGCACTTTGGGATTCGACCACCACAACTCAGTTATGCCGGAAATCCAGAGTGAGTTTTTCATGAATTTATTACGGGAATCATGAGCATATCGATGGGTTGAAATTATAACTGACTCATTGATTTATTTGATTTTTTATTTATATGATCATTTATGAGTGTTTGAAATATTTTTCATAAAGTTATGGATACATTCTTTGTAGAATTGATTGAATGAAAGAATAATTTTCCATGGCACTGGCTACATGTAATCCTATGATTCGTCAATATATTTTTAATTTCAGCTGTTATTTCAGTGATCAAGAGCTAGTTTTTTGTAGCTCTATAGGGCGAGCGACAAAAAAATGATTCATGGTTCACACATATCATGACAACATATCTACAGTCTACATGTGTGAATTTTCTCTTCATTTCTATATATGAAATGCTTCAGACAAAGTTATTGGACCTTTTCAGAACAATTTTTTCGTGTATCTACAGTATGATAAAAAAAGCGTTGAATGTCGATAATCTGTTAAGGGAAATTCTGTCTACGTGTGGACTTTTAATTGAATTATATATGATATTGTGTCAAAATATATACTGTATATCTAATGTGAGATAAAAACTTCATCTCATCTCCATCTTTAAACATAGTTTTGAGAACTGTTGAAATATTTGATGCTATCAGGCATATACAACTGTATTACTACATTTATAAAATTTTATCAGACTAGTCAAGAACAAAAATACTAACCTATGTACAGACACAAACAGTTTGAAATGTATATAAAATATAAAATTCAAGAATTGTGCATAAATACTTTAAAGTCTTTTAGATTGCAGAAATTCCTCAACAGAATGAAATGCATTTTTTACGAGGTGATTGTATAGGGCTGACTTAAAGCTTCATTAAGTACATGTGTATCCAAATAGTTTGAGTGCATGGTTGTAGCAGATGATACCTTGATAACTCGCAGAGTCTTGTACTAGAGCTAAACGAGAGAGTAGGGTAGTAGTAATTCATTACCTCTTCTAATATTGTAGGATCATATTATTTTTGGTGAGGTGTGTGTATTTTTTTTTATATTCATAGTTATTATATAAATATAGAGGCTGGGTAGACTCAATATGGCTACTCCTACACGATTCTTTATACTGTAGTCCAGCTATGCATCTTATTATTTTTTTTGCACTTTAATGGTTATTTAACGAACAAGTGTATTAATAAGGGCGATTAACAATCGAGATATTTTAACGCGTGAGCGGAGCGGAGCGAGCGTTAATGTTTGAGATTGTTAATCGCCATTTTAATTCACGAGTTTGTTACAAAACTTTTCCGTCGACAGTAGTTTTCGAAAATTGAGATATACCACTTTCAATGTTTTTTTATTTAACGTTACGATAAAAAACAACCACTATTTCCTATTTATATTAACTCTACTCAAAGATAGTTTAATTTTTCTCAGTGGTAGTTTTATTTTATTTTTTATTATTTATTTTCAAATTGAAATAAAAAAATAAAAAAATTTACCCTCGGTGGGTTTAGAACTCTCGACCTCAGTGTTGCATGCCACGTGAACTTTACCATTACGCCACGGGACCATATATGGTTTTGAGTGACAACTGGTGTAATGAACATTTTCTGAAATTTTATTTGAAAATTGACAAATAAATAATGACAGATAGTACTAACCAATATAAAATGTATAAGAGCAATGTATGTTGGGTTGCATATAATCAAATCGTTGATTAATAGAAAATCATTCATTAACAGTGGTCATTACTCAACGATTTTGAGTGCGTTAAAATACATCATAAATGAACGGTCGACGGAAAAAACTCTTATTGTATGGGCCGAGTTACCCCAGAACTGCAGTCCATAAGATGAAATGGATTGTACCAGTCCATAGTAGGTCAGCTTAAGTACATGTAGCGAGTTTGTTCCTCATAGTTGCTTTATTACAAAACACATTTTTGATACAAGGTTTTCTATGTGTATTTCCCATGTTATTTTTGTATCTATAGTCTAATGGATTTGTGACTAACTTTTATTAGGGGACAGTCATCGTAAGAAGTGTTTTTTTGTTGGAAAACCATGAAGACTGTTTTACTGATATTTATTACTAAACCATTATTTTCACACCATCTGGTGAGTTCTTCTGCAGCTAAGTTTGCTGTTGTTATGGAGAGCAGGAGCTCATTCTGTCCAATATTTTATTTGTATCATCTGCATAGATGATCGTTTTCTGCTGCACCACACCCGAAAGTTCTATATCACTCATAAATATTATAAAAAAAGGGGGGCCAAGGTTGAGCCTTGTGGAACCCCCATTGATACAGAAGCAGGTTGCGATTTGATGGAATCAATAACTACTACCTGCGACCTGTTTTTTAGATATGAGGCCACCCAATCATTTGCAACCCCTCTGATTCCAATTCGATTGAGTTTTTCCAGAAGTAAACTATGGTTCACTGTATCGAAAGCTCTAGTTAGGTGAAAAAACAGAACAACAGGTAGTTCTTTGTTGTTGAGGTGCATATATAAGTCATTGCATAGTTCGTCTATTGCGGTAGAAGTTGTTTGTTGTCTAAATCCATGTTGGCAGTTGGGAATAAGTTTGTGATGTTCAACAAAATTGACTGCACTATGACAGTATTGTAAAAATTATTTGACGTGTGTCAGTTGTTAACGTCAAAAAAACAATCATCACAAAAACAAAAATATCCTTTAATGTCTGAAGATTGACATCTTATTGACAAAGTCATGTAAAAAATATAAATGAAAATTATAAATACTAACCTAACTACTATCAAAGTCCTTTATTGCTCACTGGTCCGCCGACACCTTGAGTATTGTTCTTCTGCCTGGTATCCACATTTCATAAGATATATCAGAAATATCAAAAATATAAAAAATGTCCAACATAACTTTCTCAGATACATAGCATGTAAATTCGGAATTCTTTGCGAGTATGAATGTTACAGCATCTCCTGAATATGTCCTCTTTGGAAACTAGAAGGAAACAGAGAGACCTGACACTACAGTATCATCAACGGCAAATGCAGTTGTGCTGAACTCCTAGAAAAAATCAATCTCCATGTTCCAAGAACTTTACGGTTAGCCAGTAGTAAAAATGATTTTGAGATATTCAACACCTCCTCGCATCATTTCAAAACTAAATTGCGGAATACAGTACTTCAATGTTTTAATGTTTTGATGTTTTAATGTTGTTATGTTTCAATTTATAGCATACGTTTTATTGACGCTTATTAGTTCTTGCTTTTTTTAAATTAACCCCTTCAAGTTCATTTTTAGTTGTAATTTGTATTTCAGCACCTTAAATTTAAATATATTTAGGAGAGAATAAAACTTTAACCAAAGGGAGAGAAAGAGAACTATAATTTATTGTTGAAGAAGTCATTGTCACTATGTATTATATTATATTGAATGTGTAAAAGCACACTTTAGAATTTTTGTTAAACATGTACTAAAATCAACATGTTACCGTGATACAGACAATTGAATACATACAATTCATAAGAATTTCACTCAATAAGTGAATCGATAAAAAACTCATTCAAACTATAATGAGTTCTATCCATCAATGAATATTTGAGCTTTTTTCTGAATTTGGCTAGTGATTCAATTTCTTTTATGTTGTTTGGAAAGTGGTCATAAATTTTGCACCCATTGTAAATGAATGAGTCTCTAATGAGACTAGAGGTGGGTAGCGGAAGTTTTACATCTTTGTTTTGCCGAGTATTGTGATATGATTTGTATGAACCGAACTTAGTTTTTTGTTTTTTTATTATTGATGCTTTTTCTAAAATATACTGGGCAATTAGCTGGGGACAATTGAAATTACCGTTAATGATTTTGTAAAGGAATAACAAGTCCCTGTGTTTTCTCCTCACAAATAATGGACATGGCATCCAAACTATATCATTTATATGATAGTCAAATATGATTGGTTTTTTGCAACGGTAGAATTTCATCAGGTGGCATTTGTTGGCATTATAACCTTCACTTAGAAATGCTGTCAAGATCGGCTTGAAGATTTAGGGCATTGCTGGGACAAGCAATCTTGGTAAATATTTTGAAATCGTCAGCAAATGAGGGTTGTTCTATTTGAGATGCCTGACGTTATATCATTGATAAAAATATTGAAAAGCAGGGGCCCAAGTGTCCCTGTGGGACACCTGATACTACTTTAATTTTGCTAGATATAAATTTTTTTACTATTATAGCTTGTGTTCAATCGTAGGAGTAATCTAGAATTCATTTTAAAAATGACCATTATTTTGTGTATTAAGAAGCTTATGATTTACTTTGTCGAATGCCTTGGAGAAGTCAGTGTAGATAGAGTCTATCTGATACCCACTCTCCGGAGCATCCGACAAGTAGTCTATGTATTTGTGTGTTCTGGCATTGACTTGCTATGGTCATTAGCCACGTTTCTGGGTGGGCTGTGTTACTACCTCCTTACACCTCTTTAGGAGCAGCACTGTTAATTTTTAACGCAACAGTGAATCGTGGAGGATTATTTCCAGCCGGCAACGAGTTTCTATCATTCAGGAAAAATGAAAAAAGCTCGCCCCGGCTGGGAATCGAACCTCTGGGTCACCAGGCGCGAGAGCTAACCACTGCGCTAATCCCCGCCCCTAATCCGTTGTTATGCTTTCAACTAGTTTGGAATGGTACTCAATATCGATGTGGGGCGGCAATTTCACCACATTTATGGATCAAGGTTACAGACTTTATCGTTAATTTCGGATATTTTAATTTGGTAATTGGCGTCTTGAGTAAACTGATGCAAAATAGTCTGCCAACAAATTGACAATATCTTGACCGAAGTTGACATGAGTATTGATTAAAAGTTTGATTTTGTGGAGGAAATCCAGTTCTTGACATAATTTTTTGGGTTTATCACCTTCCACAATCTGAAAATGAAAAAATTTTTTAATCCAAAGAAATCTGTACAAGTGTAGAAGGGCAAATTAATTAATTTGCCCGATAAGTTACTGCGTTCACAAGACTGCTGTCGTGAAAGAAATTAATTTTTGTCAGTAACGTACCCTACACTGAATTTTTCAGATAGGCAAATTCAGTGTAGGGTACGTTACTGACAAAAATTAATTTCTTTCAAGACAGCAGTCTTGTGAACGCAGTAACTTATCGGGCAAATTAATTAATTTGCCCTTCTACACTTGTACAGATTTCTTTGGATTAAAAATTTTTTTCATTTTCAGATTGTGGAAGGTGATAAACCCAAAAAATTATGTCAAGAATTGACATGAGTGTTGTTAAGATGCATTTTGTTAGGTATAGTATTAGACTTTCTTTTTGAGTTTATGTATTTCCAAAAATAGCGGGGATTTTACTATAAGCGTGATTCGGTATCAGTTACGTATTCATTACAGCACTCTTTTGATAGGAGTTTACATCTGGATCTAAGTTCACTGAATTCTTAATAGTTATGATGAGATGAATGGGCTTTAAAATGTTTGTGAGCTGTGTTTTCGTCCTGAATATGAGAAAATAGAAAGTTTTCTTGAAAAATGTTTCTTTTTGGGAACAAAAGTGTCGAATACAGAATAACGTATGTCATAGAATATATTCACCATATCAACAAGTGTTTTCTCGGAAAGAAGGTTATCCCACTCCATGGCTTCAAAGCAGGCTCGAATGTTACCAAAATCAGCGTTTTTGAAGTGATCTGCATTGTACATCACTTCCTGTTCAGGGCTTTCTTCGAGTTCAATAGCAGTCTGCAGTGGCGGAAGGGTGGGGGTCTGGTGTGATCAGTTGATAGTCATGGGTTAGTACTAAATCCAAAAGAACATTTCTTGCAATCTGAATGTTGTTAACTTGAAAAAGATTGTGGAAAACACACATGCTCGATAAGGCAGTTTATAGGGCTCTTTCTGCTGCTGTAGCTAAAGCAGATGGGACAACTGCAGACCCTAAATTGTCCAACCAAGAACCAGTGAGCTTTTGGTAGATTGAAATCTCCAAAGAGATATATTTGTGCAGACATCTTGGTAATGATAATTCTAATAACGAGGAATACATTCCCTTATAATAATAGTAATAGCATGAAGCCACGCATACACAAGATAGCAGCTGAGATCAATTCGGCAAGAAACATGCGTGTGAAGGCCCTTCATGCCCACAGTGTGGCGAATTTTTGACGTACTTATTTGTTTCTAGTTTTTTGTACTATTCTCTGTATAATAGGTACATTAATGTATTTTTTTAACCTAAATTATAGCTTAATTTTAATGTTTTAAGTTGAATGTTCTAGTTTTAGCTAGACTTTTTAATTTTAATTTGCTTATATCTGACCTGTCTTATATCATTATTTGATATTGTGAGATCAATAAATTCTATTCTATTCTATTCTAATTGCCGCGAAATTGAGACGTGATGTGAATAACCTGCCGACCGCTGATCGGGTGTAAACGTTCTAGAAGAACATCTATCAGTTTCCGCACCCACTCAACTTAGATAATCCAGCCCTAGCGCACTTTGAAACTTGCTGCAGGAGGCTTGAGTAATTAGGTCAGAAACTATGACACTATTTTTCTATAATCAGATGGAACAGTATGTACATGCTGGGAGGAGAATTGACAAAAATATATATACAGTGACCGCCAAAAAGTATGTACCATATGGGAAAAAAGTTTATTATTAGAGTATTAGAAAAAAGATTCTTGGGAAAAGTTTGTGCATCTCTGATAACCTAAAAATCGATTTTGACACATATCACGTGATCGCTGGTATGGCGACAAATTGAAAAAAATTACTTGCACTTGTAGACTTAGAATTTTATGATAGATATTCAGACATTCAACTCTTTTTTGTAGCTTACCTGCAAGGCCACAAAGAAATATCCATAAATGGAAGTTGGTTCTCTTGATCACTATAATGAGATATCTGAAAAAAAAATTATGACGACACACAGGATTGTATGGTAAACGCTAAAAGTTCTCCGAAAAATACCTGGAAAAAAAAACAGAAATAAAAAACACCGAAAAATAAAACAATTTGCGTAAGGTTAGTTCGTTCTGGTTAGAACAGGGTGTAAATGTATGTATTAAATTTAGAATAGAATTTTATGATAGATATTCAGACATTCAACTCTTTTTTGTAGCTTACCTGCAAGGCCACAAAGAAATATCCATAAATGGAAGTTGGTTCTCTTGATCACTTTAATGAGATATCTGAAAAAAAAATTATGACGACACACAGGATTGTATGGTAAACGCTAAAAGTTCTCCGAAAAATACCTGGAAAAAAAAACAGAAATAAAAAACACCGAAAAATAAAACAATTTGCGTAAGGTTAGTTCGTTCTGGTTAGAACAGGGTGTAAATGTATGTATTAAATTTCTACGCACTCAAATGTCTTCGTAAGGTTAGTTCGTTCTGATTATATCAGATGAAATAATTAAGTACTCATTCTTTTTTTTTTGGGGGGTTTTTATACCTGTGTTTTTTTGGGGGGACGGGTTTGTTCCGTTTTTTTTTTCAGGTTTTTTATTCTAATTTTTTTCCTGGGATTTTATTTCCTATGGTCCATACAAAGGTTTTCTAACGGTCGGTGGTACAAAACATATCTTTTGAGAAATCGTAATCAACTGTTTCAATGAAATATTTCCACCGAAAACTCTCGTTTAGCAAAGTTTTTCGAAAAATTTCAGATACCAGAAAGCTTGGAGAGACTATGTCAAATTTAGACATCTACTAGCCAATATGTCAAAACCAACATATGAAGACAAAAGAAAATTGGAAGCAAAAGAAAATAAATTGTTGGAAATGCGAACACAAGGAAAAATGAAAAGGGATGTTACAGTGGCAGTTTCTTCCGAGGGTTTCTTCAGAACAGGAATCATGTGTGATATTATACAGGTAGGTACTAACATACAATTTTCAAGAATTATTCTGGTCAATATTACTTTATAGCATAAAATGATTAATCAGTTAATCCTAAATTTCAACCCAATCTATGAAGAATACACATTTTAGTAGGTGAATGTTGAAATGACAATTGTCAGCCTTTAGTATTAACTCATTGAGTTTGGGTACGTTCTTTCTCCGTGAATTCGAACCACAACACTAAAATTAAACCATGATTATATTATTTAAACACAAAATTTATATCGTAACCTAACTATGGTCTGTGGTTCTGAAAAAAAATTTCGAATAATAGACTCTTCTTCTTTCAAAATAAATTGATTGGATTTAGGTTTCTAAAATATTTTCTGTGTTGTTTTCTTTTTCCGCTTATTTTTTTTCCCACCTAGATAACATTCATGATTGTAAACTCAACTATTCGAAAATATATTTGTTAAAGCTATCAGTTGGCCAATGATATCCACCTATTCGAAAAGGACTGACAATATTTGTAAATGTCATGATGTCAAACTGAATACTATGATGACACAAGCTTAAAATTATTGTACAGTATGATGAAGATCCATAAATACCTTATTACAACTCATCAGAACAGATTAATGGAATCTCTCGAAATCAAAACGAATGCACTGAATACAACGAAACAGCTGACGGCAGATGATGGAACAAAGTCAAAAGTCAAAGTCAAAACATGCTTTATTATCTAAAGAATAAAATTCTTATTGACAAAGCTCCTAAATATAACAGTACATAAATGGTAACTGCTTAAAATGAGCAGGTGGTAATGATAATTTATTAAAATTAAAATTAAAATGCCAACACATGAAAATCTCAAAAAGCAAGGCCGTGGTTTCATTTTGGAGAAAGTTGCAGTGATTTAGAACGTCAAAATAGATTTCAATACTAAGACAAAAATCAGAAAAAAATGTCAGTGTCATCATCAATTTGCGATTCTTGCTGCGGAAGTTTCAAGAACTCTACTGGTTTGAAGATCCACAAAAGCAGGATACATAAATTAAAAATTTCACAAAATCTTACTGATATTGGTGGTAATGATGTAACGCCTTTGGAATCTGAAACCCAATCTGTTCCATTTCATATTACGCTGGCAATGCACAAACGCAATCATTATATTATCAAAAGGATACCTAAAGCTACGAGGATACTTGCTGCTGCTGCTCTAACCAAATCAATTGACCATTGCCTGAGAATTAATACAGTTTCTTCGTGGGAAAATCTTCTCATGTTCCCATATAAAACTTTCAGTGTGCCTTATAATAAAAATTACCAAAGAGAATCACTGTCAAGTGTTATCAGAAGAAACCTCAATAATCCCACCCAAACACCTCATTCATATTCCAAAAAGAGGCATTCAAAATCTGAAAATTTTCAAACTAAATTGGTGATGAGTAAAGTTTCCTGACATCAAAATCTGAAAATTTTCAAACTAAATTGGTGATGAGTAAAGTTTCCTGACATCAGCTGTCAGAATATTATGTTCTGATGATACGGTTGCTGAATTCAATAGGGCAACTCTCTTAGAACTATAGTCGAAGCATCCAAAAGCCATCCATCAAGGCTTGTTTCCTGTGGAGTGTCAACCAAGTTCTCATTTGAGTGTGAATATAGAAGATGTTCGTCAAGCTTTGAAATCTTTTAGAACCAGTTCAGCTGGAGGCTTAGACTCTCTGAGACCATCTCACATACAGGATATGACCAGCTACAGTACGGGTTCAGCAGGTGAAAAGCTGTTATCTTCTTTAACAACCCTCTGTAACTTCCTGCTTTCCGGTGGAGTACCTCAGGACATTTGTCCAATAATTTATGGGGCATCTTTATGCGGCCTAAAGAAGAAATCTGGAGGAATCCGTCCTATTGCTGTAGGTACATTTTACCGTCGTTTGGTCGCTAAGCTTGCCTGTTCCAAATTGAAGGAAAAGCTTGGTGAATATTTTCGTCCAATTCAATTTGGATTCGGCACTTCAGGGGGGTGTGAAGTCGTTGTTCATGCAGCTCGACGTTATATCAACCAACATCCTTCAAGGAAGGTTTTTTGAAACTTGATTTCAGAAATGCCTTTAATATGATTCATCGTCATGTTATGCTTCAAATTGTTTTGGACACTATTCCCGATTTGTTTCCATTCCTTTTTCAGTGTTATCACCACCCTTCTTTTTTATCTTTTAGTGAAAATGTTTTAATGTCTGAGCGGGGTGTTCAACAAGGAGATCCTTTAGCACCAGCTCTTTTTTGCCTTACCATCAACAATATATTGCAAAAGATCAATACAGAATTCAATGGTTGGTATCTAGATGATGGCTCTTTCGGGGGTGATGCCTTTGTAGTACTCGATGCCCTTTCATCTATAATTTCAAAATCTAAGGATATTAGGCTTGATTTAAACTACAATAAGTACGAACTATTTTTCCTGGATGAATCGAATTCTATCATTATAAAAAAATTCAATGCAGTTGCTCCAGGAATAAAAACTGTTAACAGATCAGAACTTCAACTTCTTGGTACTCCCCTGACAGACGTTGCTCTCCCTATTTGTTTTCAAGAAAAAATCAGTTCTTTTCAATTAATGTCTTCTCGTCTCAATAAACTTCCTGCACACGTACCATTTTATTTACTTAAACATTGTCTAGCAATTCCAAAACTAATTTTTATTTTGAGATGTAGTCCATCTTGGCATGATCAACGTTCTTTGGAAACATTCGACAATTCTATGCGAGAGGCCTTGCAATTAATTGTGAACAACCCTATGGATGACAAATCTCAACATCTCTCAACATCTCTTCCAGTCTCCTTTGGGGGATTAGGGGTCCGTCTGACCAGCTCTCTGGCATTACCAGCATTTCTCTCGTCCATTTGTGGCTTATCTCATGTTATCGATTCCATTTTACCTACAGATTTTCCACCTGATGTTGCGTTATTAGAAGGAGAACGTATGTGGTCCGATAAATCTAATTCCGTTCTGCCAAACTCCGAAAGAATTTTTCAAAAGGCCTGGGATCTTCCTCGCATCAAAATTATAACAGACAAATTACTGAAAGATGCTACAAATCCGAATGAAAAAGCTCGCCTAAAAGCAGTTTTTTCCAAAAATGCAGGGGCATGGTTGAATGCTTTACCCGTTTCTTGTCTTGGAACACTTTTGGATGATGAATCATTCAGAATTGCTGTTGGCTTCCGTTTGGGATCAGTTGTTTGCGTTCAACATCAATGCGTATGTGGTTCTCTTGTCGACAATTCAGGAACACATGGTCTCTGCTGTAAATTTAGTGAAGGCCGTTTTTCTCGACATCAAGCAGTTAATGATTTGATAAGACGTGCTTTAGTTTCTGCTAAAGTACCTGCTGTTTTAGAGCCTCTAGGTACCAGCAGGGATGACGGTAAACGTCCAGACGGTATGTCTATCATACCTTGGCAACACGGCAAACCAGTTGTTTGGGACTTCACCTGCGTCGACACTTTAGCTCCATCACATATTTCAACTACGTCAGTTTCTGCTGGTTCAGCTGCCGCGGCAGGCGAAAAACTGAAGTCCCGAAAATATGAAAACTTGGACAAAAATTACATTTTTTATCCTGTTGGTATTGAGACGTTTGGTGTTTTTGGCCCTCAAGCAATCAAATTCATCAAGGATATAGCGAAAAGGATACAAAAAGAAACGAATGAACCCAGGGCTACTTCTTTTTTGATTCAGAAAATCAGTATGGCGATCCAGAGAGGCAATGCTGCTTCTTTTCTCGGAACCATTCCATGGTCCAAGGATTTCAACGAGTTGTTCATGAACCCACATAATAGAGTCTACTCGAAAGAAGAAGAGAGTAGAGGAAGTTGCATTCCAATCTGTTTGAACAGCGCCAGCACCGTAGAAAAAGGAAGATATTCTGACACAAATTCTTTTGTTCAAAAAAATTCATCGGCATCTCCAAAATATAAAAGTTCCGTCACATCGTCTTCGGGTTTGGGCAAGGATACTGAGGAAAAATGTGGTTTGGTCAACTTGGGCAATACGTGTTACATGAATAGCCTCCTGCAAGCGTTATATATGACAAAGACTTTCCGAAACGATGTTTTGTTGTATAACAGAGATTTTTCCGAGCTGTTCTTGAGGCTACAAGAACTTTTTGCTTTGCTGCAATTCTCCAATAGATCTTCGTTGTCACCGAATGAAATATCAGATATTTCAAGGCCCTCCGGCTTCCTTCCAGGACTTCAACAAGACAGTTCAGAATTCCTGATGCACCTACTGGATTCACTGCATGAACAAGAGACTAATTTCAATGCAGTCTGTGCTGAAGACGGAGCAGCATCAGAAAAACCAACCGTGGTGCAGCAGTCTTTCGGAGGAAAGACGTTGAGCATCTCATGTTGCGGAGAATGCGGGACAAAGAGCGAGCTGGTGGATAATTTCAGGGACCTCCAGCTCCCAATTCCGAACCACTCGGAGAAACAATCTGTTCAGATGTTGTTGAAAAACTACCTGCAACCAGAAAAATTAACGGGCGATAACAAGTACCGTTGCGATTTGTGTAATATTTTGACGGACAGCGAAAGGAAAACAGAGATATTTATAGAGCCGGCTATTTTGATACTCACTCTCAAATATTTTCGATATGATCCAGCATCACATCACCGTACCAAGCTCCTGCAATCGGTAACTTAAGACGAACAAATCATTTTGGAAACCTTCCGCTATGAACTTTATGCAATTGTGGTCCATTATGGTTCGAGTTTGGATTCTGGACACTATTACACAATCGCTAAAGATAAGCAGATGGGTTGGTACAAATTCAACGACTCGTATGTTTCCAAAGTCACGCCGGAGAACTTGAGTTGCTTGGAACCTACTGAAACGCCATATATACTATTTTGTAGTAGGGAAAACCTTTCAGATATTGAGAACCTGCCATCTTCAATCCTTCCTAATAGGTTGCAGATACTTTTAAGTGAAGACAATTCACAATTCAAAAGATAGAGATGACGAAGCCCTGCCAACCGGCTGTGGGGAATTTTCATTTTTATAAATATTGCAAATGTATATATTCACTTACTTAAAATTAATAAAATAATATATATACTAAAAAAAAAAACAATAAGGATTGTCAGATGTTAAAAGTAAATGGAACGTATAAATGTATATATACAGTCATAAACTATAAAATAGTTTTAAAACAATTCAGTAAAATAGATATAAAAACAGTTTCCCTTATTTATTCTCTATCAATTGATTATAAAAACAAACCGGAGAGAGTTGTTAGATGATCCACCATAAAATACTTCAATAAAATATTTTGAATTTTTCAAACAGGTATTCAATAAGTACCTACATACATACTCATACACACATATACTTTACACTATAGTTGGTGTGAGAGAGTAGTTTGAATCCGTACATGGATACGTCATAGTCACAGCTATTCAAAATTTTGTTCGAAAAACTCCGTCAAATTGTAAAACGATCTTGTGAGTAAAAATGTTTTTACAGCCCTTCTGAATTTCGGAGTGCTATGAATATTTTTAATTTGCTTTGTCGCTTTTTCGTACCATTGTAAACAATTGAATTTTGGCATTGGGTGGTTCTGGGGGTAAATAAAGGTATATTTTGGCCATTTGCCCTAGTATTATGTGCAGTGTCTGATTTTAATAAATGTAGCTTATGCTTATTAACTAAACTAGTTGATTCTAACACGAAGATTGATGTTATCGTAAGTATCCTCTGAAGGTTTACATGAAGTTTCATGGTTAACACGGCATATGTATCTCAGTGCTCTCTTTTGTAGATTGAAGATCATTGAAAACAACGCTTGTGAGCAAGCTTCCCAAAATGCTATACCATATCTGATGTGAGATTCCAGAAGAGCAAAGTAGGCTTTTCTTGCAATAAGATGACCGATGTCATTTTGAATAACTCTGATAGCATAACACCCAGATGACAATTTTTTTGCCATTGCCATAATATGTTCATCGAACTTTAAATTATGGTCCAATATAATGCCTAAGAATCTATAATTATCAGATTTAAGTGTCTCATTATTTAGTGGTATTTTGTCAATGTCCCACTTAAATGATAACACCTTAGTTTTCTTAGAGTTGAAGACCATTTGGTTGGCATCGCACCACTTTTTTATTTCAGTTAGATCTGTAGAGATCAATTGGCTCCTCCATTGTTCTGTTTGCGTTCCTCTTAACGATTATACACTTGTTTGAACCTTAGATTGGTCAGAACAACAACATTGAGTAGATAATCTTTCATCTGTAGTCACAAGTTACTTTTCATTATAACTATTCGATTTCGAGATTCCATAAAGGTGTCCTGACGAGTTGAGTTTTAAACAACGAAACAGCTATCGGCAGATGATGGAACCCTCGGAATTTAATCGAAAATATGACAATGGATATTTGCAGACATCTTCAACAAACAGTTTAAGTTGTCATTCAAGCCTCCGCGAAATGACACATGTGATATCTACTACATGCATTTGAAAGATCCTCCGTTGGATCTAGCAAACAAAGCAAACATGCAGGGACAGTATAAACTTAAAGAGTGGAGATCAAAATATGGCCAAAACAAATCCCAAACAAAGTTTTAACCGAGGACTTGCAAAGGATGTCTACCCCCGCCCATGCTAATTTTTGGACTCAGTTTCTATGAGAAGAAATTGTGGACATTTGATTTTACTATACACAATACTTCAGACAGAACAACCTATTGTATAATGTGGGATGAGTCGAAAGCAGGGGTGAAGAAGTAGCTTCTTCCTTTCAAAATGGACTGATTCAGATAATAATGATAATAATATGGAATTGAATGATTTCAAAAACTTGAATCTACTTTATAATAAATCTTGGCGAAAAACAGCACAACATACATCCACCTTTTGTCTACCAAAAATTTTAAAATTTCAGATTGTTACTTATACATCATGTTTTTTATTTTTCTTCATTTAATAATGTAATGGGTAATGAAACACAAAAAAACAAAATAGTGTAACACTATGTCATCTCCTTATAATTACAGTTAGAGGTAAACTGCACTATGATTATAAAAAATATTATTGATTATTTCAATTTTAGTCATTGTTGCTTTATTTTCCTAAAAAATTATGGTATCAATAGATCTAATCTAAATCAGTTTCAATAATTTAGTCGACCTTATTGTCCAACTGTTTATCAATGTTTTTCTTTCATTTATGTGAAATAAGGATAAAGGTGGGGTCTGACCAAATAAGAATCTGTTGGATCTGAATTTAACAAAGAAAGATTTATTCATTCTTCTACATGCGGTCACCGTGTACAGGGCGCAAGTATTTGAAATTGTGTAACTATCCTAAAACAAGGAATTATACAAATAAAAAGGCTCAACTAAGACCAGGCTGCACTTTCAAACCATTAAAGAAATATAAGGAAGGCCATGTTGGCTCTTAAAAATATATATGCATATTGCGTATTTCTCATTATCAAAATGACGACTCTAATGAAATAATTTCCGTAATCACTTCTTAATGAAATGAGTTTTTTGCTCGCATTTCATTTCAACAGTTTTCCCTACAAAAAACCGCTAACTATTTGATTTAAAGCTTAAACTGGACATACTTGCGCCATATATCCGACAAATGCCAACAACGTTGTTTTCTGGGAGAGGACCCTGTGAGCTACTAGAGAAAATCATTGGTTGTCAAACTATCAGATGGAAGGATATATGCACACAAAATCACAAACTCAAATAGGACGTTTCTTAGAAACGTGAAGTGTTTCGCTTCACATTTTTCAACAACATTTTTCAGTTATTTCTATTTGACAAACCAAAACATATGTTGTATCTCTATAATTTTAACACATTTTGTTTTTCATTTTTTATAGCATGCAATGTTAATCCCAGTGTTGGTTTGCCATTTACGCTTCCATCACTCCCTTAGTGTGTTAGAAGAATCCATTGGTTACAAATTCAAAAATCGTGCTCTTTTACAATTGGCTCTTACTCATCCTTCATACCGAGAAAATTTCGGGACCAATCCAGATCATGCCAGAAATAGTTTAACCAACTGTGGCATACGTCAACCGGAATATGGGGACAGAAGAATCCACTACATGAATACCCGAAAAAGAGGTAAGTTGTAATGAAGATACAGATAATATGCTTTATTGTCCTAAGATACAAGATCTTGTTTACAAGGTGAGGGCTTGAAAGTAACCTTAAACTAAACTAGTTAGTATTTATTTAGAGAGTGTTTTCAAATTTCAATTCAAATTTATTATGTATTCAATGAAAAATTAACACATTGTCATGACCTAAAAATGAAACATTTCTATTTTTTATTCATGTGTATATTATTAAAATCTTCGGTGTGAAAACCATTCAAAAACAGCTATATAGTCCTTGAAATGAGTATGACGTCATGTTTATTAATTTTGTATATCCGACATAACGTTAAAATTCCCAATGAAATGCGTTCAATAGCAATGAAATGAAATTTGAGTAGGGATTTTTTTTTTGTTCGTACAATAAATGGATACAGATGGTTCACAACCAGCACTACAGCAAATGTAACATTATGAAGGAGTTGGTTTTGACAAAGGCGCCATCATTAATATGGATGAATGAATCAAGAAGTCTATTCTAACACTCGGGTACAAAATGGCAGAGGAAGCTGTTTAGATAACTTTTTCGTTAGTTTTGATTACTCTAATATAATCATTTTGTAGTTAGGCCTGTCAGATCATAGTGGCCAACTCTTAGATTTTACTCAGGAATACCAGCCCTTTTCCCCCCTTACCAGCCAGTGACAGTAACATTGAAGTATTTCTGAATACTAAAATACAAATATACTAATTTCAATAAAACATTTACTTAAAAGGCCTAATAAATCAATTAATTGGGTCACGCATGAAGTAACAACAGCCAAAAACAGACTTCTTTTTCAATATGCGTTCGCCAAAAGTTACTCAACGGAAGAAAATAAAAAGATATATGGCAATTATAAAAAAAACATACAGCCAAATCCTCATATCCACGAAAAAGGCTTATAACGAAAAATGTCTGCATAAATTAGATAACTATAATAAAAAAGTATGGCAAATCATAAATCAGGAAACAGCTAGGAATAAAAAAGTTGTACATCCCACAGATGTGACAGTTGTAAGAATTAAATTCTTTCTTTGTGAGCAATGCTGCAAGACGTGAACTAGATCAAATGACGTTAGTGCTGAATCCCTTTTAGATAATCTGACATTAAATTGTGTAAACTCAATGTACTTTACCCCATCTGCACCTGATGATCAGCGTTCTCATTAACGGACTAAAAAACAAGAAAACAGAAGATATTGATGGTATATCGATGTTTATCGTAAAAAAATGTTCTGATGCATTATCTGATCCATTATCAGATGTACTAAATAGCTGCCTACAACAAGGCATCTTTCCCTCAGAACTGAAAAGGGCTAAGGTATCACCAGTGTACAAAAAAGGGGATCCATCTTCCCCAAATAATTTCAGACAAATATCCATATTGCCTGTGTTTTCAAAACTATTAGAGAGAAAAATATACAACGATTTAACATCTTAGCTCAATTTCCACTTATAACTGAACAATATGGCTTTAGAAAAGGACTCTCCACTGCAAATGCAATATTGTCACTATGCAAATACATTGAAGAGAGTTTTGAGAATAACAGACAATGTCTAGGTATTTTTACTGATCTCACATGTGCTCTTGACTCCATGAATCATACAACGTTACTGAACAAGATGAGCTATCATGGCATCAGGGGAACATGTCATGAAATGTTTAATTCATATTTAACCAGATCACAGACAGTAGTTAGTCAAGACAACAGAAGCCAATTCATGAAAATCCAGAAGTAACTTACTATGGACAAATCATGTGGACGTACTATGCTCAAAACTTGCTAGAGCAGTTTTCGCGATAAAACGAATTCGGCAACTTGTAAACCTGGATGTCTGTGATAATGTTTGTAAAAATGCATACGCAATACAATGTATTAAATGTCAGATATGGTATCATATCAAATTTATTTAAATGACAACTCAGACGCTTAATCATTATGCAAATGAACTAAAAACTCCGAACGGAGAAAGGTTCAAATGTGAACGATGTGAAAGTGAGGTTAGGTCCCCTAGCAAAGTCCAGAATAAAATAGCACCTAAGATGGACAAGGAAGTTACAAACAACGAAATAATGCCTAAATTATTGGAAATAGATGAAAAATATACACATCAATACACCTCACTTATTTTTATACTTATTTTTATTTATTTATTTATTTTTGTTAATGTTCTTAAGTAAATCTTTGTGCGTTTATTCCTTTAAGACCTGAACATCTGTCATTGATTGTGTTATGTAATTCTAGTACATTCTTGCACACTTTGAATCATCTCATACATGTTTAATAAGTTTTTTAGACGTGTTGAATAAAGTTAGTTTTTTATAAAGTTAATATTAAAATCTCCAGCTAGAATGAATTTTAAGTTAGATTGAGAAAGATCTTCACATATATTTTCAAAATGGTCTAGAAATATTGTATGGCTTGCGTTGGTTGAATGATAAAGTGCACCTATTAATATTTTAGCATTATTATATTTTGTTTTTATAACAGAACACCAAAAGTTTCGTTCTAAAATATAGTTTTTGTAATTGGAGTAATGCATATGGGATTTAGCTATTATAATATTTGCTTCTCGCTTTTGACGCTCTAGTAATTACATATGATGATGCTTTCATTTGAGGTGACTTCACTTAAATATTTTTCTCTTCTGTTCTTCCACTCATCTTTCAGCGACTTTATTTCAGTTTTCAATGTGTTTTTCTCAGTAATTAGAGAATTGACTTCAGCTTTCAGAGTATTAATTTATTGACAGAAATATACTAGAGTTCTTTTGACCAAAACCTCAGCTCGGAGCTCTGATGAGCTTAAACCTGTGCAAAACTTTGCCGGATGTTGTACCGAGTAACAACTATCACGAACGGCATATTTATCGCCAAGTTCTTGATCACACACTGCACAAATATCACTCATACTTAAACAGATATTGTTACTTTTCCTGGACTATTTATTCGGAGCAAGTTGATCTAAAGTAAATAGTTTTTTATTTTCACTCACTTTTTGTACTGACACGTTTTAATCCAAGGTAAGAATTCCGTGTTGGTGTTTTTTAATAAAATGAAATGTTGACTAGACGTTATTTTTCAAACTTACACAAATCTAGCAACTTTTTATCACATAACTTCTTGAGAACGTAGATCACACTTAGAAGGTTATACGGTCAAAATTTCACGATTTTAACTTCACTTTGAACCCTCTTTCTGGTATAATATTCAAGAGCAAGATACAAACATGTGCATGCCAGCAAAATAAATACTGTTGAAGACCATCTACACAGTGCTGATGAGCTCAAAGGCACAAACAGCTGTCCACTGGTGACGATTAAATTAAAGAAGAATTGTTGAAAGGAAACGTTGAGTTTTTAATACATTTTTTCATTTGCTGTATATATTGAAAATGAATTAACAAAAAAGTCTGGAATGCAGGGTCTGCTATCCGAAACCACAAATGAGGGGCTGGCTTCTTTTTTTAACTCTGGTTTGCTTTCAACCAAGAGTTGCACATCTTCTTGAACTTGGCTCGAAACTCATGTCTATACCAATTACAAAGCCCTTAAAAATTAGTTTCGTTGGTGGTGGGAATCGAATTCACTCTAATCGAGGAAACAAATTTTTATTAGCCGAATTCTTGTAGACAACGTTTTTATTTTGTGATAACTTATTGTCTTCACTATTACAGGTATCAACACGCTGATAAACATTATGTCCAGGTTCGGAAAGCAACATGAAACTGAATCAAATATAACCCACAATGAACGTTTGGAATTCCTTGGAGATGCTGTAGTCGAGTTTCTCTCATCTATTCACTTGTTTTACTCATTTCCTGATTTGGAAGAGGGTGGTCTGGCTACCTATAGAGCAGCTATAGTGCAAAATCAACATCTTTCTGTATTAGCTCGCATTCTTAAGTTGGATCAATTTATGTTGTATGCTCATGGTTCTGATTTATGTCATGATCTTGAGCTAAGACATGCAATGGCTAATTGCTTTGAAGCATTGATGGGATCCTTGTTCTTGGATGGCGGAATTGATGTGAGTTAAAATTTGCAGTTTTATACAGTAGTAATGGCATGATATGAAATTACCATTAATTTGTTAATTAACCACAGATTCTTGATTTAAACATATGAATAATACATAAAACAATAAAATATCAGGTTTAGTAGTGAAATGTAAAAGTTTTCCATAATACAATATCACATACAAATAGTTATTTGTATTACAATGCAAAAAACTGTATTTTTGCAAATACGAGTGTTTTTTGAAGGCAGAGGACCAATGACAAGGCCTTTAATTAATTACATTTAATTACAAGCACTTGCAAAATAGTTTAATGGTGTGTCATACAGAAATTTTTTGAGGCCGACGCAAAAATACTCATCATACAAAGATATATTAACCCAAAAACTAATGTTTGTCTTTAGGTTGCAGATAACGTTTTCTCCTCAACATTCTTTCACAACAATCCTGATCTTCATGAAGTCTGGGTGAAAGTTCCTTCACACCCTCTACAAGAACAGGAACCTCTAGGTGACCGTCAATGGATTACAAATTTTGAATTGCTCCAAAAATTGGTGAAGTTCGAGCAATCAATCAATATTGAATTCAGGCACATTAGACTTTTAGCTAGAGCTTTCACAGATAGAAGTGTTGGGTATACCAACCTCACGATGGGATCTAATCAGAGATTAGAGTTTCTAGGAGATACTGTATTACAACTCATTGCTTCTGAGTATTTGTACAAGTACTTCCCAGAACACCACGAAGGACATTTATCGGTAAGATACATAAATAAATATTTACATTAATCCAATTTTATTGAAACCGCTTGAAATTCGCTGATCAAGAACTGCATAGCTACAGGAATGATTTCAGTCCATTCAGTAGTGAATATTACTTTGGTCCATTATGAAATGAGTCTTCCCTCTGCCAAAGAAATAATCAAGTGCAAGTATTCAATAAAATTATTGCTAATTATCATCTTTATAATCTTTTCTTTCAGAAACTGATAAGATATATAAGTCACATTTTCGTTGTTCTGTAGTGTGTGCTGCATATACAATTGAAAAAGACATGAATAAATTGAGGTATCCTTTTGAACTTTAAAAAATATTTGTTGCTGTTTTAGTTCATTTGATATAATTTCAGAAAAAAAGAAGAAGAATTAGTTATTATTGTCATTCTTTCACTGAAAAATAGAGTTTTAAAGTTATATAGTCTTTTCTCATCGAAATATTTAAATTTCTGACCGACAAATAAAAGATATTGGTCCTTCGAGCCTTTAAGATGAGTCCTGTGTAGTGTGTAGCAGAGAAAATTTGAAGAAATCCATGAACTATGGAAAATCAACCGTCTAACAGATCTCCCAAAAAAACAGCAGGTATCAATAGACAACTCGATGAAGAAATTGAATAGCCGTCAAATTTTGGAAAAAACTCTCATGGATGGTCGAGAGTTGCAAACGGAAGTGAAGATAATCGTGTCTCTATGGTTTAGAATTTATGATGAACAGATAGTAAGACCTTGTCATTCATCAAACCGACAGACTCCCAACTCTGAACAATACAGTTCCTTCTTCAAGACATTCAAATATACCACTACTAGTGCAGAACTGCAAGAGAAAAAGTTGATTTTAGAAGCAGAAAAAGCAAAACAGGCGATAGAAAACGAAATAATGAATAAAAAGCTGAAAAACCAGCTGAAATTGATTGAAATGGAAAGAGAAGTGAGAGAAGCTGAAATCAATGAAAATGTTGAAAGAAAATCCATTAGAAGTAGGCAAAGTGATATATATTCAATGTGAAAGGACAGTTTGGATCCACAAGTGAGAGTCAAAGAACATGGTCCACATCCTACACTCTGTGGTGCTAAATCATTTGTAGCAGATTGGGTAGACAACATTCCGGAATTTTCGAAAATTACTGTATATGACAATGCTGAGACAAACTTGAGCAAACAAGATGAACACAAGTCGGGCATTAAAATACTGTGCGAATCGCTCGGAAATGTGCTAAAAACTTCAACTTCGCCAAGACAGGATAAATTGTGTTCTCGCCATGCAGCTGATAAAGACTTCCCAACTTTTGATGGAACCAGATCAGTTTTGAATACCAGTTCAATAAAATATCTTCGTATTATAGGCTTCACTCCCGAGGATCAATCAATCAATCAATCAATCTTTCAAAATATGCTTTATTGTCTGAAGATTCACATATTATTGACAAAAATAAGAATTAAATATATATCCGGGAAAAAAGTAATTTCATAAAAAGTTATATTTTCCCCATATATAACTGCTAACCTATTTTTCAACAAACATTATTTCTGACAATAGAAGATATCACATGAGTTTGTTGATGTTAATTACTTTTAGCTATTGAGAAGTTCTCTTGTTAATAACAGAACTCAAGCTGTTGTATGCGATGATCTGGATATGGCTAAATATGCTGTATATAATAACCCAAAGGCTGAATTGAAGACAAAAGACAGGGCAGATTTATTGGAGGCATTTATTGGAGCTCTATATGTTGATCAGGTAAAATACTTTTCGTTATCATTTCTTTTGATGTTCATGTCTATAATTTTCAATATATTCAGGGCATGGAATTTTGCGAAACATTTTGTCAAGTAACACTTTTTCCAAGGTTACAAGATTTCATTATGAATCAAGACTGGAATGATCCAAAGTCTAAGTTGCAGCAGTGTTGTTTGACTCTTCGTACTATGGATGGTGGTGAGCCAGACATACCAGTTTACAAGTAAGTCACATTAATATATTTCTGGATTTCATTATATTTCTCAATTACATTTATTGTTGCTACTAATTAACCACGTCACAGGTGTATTTATTGTTTTCCAGTTTATAATTTAGTTTCCAGCTTCCTTCCAATAAAAACGTAGAATATACCGGGTTTCCACGGAAAACTGGCTCGCACCTATAACTTTTTTGGTTTTGTAATTGAAATGAAATTTGTAGGATCTGTATGAGACATAAAACTGAAATTACTGACAAAAGACTCATGCAACTTCCGGTGTCACCGGAAGTGATACAAAATTTCAATTTTTAAATGAGACACCCTGTACGTTGTTTTGTCTACATATGACATTCTGAATACAATCATGTATTGGTTATTCCTTTTTATAACCAAAAAGTTTTTGTATTTTGAAAATAAATTTTTCATCTAGAGGACTCCTAAGTATTGGGAAAAATACAAGTTTACAGATTTCGGTTAAAATGCATCTGCTGTGTAAAATTAAATTTTCAAATTATTATTTCACGGAAAGTGGTATAAACTTTCGATTTTAACATATGGCACCTAGTATATTTTCACTTCTTTTGTCCCAATTTGACATTCGGAATACAACGATTCACTTGTCACTTTTTGCAATTAAACTTTTTTTTGGATATTCGTGTTTTACTCTAGTTTTGTAGAATATGGTTTTCAGTCGAAATGTATTGCTATATACAATTTAATTTTAGTATTTGTATTACAAATTATTTCAATGGCAACATTGTGCATTTTTTTACGATTATGTTGATATCGCTCCACTGTTATGTTTCAAACAAACTTTGGTTAAAAAACAGATTATAATGGGATACAAATGCATTAGGTAACCTGTGACCTACATAACTGATGAAACAAGGTAATTAAGGTGTATTAAAAAAAAATTACTTGAAGGCTCAAGTGAAAATAATATTCCCGTACTATCTCTTTGCCTTCTTCCTAACAAAAAAGGACTGAAATGTCTACCTAAGGGTATTTCGTTCTGGTTTATTCAGACTAAATAATTACTCCTCACAAAATGCATGTATTAAATTTCCACGCACTTGAATGACTATGTTAGTTCGTTCTGGTTAGATTCTATAATCCTATAATCATTTTCCCTTCGGTCCCGTGGAGGAACTCGGCTTAAGATTGCCGCAGGTCGGTGAAGGAACTCGGCGACGCCCGTGTCATCTTCTGAGCGAGTTATAAACTAACCTAACTACAGAATGTCATCTCCTTGAATACTAAGAGTTACATTCAGGTAGGTAGAGAGAAGTATAATTGGTGAATTATACTATTTGATCATTCAGAACTAAGTTTTTTTTACTAGCAAGATGTTTTTTAATTTCCAAATTGTGAGTATTTTCTATGAGGTGATTGGCATGGTTTGAATCTTGTTTGTTCAATCTGTAACTTCTCAAATGCTCCTCGAATCTCTGGTTGAAACTGCGGCCAGTCTGACCTATATAGAGTGTGTCTCACTTCTCATGGAAACACCCACGTATCTTCCCTAATAATTGAGGTAGAATGATGAAAATCTCAGGACAGATGAAAATGGTCAAAATGCACCCACCACCTCAATTGGGTTGGCCGGAGTGATATACACTGCCCACCACTTGCGATGCCCACCCATTTTTACGGTAAAACATACTAGGGGGCAAAATAGGCTCGAAATGTTTTTAGATTCATGATCAGGACCACCAACTTACTACAGATACACTTTTTTCCTGAAAAAATTTCAGTCTTGAAAAATCCAAATTCGTCTCACTTCTCATGAAAACACCCCCGTATCTTCCGTAATTATTGAGGTGGGATGATGAAACTCTCAGGACAGATGCTAATGGTCAAAATGCACTTACCACCTCAATCGGGTTGGCCTGAGTTATATACACTGCCCACCACTCGCAATGGAACTACCCATTTTTACGGTAAACCATACTAGGGGGCAAAATAGGCCTGAAATTCTTTCAGATTCGTAATCAGGACCACCAACTTACTACAGATAAGTACACTTTTTTTGAAAAACTGGCAATGAATATAATTCTTGCCTATGATTGATCTGAATTACATTACACTGCGATCGCCAGTGGCAATGGACTTACCGATTTTTGCCAAAAACTATTGTATTAGGGGACAAAATAGTCTCAAATTTCCAACGGATTGAAAATCAGAACATCAGTTTTACTACCAATACAGATTTTCGCTGAAACATGTTTCGTTCTTGGTTGGTGGTAGGTGCATTTTGGCCATTTTCATCTGTTCATTCTGATAAGAGGGTGTTTCCATGAGAAGAAGTGAGACAAATTCGGATATTTCAGGAGTGAAATTTTTTCAGGAAAAAAGTGTATCTGTAGTAAGTTGGTGGTCCTGATTACGAATCTGAAAAAATTTCGAGCCTATTTTGCCCCCTAGTATGTTTTACCATAAAAATGGGTTGCCCATTGCGTGTGGTGGGCAGTGTATATCACTTAGGCCAAACCAATTGAGGTGGTAGGTGCATTTTGAAGGTTTCAACAGTGCTTGTTGAGGAATTTAATATTTGTAATTAATTCTCGAGTAGAGAGAAAAAAAATCCTGAAAATTACCTAAAAATTACCGATTTAGATATATTTCGTCTATATTTTCTGACTTCTCAGTTAATAACATTGATTTCAGGAGTACCAATAAGCATCGTTTCAACCTTTTCCTATGATCTACCCCTTACAGAAAATTGCTAACATATTTAGTTTCCTCAAACGAAAGCAACAGCGACGGTGCTGCAGTTCGCACTCCTTTTTACTCCTTGTCCACTCTTAAAATAAAAATTTGTTGTATTCAGAATGTCATATGAAGATAAAAAAAGTGAAAATATACCGGGTGTCTCATTTAAAAATCGAAAGTTGAGATCGGTGCGACCGGAAGTTGCATGAAGCTGAGTCACTTTTCAGAAAATGCAGTTTCAAGTCTCATTCATTTCAATATCTTCCAAAACGAACAAGTTATAGGGGCGAGCTAACTTCCGAGGAAACCCGATATATTACATAAGTACTTTTGAAGAGTCAAACTTTAATTCTTATATGTTGGAGCAAGGAGCTGATGGAAAAATTATTTAAATTTACGAATACGAAAAAAATTGCAGAACTTTAAAAGAAAATTATTGTTCCTTAACTAAACATGCATTAGATAACAAGCATATCATGAACGATGGTAATTCTAAAAATTTAACAAAAGATTTTTTGTTACAAACAAATAATATTAACAAAAATCCAAACATTGATAACACAAGTAAAATGTACAAATAGACTTTACTATTTGTATGGGGAATAGTAAGTATCTAGGTGCATTTTTTGGGGTATTGAAAAAAATTGGGGTACTCCAGTCACCGGAGTACCATATTACCTGTTCTATTGCTCGCTGCTTTTCCTTTCACCACTTTTGTCACCTTTTATAAGTTGGGTACCTGGGCTTTAGTGCCCGTTTGAATAACAAGTCCTCAAGGCCTCGGGTTCGGCATGAGTAAAATATTAGGTTTAAAAAAAATCAGTTTTTCTACATCTTCGCCCTCACCAGTATAATTAGTGCAATAAAATAATAGTTTGAGCGTTTGAATAACTATATGTTGAATATTAATAAATGAGAAACACTTGTATAGAAAGTTCAATAAGTAAATGACGTGAGAAAATGGAAACCACAAAAAATTCGGTGAACAATAAAAGTTAGTTTTATCCAAAGAACACATGAATTCCATACCACGATGCCAAAAAAGAGGTATTTCAATTCATGTCATGAAACGCACAAATATCCCAGTAATTATATCACTCAATATGTGAAGCTCACCTTCAGGTCCAACATTATAGGAACAACCGTCTTCCCGATTTTCTTAAGGTCTATCCTCGGATCTTTGTTGGATAACTCACAAGCAGACATCGGCCCCTTCCATATTTAGCCTTTCAATTTGGTCCATCCCCGGACCAACAAACACAAAAATTTGCTCTCTATAAGCAGACAACAGCCTTTCATTTTGGACCCTCCTCTGACCTTTCCCTATAACAAAACCACTTACAATTTGCCCTTGTGAAGACTAGCCTCATCCCTACACTGTAAGAACCCCATATTTATTTTGATGAGAACTACTTTCCGTACACACGCCCTGACGAATTGGACTTTCACTCATTCTCCACAGACGATTCACCTTTTTCATCCAATCGCACCGTTTTGTAAAGACCACTTTCATCCAATATGTATGTATGTATAATACTACTTACTTCCAGCCACTGGTCCCGGCAAAAGATAAATTAACCATTTACTGAAGAAACAAAATTTTTGAAAATATAATCTGCACAGAAGCACACAAGGGTCAGAATTTATGAAATCATTTTATTGTTATCGGTCCCTGATATGCAAAGTCTACAATAAAACAGATCAGAGTATTAAAAATGCCCTAATATAAATATATTCAAGAAATTATTAAAACTGCATTTGATAAATACACTGTTGATTTTTTTTTTATAATTCGTGTGTATAATCGGAATGTGTTTGTTCTTCTAATCAATATCTCTATAATATTTTTTTTATTTTATTTTATGTTTTCTTTGTTATTGTACAAGAAATGAAAAAAATTGTTATTATACTTTATAATATATGTATATAAATATTGTATCATATTTTTTTTTCCTTTGTGTATTGGCATCGACTGCTTTGGTCATTAGCAACGGGTTCTGGATAGGCCTTGTTACTAACTCCATACGCCACCTTAGGAGCAGCACTGTTAATTATTAACGCAACAGTGAATCGTGGAGGATTATCCCCAGCAAGCAACAAGATTCAGTCACTCAGATTTACATCTGAAACTGAAAAAAATCTTGCCGAGCTAACGACTTTTCGATCACGAAACCCCGGCGCTACTACTGCGCCGATCCCCGCCCGATCCCCGCCTCTTATATCATTATTATTACGTGTGCCAAATTATAGTTTAAAGATTCACATTATTATTGATATTATTATTAGTACCTATCTTATGAAATTCATATATTATCATCAGTCCTTGATAATCCAGTACGATTGGGTTTTGAGACAAGAATTGATTGTAGCACCACCAAACTTGGAATGTAGTTGTAACCATGATAAACACGAAAAAAAAAATGTTTACCAAAATTCCAGGGGTGGAACATATTTTTTTTTTCCTTTAAAAATATATGAATAAATTTTTCCTGTAATCTTGGAAAGTATATGATTCATCGGAAAAACAACTCAACAGGGTGAAAAACAATTAAATTTTCTACAAAAATTATTCCTACCCGCCGCTGAAAGTTCTGGCGGAGCGGAATATTTGATTGGTCATAACTCTGCTAAAAATGATCGTTGAAGGAAAAGGAAAAGTTCATATCGTTTCTGAAGACTCCTACCTTCTTATGCAAATATAATATGCCAATACACATAAAGTATATACGTTTTTCTCTCTTTTCCGTATACTATTTGAAACCGAACGGTTCAAGAATAGACCCCCAGGAGTAAAATAAAACCCACTTTTTTCTTTGACATGTATAAGTGAGACTTGTCTCAGTAGCCTTAAATCGTTGCATATGGTCCAAAGAGGGTATTGATTCCTGCTTCAGTATGATTATTTCATATCAACTAAAATATCCATGACTTTCGGATCATCCGTAAATATCGTAGAAGTGTTATGTGAAGTGGGACAAAACACATTTTAGGTACTCAGATACTCACATGTTATATTTTCATGAGGAAGTAGAAGTCTTCAGGAACGATATGCACTTTTTCTTTTCCTTCTACTATAATTTTTAGTAAAGTTATGACAAATCTAATTTTCGAAATCGTTTTTTGATAAATCTTATATTTTCTGAAATAACAAAAACAAATTATACTTTTATAAATGAAAAATTTTTTTGTTTCCACTCCTGGTAAACAATTTTTTTCTAATAATACATGATGTCGAGATGTCATGTGCCGAGTTTCAGAGTGCTACAATTCATTCTTCACTTTTTGCTTGAGTTTGTCTGTCGTTACTGGATTATGATATGTGTGCAATTTTACGATTATTCGGACGACTGGAAGTGGGTAAATATTAAATTTAAAAATTCTCTCACATTTATAGGTAGGCAGGTACATACAGGGCAAATTATTATAAAGCGTGTAAAAATGGTTTTTGGGTTTTCAGTTACTTCTTCGATTTCCATATCCATTAACTCCACTTGTCTCTCTAGAAAGCAATGTTGTTAATGTCCCGAACCGCTTTCACTCTGAGAATACTCGAATTTCCACGTTCACTTGGTCACGATATATCATTTCGACCCTTTTGTAAACGTCTTTTTTTATTCTCCGTTTCTATTTCTTCCTTTCCTCATGTTTTCCGGTTCTCTTGTTTCCAATTCTCTCCCTGTTTCTGTCCATTAGCGTCATCTTTCTTTCAGTTGTTTTTTTGACCATTTTTCTAAAAAAAAATATAGTTGTTCTATATGCTTCCGTTTCTATCCCTAACCTTGGCTGAATCACACGTGATATTGTTGGAATCAGATGAAAAACTTATTTTTTTTTAATATGGGACGCCCTTAAAAATAAAATAAAGCTGATGACATGGTGGCCGAGAGACGAAATGTCGGATAGTAAATTTGAAAATACCATATTATAGCAAGGGTGCAATAGCAACGTAATGTGTAGTCTAATTCGATAACCGTCATCAATTGACGCTAGAGAAAAATCAAAAGAACTGTACAATATTTCGGTTTATTTTTTTCATTTATCTCCGGATATACTCTCAGTATTTCAAAGCATTTTTAAAGCTACTAAAGTGGATCCTCGTTAAGTCAGGGGAATTACATTTTACGGCGCTCCGTATGAGGTACCAATTTGAAGGCAGTTGAAGTTGATGAAATCTTCAAACTTGATGGGAATTGAATGTTTTGCCGTGGTTAGTCAAAATGAATCTAATCAGAAAGAACGAGCATAACGAATTTTCATTCTAACCGAGTAACAGACTGTGCTTTCTCCACAACCACAAATTTTACATATAATCAAATGGAAAGCCAACGAAAAATTATTTTGACATTTCATTTCACATCTTGTCACTATGATGCCAGTCAAGGCTAACGTAATTATTGCTACAAAAATGTCAGAATATTATTCTTATACAAGTGATTGAATGAAATACACGCTAAATGCATAAGACAGCAAGTGTTGTAGAATATTTATTCAATATCAAGAGCGATAATGGTTGTGGAGAAAGAACTATTCTGTTGTGAATTGTATCAAGTATGAATGAAAACTTTCGATAGAAAGGCTGCAGTGCATAGCTTCAGTAAATAAATAATAATATTCTTCAGTTCTATTCTAACTCGAGTCATTTTTAGGGTTATCGAGTGTAAAGGTCCAACAAATACAAGGGTTTACACAGTGGCAGTGTATTTCAGAGGTAGGAGATTGGCTAGTGCTATGGGACATAGTATACAACAGGCCGAGATGAATGCAGCAAAAAATGCACTCGAAATATCTCATGGTGAGTATATAATTATTTTTCCTTGAAACAGAACATAAGGGACGTAAATGGAGGCGACACCAGATAGAATAATACAGAAAAGCATTTTATTAATTATTAATGATTAATGATATACGGAAAAATAAGTACAGCACATCTCTAGTTCTTTGCTGAGATCCTGACCGAAGTTCGGATAAGGATTTAATAGTGTCTCTAAAAACGCCCGTTCGCACCGAAATTATCAAAACAACAGTATGGCAATGTTGCTAGTCAGTTGTCCATTTGAAATACGTTACCGTAAGCAGAGCTGGGAAGTACTCAGTACAAATACCCGAATACTGTACTCTTTAGTAAATTTCTGGTACTCTGTACCCGTTAGCAAGTACATTTTATATAAAGTACTCTGTACTCGTACCCGTACATATCGGGTAAAAGTATCCGATACCCGCGCTTCTGATGTGAGTACATTTTTACGAGTACTTTTTTATACAACGCGTCTATTTACGCCTGGCCTGTCTGTCCAGTCGAGCGTGCCTCACCCAGCAACCTCAAAACTCCAAATGCTTTATAAATCATCAAAATTAGTTATTATGAAGCCAATCCTGGCAAACAGAATCAACCATAGTTATGCCATTATTTGATAATAATTTTTTCTGCAAACGTCAAAAAATGACAAGGATTGCGCATTGACAACAATATGCGAAGTGACAATTTTTTTCATTTTTTTTTCGTTACAATGACAACGTGCTCGAAGTAATGTGCGAAATACCTATTTCGCACACTGCATGTAAACTATAAGGGATTTTCATATTCTAACCAATACTCCTCAATCAAGCAAAAATTCAAGAAATCATTTATTTTTAACTGTATGATCCTCAATCAAGCGAAAATCCAAGAAATCATTTATTTCTGAATGTTCAACAATAATTAAATAAGGCTTTTTTAACACTTTTCAAATTGTGACAAAATTTTATATCACCTATTTTTTTGACGTTTGTAGAAAAAAATTTGTTTGCATCTTGTGCGCGAAATACTTTGGTGATCAAGAACTGATTTAACTAGGCGCAGCCTAGTTAAAAAAATAGTCTAGATAGTCGAGTATTTCGCGCACTAGATACAAAAATAACTATTGTTTTTATTATTATTATTATTTCGTTTATCCTTTTTGGAAACTACAAAATAGTTTAGTCATTACTGATTTAATAGGTCATGGTTATTTATAGGGTGCAAAAAGTGGTGAAGGTATAATGCAAGACTCAGAGAAAACCCAGTGGGTGGATATATTGTTCAATTATTGTTGGACTTGCTCCATACAACTTGATGAGAAAGTACTTGCAAAAAGTACTCTTAGAATTCGAGTACTTTTACTCGGAATACTGTACTCGAGAGTATGTGTAATGAGTAAATTACTTGGTACTCTGTACTCGTTCTTCAATTATTGGAAATACCCGGTACCCAGTACTCGAGTACAATTTATCAGTACCCGGCCCAGCTCTGACCGTAAGAAGCCCATGCTGTATTCTCAGGTTGAATTTGATTATAGAACCTCAGAAAATATTTTTTTATTTTTTCTTGTTGGCAGAAATTGAACTCATGCTCCTTGACTGATATCGTAAGAGTATTGCTTCTTTTGAGCCAACGTCCCAGTCGACGACAAGTGCATATGAATCCAATTTCTCAAAAAACCAACATGACATAAAAACCTGCTGGTTTTATTTACTTATTGAAAAAAATCCCTTCATAGAATAGAGAATTTGCTTATGTTTTCAATTCTTGTGCATTAATACTACTGTTGTATAATTAAAAATTTTCCTAAGTTAGAACATATTCTCATTTGAAAATAAATAATCTCTAATTTTTTTAGTCAGATCTGATTATATAGAATGATTGTTACCCACTTTTCACTTTTCAGCTATTTTTAAAGAATTGAGTAGAATTTGTTTAATGTCTATACATAATATATTAACAATAATGATTGACGTTATCCAGGTAACACAATTGTTTAAAAAACGCTATTTTCCACAGAACCATGCGATATACGGTAATTATGAACGTTTATAAAAGGCAAAAATGTCCACCAACTAAACGTACATTTGAAGTAGAGTTTATACGTTTAATTCGGATTTACGAAAAACGTCTTTTCAACAAAACACCTATGAAATACGTATTCCAAATGAAATTAATAAACGTATCCAACCAACATATTTCCACCTTCACGAATGGAATTAATGAATGTATATTTCCAAAGAATGTTCACATTTACCATAAACGTTTTTCGTTCTCAATATTCGGTGCTTGATAATCCATCATGATTTTTAGTCTTTTGAACTTGCCAAGACTATCGAACGATAACAATAATATGAATACATACTTTTTATATTTACTAAGTACTTCAATTGTAACTCAACTTAACCTAATTTATAAAAAGCAAATTGGTGTGTAACCAAAAACTCAAGAGCCTAGATATATGGTGTTTTCTTGAGTGCACACGCACACTATACTATTTCCGATACTAATCGAGTTATGAGGTCGGTTATAAAAAAAAGGTGCACACATGATAATTTAACTGACCCCGTTGTTGAAGCCGTTTCCGAGATAGCAATAGTGTGCGCCCTTTAAAAGCCACCCTGTAAGAACATATACTGCAAAAAAACAAATAATTCAATTATGTATGTGGAAATCTGATAATGTTTTTGATTCAACGGATAACCTTATTTGGCCTTAGCTAGTTTCAATCACAGAATCCTCAATAACTTTATCTGTGTGATCTTGCTCATCCCGTCCTCTGTAGCTGTAACTTACAGCTTCTGCAAAAATATTCTGTTGGAGGAGAGGATGGCTAGAAATTATTCAAACTTACTCTTAACCAGTTTTATTATATTAGTACCTTTAAAAGGTCTTTTGTCGCTTCCAGCCCAATTGAATTTCATCGCCACTTGATTTGTTAAAAGGAACTTGAGCATTCCCATGACAGTATTCCTTACTGAGGCACCACCAATAGCAGCAAGGCGTTTTTTCTTAAAAAAATACAAATGCGGGAAATAAAGTACATAAAGAGTGATGAAATTGAGTTATTACCATATATTCAAACAGAAGCTCTTCCTTCAAAAATGTTTCCAGAGCTCTGTAATCTTGCTTGATCGAAACAGGTAGGTTAGGTAAATTTTCAGGTCTTTCAAGATGCGAAATATTGACTGAAGCTTGATTCCTTGAAATATAATCAAGAATAATGAGTGTTGGTCTGTTCCAGTTTTCAGAGGAGTTCTCCCAGCGCGGAGTGTTCTAATTGACTCAAAACAGAAAATGTTATTGTAGTGGGAGTATCACAGGTCAGCTGTCCAATGTAATTATCTTGAGGCGTTGAGCTTCTCAAGGTGGAACTAGATGCAGATTTCGATCTACCTTGCACTTCCATTGATACATCGAACTAGGGATTGATTGTGGTAACACCAACATCTGCATCGCTGAACTCATATGATGAATCATCCAAATTCCTGAAATATGTGTGTAATCCAATGAATAGAGACAATTAAAAAAATGGGGGTTACCTTACAAACGGTCCGGTAACTCTTAATTGTTGACGAATTCGGGTTCAGCGATGGGAAATTGCTTTTTATATGTAATGGCAGATTTTGTAACATCATAGGCGTTGTAACCGTTCGTACCCCTACCTTATCTGTTCGTCTAAAATACTGCCATTTTGATCTTCATATGTCAATCAGCTTCTCCGCATAACAAAGTAGCCTTTGGCGCGTTCGAATCTCAACGCAAAGTTAATGTTTTTTGAGGAATGTCATTAATTGACAGCTTTTCTCTTCTAGAGCGACAAAATTGAGAAAACGCTCACTTATTCAAATGTTTCCAATTTGCCGGCGTGTCGGTATATTATGAATAACGTGTAACTCAACATTGTAAAGCTGTCTGCGTATGGCTTAGTGGTCAGTGTTTCTGTCTTTCAAGCCGTTGATCGGGGTGCAATCTATTTCATGTGTTAGAGATATGGATTGTATTGCCAGCAATTTGAATACCATTGGCTATATCTATTAAAAATTGTCAAAATGGTATATTCAATTTTAATCTAGTAAATGATGAAAGAAATGAAAATTATTCGGTAATAATGTATTTCGAGTGTGTTTTCTGTATCTGAGATCTGCGTTTGTCGAAAACTATTGTATGTATTTCGAGCACAAAGTGTAGTTGCCGCTCTCCAAAGCATAACTCTCTTTGTTCGAGCGGCAATCCATCACTTTGTGCTCTAAATACACAATTAGCTATGGCATTTTCTTGTTCATTAAGCATTTATTGGGCATATGCACCATCTTTACAGCATTTACTCTTGTACCAATGCTCGTTACAATTCTATTTCCCAAGCTTTTTAGCTGATTTCAATCAAACAGTTTCAATCCTAGCATTTATTATTATTCTAATTTTAAACTTCAAGTCTTTGTTTTTGATAATTGCCAAAATCCTAAATCCGCATAAGTGTACAGGGTTATTACATAAAAATTATGTAATTATTAATAACCCTGTATAAGGAGTCTTAGAACGTTTCATTACAATTCGAGTCGACAATATTAAGATTGCAATTATTCTCCCTTGCTTTTTGTAACAAAATTATAGCCACATTTTTGATTTTCTAAAGATAAAAGTAACAACCCCCTCTCTGCATGTTTGACACCCTGTATCTCAAAAACTGTCCATTAGATCTTGTTGTGCCTGTGGAGACATTTGATCAGGACACCATAAACTACATTATGCTTAATTTTCAGCCAATTCGACTGGGACCCATTTTCCATAAGAACCGTGCGGGGTTTTCCATATCAAAAGCATACCCTCCTTTTCAAACTTTTGACTATAACCCAACCAAATGTGCTGTCATCAAATAAATATTTCTCTTCATCCTATTTTGGTCCCCTATCATTAAAACTAAAAAATAATTTGCTCAACAAACTCAATTCCATTTTTTCAAATTTTTCTATATAATTTAAGACTACTATAATCTCAAACATTTGTTCCTAAATACGCAAGATAAAATCCCAATCCTAAATAAGCCTGGAGTTTATAAGTTGAACTGTTCTGATCCTGATTTCAAAGTTTGTTACATTGGCCAAACAGGCCGCAAGTTTAGAACATGTCTACTATTTGAACATGTTAGAATTGTAGACTCCAACTGTGAAACAGAAAAAATTAATTAAAATTCAGTATTATTGTAAATGATAAACATATTTTTTCCCGGCTCCGACTTACAGGTTTTGCACGTTTGTGATAAAGGCAAAAAACTTGATTTGCTGGAGACTAAAGAAACAGACTCAGTTTGACGGTTTGGATTTCTTGTTGCATTGAAACATATTTGACACCCATATTTTCTCGTCCACTTTCATTCAAGAACCTCCATTTGACAGTTGACAAATTCATAATTTTTTTTTGGTTGCGTTTTGGTATTCGTATTCATATTCTGGCATGTAACTGAAGTAATTGAATTCATGCAAAAAATAATTTTTGCATTTATTGTTATCTGATCCCTGAACTATTGCCGGTTGAGGCCGTCCACGTCTTCTGCTCGCAAATATTCTCCAATGCTTGGAGCTGGCCCTTTATCTTTGGCTGGAGTCGTGCAAAAAGTAATTTTTGCGTTAATTGTTATCTGATTACGTCCCTTAACCATTTCCGGTCGAGGCCGGCCACTTCTTCGGGTTACAAATAGTCGAAAATCTTGAAGATAATATTTCCAGGTTTAACACTTCCCATGCTTGGAACTGGTAATTTTTCGTGGACTGCAGTCGTGCAAGAAATCATTTTTGTATTTACTGTTATCTGATTTATATCCCTAAATAGTTCGGGGGCATACGTAATGCCGTGGGATTTGGCAATGGATAGGTAATGAGCTATAGAATCGTGTACCACCGGATCTCAAAGTCTGACCGAGCGGGTGTATGACGTCATACTTTAAAGATGGCTGACATTCGACTCTTTAAAGCTCTCTATCTTGTTTATTCCCGTTTTTATGAAGATTCTCTAAGAAACATTTTTTATTCGTAATAAAAAAAGGAACAAAAAATGTCATGACAAATTTTTTTATTACTATCACTTATTCATAGATAGTGGGAGATAAAAAAAACGTTGACTAGGCCAGGAGAGCTACACATAGTTATGGCAATGCTTTGCTGCATTGGAAAATTCATAGACGGCACAAGGTTTAGAAACTACGCTAACCGTACTGTATGATGAAACTATTGTTTCTCAAATTTTGTCTGGAAAGTGTGTACGAACGGCAATCAATGCCCATACTCTTTAAGACTAGCACTTTTCAAGTGTGTCTTCGACGAGTTTGTGAAAGATAACAGTGTTATAGAAGAAAATATTGAGCCACAATTGAACAAGTTACTAAAAGATTCACAAGGAGAAGATATAGAGGCAGTCAAAACTACTCATTTTGAAGTGATGAAGGTTATGGAAAATAATAATATCTTGAATAAAGTGGAGTCTTTCCAAGCTAGTCAAGCCCATGAAAAACCAACATTTAAAGTTTTACTTCAATACATTACAATGGTTGATACAATGCTTCTATTTATTAGATCTGTCCGTACTGGAAACTGGGCATTGCATTTGTCATCCTTAGAAGAGTTCGTGAAGTACTTCTTTGCCCTAGATTTATTGAATTATGCAAGTATGTTAGCTTGGTATTTGGCAGGAATGAATCGCAGAATTGATCGCGATCTGACGAAATACGACGAAACTCACTCAAAGAATAGTTTAATGCTACATTCGCTTGAAAAGGATACTGTGTTTCGAAACATGTCGCAAAGACAATAAATACTGTGGAAATTTTAATCGTTTTTTACCTTAGTGTCATAAGAATATAGTAGTTAGTTGGAGGAACGAGGCAAAATCTTCGCTTGGAACAGATGTTTCACAACTTGCAAGTAGTCGCGACGAAGCTGACACAAAAATCATTTTACATTGTTTAAATGTAATGGTCCTTGCTTCTGCTTTACACATATCCGTGCTTCTGCTTTACACATATTTTCACCAGATACAGACGTGTTTGTTGTGTTATTGTGGTGGTCACAGTTGCTCTCACTAAACTGTGTATTTGTAACCGGGACTGGAGCTAATAGGAGGTCAATAGAACTTAATCGTGTGTACTCTTTCCTGAATCCCAAGCAAGTTTACGCATTATTAGGACTGCATGCACTCTCTGGATGTGATACAACAGGTTGTTTGAAGAATAAAGGCAAAACAGCTTTCTGGAAAGTTTTCGAATCTTCGGAAGAACATATTCTAGAGGCATTCGGAAGATTAGGATGCCCAGAAATGTTCACACCTGAAGATGAAAAATTGTTAGAAAAGTTCTTTTGCTGCGTGTATTTCCAAGGCAAACAATTTTCAGACATCGGTAAACTCCTGTGGTGGCTATTTACCAAAAAAGATGTTCAAAATGAAAACTTGCCGCCAACAAGGCCAGTTTTACACATCTTGAGAACTCACTATCAAGGCGACGGGCTAACCTTCCACACCCAGATCTCCCTGACCCGTCCAATTTTGGATGGGAATAGAGGGAATATTTTCCTATCATGACTGATAGTCCATGCGCCCCAGAAGTTATTTTACAATTGGTACGTTGCGGTTGTGGTAAAGGACGATGTGTTGTCAATTGTAAATGCCGGACTCAATCACTTGGATGTACAGAGCTGTGCAAATGTTGTGGACAGGAAGATAAATGTGATAACAATGAAAATGACATTCGAATGCAACTGTCGGACTGCTCAGATGATGACTCAAATCGAAATTATCATGTTACCATATCATATATTTCCTCACATAATAAATTGTGAAATGATAATGAGAGTTTTGTTGTATTTTTCAAGTATTTAAATTTTTTGCGATTATAACCAAAAAAATGTACTGATTTTAATTTATGTCTAATTAGGATGCCTATATGTTATAAACAGTAGGATATATGAGAATTTGTGTAATACATTTTAAGTTCCTTGTCTTATTATAAATAAAAAATGTTCTCTACTAAATCTTCATAAAATCAGGCATAAAAAAGTTGGAGCGCTAGAAAGGGTCGAATGTCAGCGTTGGAGGCCATCTTTGAAGTATGACGTCATACACCGGCTCGGTCACACTTTGAGACAAAACACCCAGTAGTAAACGATTCTATAGTTCATTACCTATCCATTGCCACCAATATTACACTTGCTTCATTCAAAATCCTACGGACTTTATATTTACAAATGCCCCTGCACTAAAACCATTGCTGGTCGAGGCCGTCCACTTCTTATGCTTGCAAATAATCGAAAATCCTAGAGAAAAAATCGCCGGGTTTGATATTTCCCATGCTTGTAGCTGGAACGTTTTTGGTGACTGGAATCGTGCAAAAAGTCATTTTTGCGTTAATTGTTATCCGATTCACATCCCTAAACAATTGCCGGTCGAGGCCGGCCACTTCTTCTGCGTGCAGTGTTTGACATTTCCCATGCTTGGAGCTGTCAATTTTTCGTTGACTTGAGTCGTGCAAAAAGTAATTTTTTCATCAATTGTTATCTGATTTACATCCCTAAACCATTGCCGGTAGAAGCTGCCCACTTCTTCTGCTTGCAAATAATCGAAAACCTAGAGAAAAAATCGCCAGGTTTGACATTTCCCATGCTTGGAGCTCGAACTTTTTCGTTGACTGGAAACGTGCAAAAAATCATTTTTGCGTTAATTAACTGACATCCGCCCTCAACGATTGCCGGTCGAGGCCGGTCACTTCTGCATGCAGATAATCGAGAATCTTATAAATACAATCGCAGGGTTTGACATTTCCCATGTTTGGAGCTGGCAATTTTTCGTTGACTAGAGTCGTTCAAAAAATAATTTTTGCATTAATTGTTATCCGGTTCCCGTCCCTAAACCATTGTGGGTTGAGGCCATCCACTTTTTTTGCTCGCAAACAATCGAAAATCTTGGAGATGAAATCGCCAGGTTTGACATTGCCCATGCTTGAAGCTGACACTTTTTAATTGACTGGAGTCGTGCAAAATGTAGTTTTCGCGTTAATTGTTTTCTGATTTACATACCTAAACCATTGCCTGCCGAGGCCGGCCACTTCTTCTGGGTGCAAATAATTGAGAATCTTATAAAATACAACCGCAGGGTTTGACATTTTCCATGCTTGGAGCTAGCAATTTTTCGTTGACTAGACTCGTGCCAAAAGTTATTTTTCCATTAATTTTTATCTGATTTACATCCCTTAACCATTGTTTCTTCTGCTTACAAATAATCGAAAATCTTAGAGCCACTTCTTTAGGTTGAAAATAATCAAATGTTATGGTAAAAATATAGCAAGATATGTCACGAACTGCTACTTCATATGCATGGAGCTGGTACCTTTTCTTTGAATGAAGTCGTTCAAGAAGTAATTTTTGCATTAAAAATCATATCATTTTATCCCAGGGTCATTGCCGTTCGAGGCAGGTCACTTCTTCATGTTGAAAATAATCGAGTGTTATGGTTAAAATATTGCGAGATTTGAACTTTTTAAAATACTCCATTTCGTAATAATAATTTTCACTTGTTGGCTACCGAATAAACTTTCCCTAGAAAAAAAGGGGGAAAAAACAGGCTCCTCTTGTGACCGTGGTGGAATAATCGAGCTTGGAGCTGGTCGGCCGGGAACGGGAACTAACTTGACTGAGGTCTAATCATGTCCCCTAACCCTAGTGGCCCCGCATTTGATGCGTCACAGGTGGTAATTATGACCTGCTAATTCTCCTTTCATTAATTTTTATATTTTTGTAATATTCCAAATTAATTCAAATTTTCCACCATGAAATGGTATGTAGTACAATTTATTATGTTACTCTCAATTTTATTGTAACTCTTTTTCCTCAGATCTTTATGTAACCAACCCCTTTTATTTACTGAAGATAAAGTATTAATCCTTCGACACATATGTCTATATGTGTCTCTGGACTACAGGAAAGATTATTTTGGTGGAGTAGACTGAAAGTTTTTCACCTACCCAGTTACTTGCTAAATTGTACATTCGTGACATCAAATAGATGTACCAAATATGAAACTTTTACAAAATAACAACGAAGATAACAGGGGAGTAAATTGTTTCTGGGTAACCAGGTCACCCCGTATATTTATTAGTTTACATAATATATTGAAACTGAACAAATATTTTTATTTTAGGGCTTACTACATTTAAAAATATCGTCAATATAATAAAATATTAGCATTGAAAAGCGATATATTTATAGTTGTAACCAATATATTTATAAAAATTGGGCTTTTCGGTAAACTACTCGATGGCGCTGACATTATGTTAAATTGATATTTCCCTCAACCGGCTGCCCCCTCACGAGCAACCCTCAGAAATCCTCGAGAGACTTGTGCGAGCTAGTAACAGTGGATCGAACCCGCGTACCTTTGCATAGCAAGCGGATACCCTACATATACGCGCCACCATAATGTAACCTATGTGTTTGCGACGCGGCAACAATGTTGACCATAATAAGTCATTAACAACTTGTGGTCCTTTTTTTTTATTAACAAACAACAAATTATTTCATTATTCCTTTTCTACTTGTCGTCCATAGTCAAGAGTCCAGTGCTGTCACTAACAACAATTTTTTTTATTAAAAAACAATAAATTATTTCATTAGCCATTATTAATAATAATACACTTTAAAGTAATTTGGGAATTTTGCACAATTGAAAGATATTTAAGACATTTAACAAAATTTGTAGATTTTCGTGAAGAAAGCAAAACAATAAACAGAATACCTCATATGCATGTGCAATATGTTCATCAAAATAAACCTCCTTAAAAGGCGTTCTATTTGGGAGTAGCTCAGGTGCACCGAACACGGTACAGCTCCAGTGCATGAAGCGCAAAAAAGAAAGCTTCTATTGTTGATACCAATTACTTGAAGGTCAGCTTCATTAGATACATACAAATTATGAATTTATAATGGTTAAGCATGAAAATTATCACATATACCTCTGATCAACGTAACTAGAAAGAAACTGAACCTTCACATTTTCCAATGCCAGAAAATTTACGTGGTTTACTCAAAACTAGTAAAATCAAAAGAAAAGCTCATTTGGAAAACTAGGATGTCATCAGATAATTTGAAGGAAAAGCTCATTTTTATAAATATATGGTTACAACTAATAAATGTATTGCTTTTCACTGCTAATACATATTGACGATATATTTATACGTGAATAAACCCTAAAATGAAAACATTCGTACGGTTTCAATAAGCATTGGTTGACACTGTTGGTTGACGCCCTCAAAAACCTATTAAACGGTATGTCACACGGTTTTACTGTCAAAAATGACAATCTGTCAAAATGACATGTTCTAGAAACGTTTTTAATCTGTTCTAGTACTTTAAATCGGCTTATCTTCAACTTTCGGTTATCAGTATCTGCGGTATACTCAAAAAAGAAAGGGTATATTTTGAATGAGCACCAAAAAGAATTATTGTGCCAAGTTTTATTCTTTGTCTCCAAAATAATGTTTGGCCACCAAAAGTAATAAACAAGCACCCAAAAACCTCGACCAGAAATAGAATTTATGAGTACTCGAAATGTTAAAAAGTTGGCATAAAAGTTAAAGTTGCACCTAATATAATACATAAACACCAAAAACATTAAATTATGTCTCACGCAATTACGACATGCAAGGTAGGTTCGCTTGCTGAGGTTAGGTATGTGTCAAGCGCGAGCGAAAAACTAATGTACGCATTTTCGACTCGAATACTAGGAGCTTGCTCAGGTTAGGTTTGTGTGTAAAGCGCGAGCGAAAAACTAAATCACGCATTTTCGACTCGCAAGCTAGGTTTGTTTTGGTCAACAATAATTAGTTGTTGCTGAAATATGTGAATAAACTCCATACTTTGGGGCTAAAAAATAAATAATTTGGTAACTAAGTTTTGGTATTCAACTATGACTTTTGGAGACAAAAGATAAATATTTGGAAATCATTCAATATTACTTTGGTGCTAGGTTAAATACGACTCAAAAAGAAAGTCCCTGCTCGGGCGCCAATTTGTAACGCTCTTTTTTTTTTCTTAACTGGACAAAAATTATTCTAAGGAAGGTGGTATGCTCCACTCTCTCAATATCAATTCGGAGGGGGTCCAAGGACAGCTTCAAATGGAGATACGGTATTCCAGAGGTCAGATGGTGACTCCAGATCAAAAGTGGTCAAGAGATTGCAGACTTCATTTGCAATCCTTGAAGCTTTTGAAATACCAGCTGCTTTGCTAACTCTCAGAATTCGAGTAGCAAGATGATGTGAGAAACAGAAAATGAAAAAAAGAAGTACGGTTACAAGTTGGGCATTTATTTTTGCTATTTCGACATGAACATTTAACTAAAATGCACCTAACTTAATGAGGAAGAAGTAGGCACTGATAATAATTATAATGAACCGAATCCCAATATCTATCGGGGAAACAAGTTCTGTACGGTAAGCGGGTTTCGGACACGGTTCGGAGTTTCTAGGCCTTTTGGGGAGGTTACACGGGTGTTCTAATCAGGTTGATTTGTACCTGGAACGTATATGCTCGGGTTAACTGATTTAACAAATACACTACAAATAACTTCACGGCCCACGGCAAGTTAGTCACTGCGACTAGTCCCGAATAAACTGAAAAATTAGTTCTCAGGGTGCGTAGAATTCGCACAATCTGGCATTGATAAGAAATATAGCGTGAAAACGGGAGTACTTCCCAATCCAACGGACAAACAAACTCCTTAGGAACACTATACAAAGGCTGCCTCTCTTCAAGCGAAACCTGATCCTGCCAGTGACAGATTACTCTGTTCCTTTGGGATACTAGTGATGTACACTGGGATTGAAGATCGGTTGGGAATTCCTAAATGAGCACTATGTCCTATGTCGTAATGTTGTCCGCCAACGGACAAACAAACGCCTCAGGGAGACTGAAGAAAACAGCACTCAAATACCTCCTCTTCCTACCAACGGACAAACAAACGCCTTTGGGAAGAGATGGAGAGTGTTCGATCTGATAGCGACGGTTAGAGGAATCTATTCTATCTATCTACCTATCGTACACGGATTAGTTAAATGGAAATAAAAATCAGGTATCAGAAAATCAGAACCAGGTAGTTCAATTAAGAGGGGGTTAACCCTATTAGTGGCTATTGGTGAAACAAGGAGCAGGAGAAATCAAAATACTCGGAGCTCTCTCAATGAATTCGAGATTTTTTTTCACCATCTGAATTCAAAAGGTTGGATCTAGGCATCTCTCAGAGTACTTTTTCAATTTTCGGTAAAAATAACCTTGAAAAAAATTGCAGAAATTTGACCAGATTCGCTATTTTTAATCTCACTAGGTAATTTATTTTTCAAAAAAGTACTCTTGAGAGGTGCCTGTCTCATACATTTATCTTTCTCGTCACAAAAATTTGCAAGAATTCATAAGAGATCGCACCGTCAAAGTGATTTTTGCTGAACCCCTGTATACTCAATATTAGATCTCTTTTCTTCACTGATTCGAGCGCCCTCAAATATGTACTTTTACATGGATACTATGGATTGTTGTTTCATTCATTAAATTTGGAAATAATACTGAAGCTATTCACGAAATTTTAGCACAGGAGATGAAACCAATAGAAGTTGTAAATGGGATTATTGAAGTTTAGAATATTCGAATGAATAACTACTGAAATTGATGAGTATTGGTTGTATTTACACACGACAATTTATTCGCCAATTCCGTTGTTAGTTTATTAGATATACCAACCTAATGACAAGAAATGGTTCAACCCAAGAACTTTTATCCAACGAACAGGTATCATAACAGACCGAAAGTTACTAGAAATTGCCTTAAAATTCAGGAATTATTGGTGAATGAGTATTGACGACAATTTTCCATTTTCACCTGTTAATAAAATTCAAGTTCACAAAATTGATGAATTTATTTGATCGTATCCATTGACACTAACGACGTATCAATGTTTTCCAAATATTTTATTTTCGTTATTTCATTACGAAACATGCAAATGGCGGCCGAATTGTACACGAAACAAACAATTTTCGAACAAAAATGACGATTCATTTTTCAATATGAAGAACCCAGGACTAAATAAAATATAACACTTGAGAAAAAACTAAAATTATCCCTGGCGGAATTTTGATAAGCTGATAAATAAATAGGTAGGAAATGAGAGCGGTGGACATTATAAGGGGGATTTATACATCACGTAAATAAAATAAGAAATAAAATATTATATTTCAAAAGAATATCATAGACATAAAATTAAAAAAATAAAAGTGATGTAATATATAAATCCAAATTTTGATTGGCAGCTTCTCATTTATTATAATTCACTCAGCTCTATAAACACTCGTTTTATTTTATTTTAGGGGCTGAATAAACCCAACTATATATCGTCCAACGCTCTCATTTCTTACCTATTCATTTATCAGCTTGTTAAAATTCCGCCTGGGATAATTTTAGTTTTTTTATCAAGTGTGATATTTTATTTAGTATGTATGAAATAATGTGTTAATGTAGTACTCCACATAATGACATGTTCTTTAGATAATTGAAAAAATAGACGGAAAGGCAGAAGTTATCCCTATTCACGTAGGGAGTTCGGCTGAATCTCGTCTAGAGTTTTCTTTAATTATGTTTGTTCTCTTACATGTCTCCATATTCCAAATAAACAGGTACTTCATTAGTGAATCAATTGAATAATTTAATTTGATTTTTTTTATCACTTTATATTTTTCAGCATCATTTCCTTGCTACTGTACTATTTTGAGCAAGTTTAGTTGTTAAAAAAAATAAAACAACTTTGCACCAAAAATTTTGAAGTTTACTTCAGTTCAAAACAAAATTACCACAGGTAACCTAATATTTGGGCAGTTTCTAATTTTAGACGATTTTTGATGAACCGTTGTATACATGACGTCGTTTAAATGAACAGTGCTCTATTTCGTACCAAAAATTATTTCATTTTCCGTCAACTCATTATGATTTATAAGGCATAAATCCGACCAGTCTTGGGTTTCAATATATGGAGTGAAGCACCCAAACACATATTGAAACTCTCGTCGGTGATACTCTGTTCACAAGCTCGCTCACTTCTCTGGAACACCGCAGACAAGTTGCCGATCTGTCTCTGTTTCATGCATATTTTCATGGACGATGCTCTTCCGAAATATCATCAATCGTTCCACCGTTAGGGGTCCCATCGAGACCGACCCATCGAGCTCAGTCCTCACTAACTAGAGGCTATTCAGGGGTAAACATTTGTCTACTCTCTATAACATGGATTTTCATTATATATATTTCGAAATATAAAGATAATTATGGATCGTTGATTTAAAAAAGATCTATATATATATATATATATATACTTTACGTTGAAGAACTTACAAAAAAACTCAATTTTCTTTGTGGATACAATGTTCGTATTGAAATTCATGTTAAGGTGAAGTTTGAACATAACTAGATTAAAATATTGTTTTAATTTTGTATTGGTCGTAGAAAAAAATAATATATGCATGTAATTGCTACTGACACACGCGCACGAGATTAACAACAGTCGCATGAGATTTAAGACACTCGCCTCTACGTCTCGTGTCAACATGATAGTTACATAATATACCAACCGGTATATCCGGTTGTATCATATATATCTATAGATATATGCAATGACCTCCAAAATAAAAAAAATTATTTACCGAATTGACACACGTTTCTATGTAACCCTTTTATGTCTGATTGCGCTACTTATTTTTTACACATGAGAAAATTCGAAAGTTTCCTACGCTAAAACAATGCAATTGAACAAAATGCAACCGCGGACTTATTCATAGAAATTTTCGATAAATATCTCTAAAGAAGACCCGTCGGATGGTTTTCTCATAATTTGAATGGTTTTTGCAGTGTTGCTATTTACATGCCGAGGAACACGATTTTTTATTCGTTTTTTTAATTTTGATGTTTGCTTAAACCACACATATTTTCTTAAGTTATATCAATACCAATCAATATACCAAATATCGATCCCAATGAAGAAAACAAAAATTTTCATTTTTATTACCCAGATTTGAGTTCTTCCTGTTAGAGAATACTGGACAATATAATAAAATCAAGTCGGCCAGAGTGGTAAAAAAGCGGCGAGCGTTTGCGTACTTGTTTAAACAGCCTCGAAGCGTTCAAGGTTAAACTTACTACTATGAGTAATTTTTATTTTGAGACTCCTCCCTACTATTTCGAATTCTTACCTCGCCTTTTCACCCGCAAATATACTTTGACCTTTTTCAGAAGGTAAACCCCTTCTTAAGTCTTATAAATAATATATTGGTTCCAACTAAAAAATATACTGCTTTTCACTGCCAATACATATTGACAATATTTTAATATGAGAATAAACCCTAAAATGCTTTTCGCATGTGAAAATCGTATATGTCTATATCATGTATCATTGTGATTTTATTTGAACGGGTATGATTCAACACAAAGGAATGAGAGGAAACTTCATTTATTTACAATAGTGTAAACAAGCTAAGAAATATATAATAAACTTATTTAACTGAAATAACTATATAAACTAAACTGAGCTTGCAATGCATATACATATACAACCTATTTGAGAGGCACCTTCTGTATGTGCCTAATTTTGTATCGTTAACATGATAGCACTTTATTTAACTAAAATAACTAAAATATAATATACAGGGTGTCCCAGAATAAAGTGGACAAACTCCGAGGGTAGAATCCTTACGTCATTTTAAGGCTGAAAGTTCCAATAAACATATACCCTAAAATGATTATTAACCGAGTTACAGGGTGTTGAAAGTGACACAAAAAAATATATTCTCCAGAATAACTCCATAACGGCTTAACTTTTCTTAATGAAATTTGGTATGTCACTTAACAGCATTCAGTCCCATATTCGAAGGCATATCATGTGTTTGTAACTCTAAACAGGGGCGTACGGCAGGTGGGTACCTCTATTCGCGCCTCCCCAACTTTCACGCCACTGGATTAATATCTATTTAGTCTTTTTTTTCTTAATCCCCAATATTTCCTTTACAAAAAATGAATACGTTTCGTTTCACAAATATCAACGGTTTTCGATATATTTGAAGTTGAATAAGGGCGTGCTTATCAAAATATTTACTATTTTTGAAAGGAATGTGAAGGTAACTATTTATAACATTATAACCAACATATTTCATACCTTGCAATGAGTATACATTCAATTATTTCGAAAATTCTTGGCATTTACGAGGGATTTTGTTCACAAAAATTTCCCGATATTTAAAACTGACATAGCCCGTAACAAAATAATCACTAATGAGTATCCGTATCACATACGCACCTACTTATTCAACTTCAAATATCTTGATTATTATTATTTATTATTATTATTATTTATGACCTAGTGGTAATACAGGGTGGCCCACCACATTCGCCTCGGTATTTCTACGAGAAATGAAGAGAGTTAGGGAAAAACTTTTAGCACAGTTATATGTGGGTCCATGAGGAGCATATTCCAAAATTATTTTGAAATATATAGGGTGATCCCCAAAAAAATTACATACCAAAGTTATATTTTTTCTTATGGAACACCCTATATTTTTTTATATTTTTAGATACTATAGACAAAATAAAGGTGAGTTACTATATATTTCCCATACTTAATACTGACCGTTTCTGAGAAATTTAAAAATACAGACCATTATTTGAAAATTTTTTTCATCCTGTAACGTGTAACGAGCTGCTCGTGATTAAATATACTGCTTAGCTCAAAGGTTAAAGTTAACTACTACATGAAATTTTTAATACAATATTATACAGTGGCGAAAAAAATTGCCTCAAAATTTGGACACACATTCAATTAAATAACTTCTTAAAGTTGAATGGAACACCCCGTATTTAGTGGCGTAGTTTGACGCAGAATTAAATTCCCTTCAAAACTATATTAGGGTTCCCTATAACTATCTCTTCTGCTTTTCACACAAAAGGCGTTTTTATATTTTACTTATGAGTATTTTTTTTATCTTTAAAATGAAACACGCTGTATGGTAATGAAAAGCAAAAAAGCATTTTTGAAGTCATTTTATCGAAAAATTAAGAATCATAGTTTATTATTTTAATAAATGCTCAAAATGGTGTCCATTATTCTCGATGCATAGGCGAACTCTTTCTTGGAATGAGTGCTGAACTCTGGATAACATATTTTGCGGTATGGAACGAAACGCATTTCTTATTCGTACTTTCATATCCTGAGGTGTCGTTGGCGGTGTATCGTAAACAATACTTTTGATATATCCCCATAAGAAATAGTCGGGACTTGTAAGGTCCGGAGACCTGGCTGGCCACTTCTGTGGACCTTCTCGTCCTATCCATCTATTTGGATATTGTCGATCTAACTCGTTTCTAACACGTCTGTCAAAGTGTGCAGGAGCACCATCTAGCTGCATCCACATCCGTTGACGAATATTAATAGGTATACTTTCCAACAGCACAGGCAAATTATCCCTAATAAATCCGAGAAACATGACGCCGTTTAAGTGACCATCAAAAAAGTAAGGACCTACTATACTTGCGTTCCAATTATTCCACCCCACACATTAACAGACCATTCGTTACTATAATAGTAAAAGTTATGTCTGTTAACTAATCCGTTGTTATGAAAAGTTGACTCATCGGAAAAAAGCACATAATCAAAAAAAATGTCTTCATCACCAAACTTTTCTAAAACCCATAAACAAAAATTCAATCGTCGATCACAATCTTCTTCAAAAAGCTGTTGATGTAGTTGAATGCGATACGGGTGGAATTTGTACTTTTTAATTATTCTTTGGATACTCTGTCTGCTTATTCCAGTTGTTTCACATACTTTTCGCTGACTTGTGTGAGGGTGTTCAACTAGAGATAACATCACTAAATATTCATTTTCCTCATTTCCAGTAACCGGTTTTTGCCGTTCTTGCAGATTATAATATACACTGCCTGTTCTTCGGAAAAGCTGCAACAACTTTTCCAATGAACGCTTGTTAGGATACCTTTGGGCATATACTCTTGACGCTAATAAACAGTTTTCTTAACACTCTCACCGATTATCAAAATCATATCAATTCGTTCTTCCTTGGGATAAGTTCTCATTTTACAATATTTCAAAAAAACAATAAGTTTAAACACGTTAAAACAATGATAATGGTTTGATTGCCAAGTTGTGCCACTGTCAAATACTTTTTGTTATAATAATAATTAACGTCATCTAAGCCAGAGCCTACTATGATTGAAAAAATAGTATACCTAATAGGTTTTATAGGAAATCGTAAATGTATGTTTTTATTGACCCCATATTGTAATATTGGTATTTATTTCAAGTCTAATTTGCTAAGAAACAAGCGAATTTAACATATTTCGCCTCAATAATTAAGACACTTGCATCTTCTTATTTTGAAGAATGCTTATTTTGAAGAATGCTTTAATATTTCAGAAATGGCAATAAATTTGAGTTTTTACATTCGCCTGCTTTTACTTTAGATACAAAGTATTTTCAAAAATTTAAACTTGTCCTTCTAGCGAATCTACGTATTCCTTAATAAAAAAGTTTTTAAAACGCTTTTTAAGCTTTTCATTACAATACAGTGTGTTTCATTTTTAAGATGAAAAAATTACTCACAAGTAAAATATAAAAACGCCTTTTGTGTAAAAAGCAGAAGAGATAGTTATAGGGAACCCTGATATAGTTTTGAAGGGAATTTAATTCTACGTAAAATTACGCCACTAAATACGGGGTGTTCCATTCAACTTTAAGAAGTTTTTAATTAAATGCGTGTACAAATTTTGAGGCAATTTTTTTCGCCACTCTGTATAATATTGCATTAAAAATTGTATGTAGTAGTTAACTTTAACCTTTGAGCTAAGCAGTACATTTAATCATGAGCAGCTCGTTACACGTTACAGGGTGAAAACTATTTTCAAATAATTATGGTCTGTATTTTTAAATTTCTCAAAATTTATCAGAAACGGTCAGTTTTAAGTATGGGAAATATAATAGTAACTCACCTTTATTTTGTCTATAGTATCTAAAAATATAAAAAAATATAAGGTGTTTCATAAGAAAAAATATAACTTTGGTATGTAATTTTCCTTTTCTAAAATGGCTGGTTCATTGAAGTTAATATGAGGAAAAATTGTTCAGCAAGTGCACAGTTGTCTGAAACATGTGTATAAGGTTGCTATGCATTCTGAGGGTTATTATCTTCTGCTTTTTATATGGTGAATATTAAACCAATCATGGATTTTTAGTTTCAATTATTTGAACTGTTACAGATCTGTTTCCACAACTGGATCACCAAAAGCGAGTTATAGCAAAAAGCATGAAAAAACAAAAAGGACGTAGAAGTACATCTAGATCTAAACCAAGTCTGTCTGTTCCCAAATCTCCAGAAAGTTACTCCAGGAAGAGATTCAGGTCCAGATCGAGATCCAGCAGCAGTAATAAAATAAATTCGAAAAAGTTAAGGAATAGATCTAGATCAAGTTCAAGAAAGAGGTCATAATCAAGGAGTATGTTGAAGCTACAAGTCCAGAGTGGAGATCATTGAAACTAAATGATCATGATGAGATAACTTGATTATACATAAATATTTTTCGTTCAACAAGTTAAGCACCCACGACGCATATGTGGAATCAAGAACCTCTTCAGCAGTACCAATGGCGCCACGTATGCATCTTTTCTGGGTTTAGATATTATGCTTTGTAACTTTGGGCGTTCGGCTTACAGATACTCATTTCAGTAAGCATAGACATTCAACGTGTAAAACGTCATTTCATCCACATACCTTCTCCATATTTATTTCGTAATCCATCTTTCATTTCTGTATATTTTCAATCAATTCCACAAGATGACGTGCCATTCATTCACTATGCAACTAATTTCATAAAGCCACATGCGGAAGTTTGCATGCCACTGTTGAATTACATGTGCAGTGCCATAGTCACCTTCTGTAGATGAAAAAAGAAGAAGAAATTTGGCTAAAAATAATCTATGATGTACAAGGTGTAATCTAAACTATTGCATTCCCGTAATAGACGGAGAGCCAGCAATGTACTTTATGTGGTCATTTTATAAGTCGTGATAATTTAGGTGCTGAATCATATATACCTTATATATCCTTGGGAATGTTCACCTTTTCAACATGAATACCTCCCAAGAGGTTATCTTGAACAATGGAAAATAGTGACTAAAGTTTGTCTTTCAGCCGCAGATGATCCCACAACTAATTGTATGAACATCCTATTCATATTTTCAAACAAAAATAAAATTTCAATACCCATAATAGGTTTGCTGTGAGAAATTGCTCCTGAAGAGCCTACTTCCCAATTCATCGCGTCTCCCTGATAAGCTTGGAAAAGTGAAATAGATTTTTGTTAACAATAATGTCTAGGGGATCTCATACGGGAGAAGCGTTTCTTGCTTCAACGAAGTAAACGATTTCTGTGAGTGATATTTTTTTATAACATTTTCCCTATCTCATTTAAAGTCTGAAATGGTCTAGCGGTCTGAGGCAACGAATTATGATACGAGGGGTCCCAAGTTCAAATCTACACAATTAGGTACATTTTTTTTGTTTGTAGGTATGCAATAAAGCTGAAACTGCTCAAGTATTCTTCTATTTGAATACATTTTTTGAAAAATGTTCAAAAACTTGATTATATGACTTTCTAATGATAAATGAAATTATCAACTACAAACAATTTGGTTTTCGGTCAGGCATAAGCACAGTTAAAAAAACTTAGAGGAAACAAATGTATTGCAGTGTTTGGATATAGAGAAGCATTACAACGCCAATTTTCAAATCAGATGACGAAAAACAGATATCAAATTACAGACCTATTACCATTAGGGATGCACCGGGTAGTGATTTTTACAATGCTGGGTACCGAGTTTGATTTAAAATTCATATAGCGGGTACCGAGTACCCGGTATTTACCGAGTACCCGGTATTCACCGAGTACCGGGTATACACATCTGAAAATTACTTGGGACGGATGCATTATTATTACTAATCAATGATTACTTTTTACTAGTAATTGATAGAAGCAAAGTATTTTTCATTTTTATTGTTATATTCACTTACATGTTGATTTTCTTTTCTTTTTTGTAATCATTGTTAATTTTTTTAATGTCTGAATTTGAAAAAATTCTATTATTCATTTCATGTGAACCGAGACTAAAATTCAAAACATTTTTGAGAAATAGAGTAGTGTACTTTTGTAATGAAAACAATATTATTTCCGGGTCATAATTTGGCTTTAGAGAAAATGAATCTACGGAAGATGAAGTATTCAAAATAGTTAGTCAGATTGATGACTGCTTTCAAATTAAAGAAGTATAACTGTGTTTCTTGACATGGTGAAGGCCTTACAGTAGATTGTGAAAATTAATAACTCGTATAGTGATCCATTACCTGTTACCCAAGGTATACCTCAGGGAACTGTACTAGGGCCTATTCTATTTTTAATATATAACAACAATATCTTCAATATTACTGAAATTAATGGTGATATAACATGTTTTTTGCTGATGATACAGCTATCAGGGAAAACTTGGATGAGGTCCATTCTGAGGCTGAAAATGGTACTAAACTGATTTTTAATTGGCTAAGCGAGCATTTACTGAGGTTAGGTTAGGTTAGTGCAAGAAGTCACCATCTAACTTTCTAACAAAATCATGATTTTCAAATAATAATATTTGACAACATATGTTGTTAATGACTTCTGTATCAGATAGAGGCATAGAGGGTATCGCAAGAAGTAGTTAGTAACATTCAAACAATTTCCTAAATATTTTGTAGTTAATGACTTCTTGCACTAAACCGACGATATTGCATTTTCTTCAACAATTAGAGAACAGCCTCAAAAAATTACTATAGGAATTTAATTGCTTATGTATTTCTATAAATAAAACAAATCAAGTTAAGTACCTAGTTAGTGGATCAACATCTCAAATAGACCTACCATATTGACTATACTGTCAAAAGATTACGTAAACTAATCTACAAGTTTTATTAACTCAGAAATATATCAAATGAGAAAATGATGTCATCAGTATATGATGAATATGATTTAGTTGAATATATCCTTCGATACTGTATAATAGTCTGGTGTGGAACATTCAAGTCTTCACTGAATAATTTGGAAGTGATTCAAAACTCTTTGATAAAAATAATGTATGAAAAAATTTGTTTATGCACTTCACTGTCTATTACAGTTCACAAAATATTTAGTCATTTCTGTTCTAAACTACCAGTTCATGTGGCCGGTAGCTTGGCGGTCTAAGGCGCAGACCGTTCGAAACTTCAGTATGGCGGTAGTAGGTTCGAGCCCGATGTAATTACGAGGGATTTTTTCTCAAGTACTCAATATCGGAATCGATAGACGACCACAGTCCTTGTGTACAGTACAGTGGTGCTGTAGGTTTTCCTGCAGCTAAAAAGTGAATACACCACCAAAAAAAAAACAGTAAGTCTCCCCGGAGCGCCACGGCAAATAATAATAATAGCCGTCCTCTACCCGCACAGGCTATGCCTTTGGGTACACTCTACAAGTGTTTAGGAGGGAGTATTATTATTATTATGTGAAGGTAAAAACACGAATATTCTGTTGTAGACTTACACAAAATCAGAAATGTATTACTTACCTCGGATCAAAACTCTATAATATGCTACCATCGACCATAACATGCATCACACACTGAATGATCACCAAAAATGTTACCGTTTTCCATTGTATTTGATCCAGAATAAACAACATAGATTGAAGGAGAATTCAGACACTAGCTAAATTCGCGCGACGTAAAGTACAAGTCTTAAATGAATATATTTCTCAACTTTTTAATGATCATGCCCCTCTGAGAGAAATCAGGATAACAAAAAACCATTCAACCTGGTTCACCGATAATTTGAAATTATTCATAGAACAAGGTTCCATTCTGGGGCCTTTGTTATTCACCATTTACTATTTACTCCTCAAACTTTACTGAATGTCTTCACCATTCATCATTTAAACTCGAATGAAAATAGTGATAGTCAAAACTTTGACAGCGAAAACCATTTAATATTTAATAATTTTTCATTTTGTTTCCTAACCATCTTTCGTTTGACATACCTTTCACTGTTTTACCATTTTGTAGAGTGTTTTCGTACCCCACAATTGTGTTTATTATCAAATATAGCAAGAAACTCAAAATAAAAAAGTTGAATATGGTTTCATTCTGGAGTTGTCAGATTCTGCTACCAAACAGATTCCCGTACCAATACCAAATTTTTCCAATGAAATAAAAAAAACTGACTGAATGAAATTGTTAATTTATTAATATGTTATGTTATGTTCTTTTCATCACAAAACAATGATTCAAAAACAGAAAACTTGAATCACATAAGTATTAGATATCTTATAACCGATTTGGTTGAAGTTTGGCAGAGTTATTAAACTAATGTGTAGGAAAACCCTACTATCACTGTCAGCTGGTCTCCACAGAAGGTGTCATGGTTTGCAATAGAGGGACATTAATTTTTTTCCTCGAAAACCAAGCTGGATATGAAAAAAACACAAGAGACCAAAAATATTTATTTTCAATAGCCTAAGCTAAAAAAAAAAAAAAAATAAACCTTCAAAAAAAAGTCAGTGGCGTAAATACGATTTTTTTTTGTAAACTTCAACGCCTTGTATATCAGAAACGAAGAAACTCCGGACATATGTTCATAGAATTTTTTTCTATAAATCATCCTCTGCAGTTTCGTAATCATTAATAATAAAGGATTGGAGTAGTACCTATTGAATATATTTCATTTCGAAAATTGAGTTTTTTTTTATCGGCAGTTGAAGAAAATAAGCCAATACTTGCTTTTGTTTTATTTCATTTGGAAGACCCATAAAAATTGTGCGAATTTCCATTCAAAACGTATTTCCCGACAATGTCGTTCGGGAGACTAATTCCAAATACGAAATGCCAAATTGACACATATAGCGGGAAATAGTTCCTATTTCACCAACATTCTTAGTTCGGCAATTTTCGGATAGAAAGCGCCACAGTATATTTTATTCATTTCATGTTAGGAATGAGATAGGAATGTGATTTTGATAACATCGGTAGAAGTCGTGATACTACTACACAAGATATGCTCACGCGCATCGTCCCTCGACGCCCCTCCGATCGATGACGTAAGCGAGTGACAAGAGTAGTGATCGGCTGTTTGTTGTCTTATGAGTAATCTAAAAAAAATTGAAACCCTCAAAAAAAAGTCAGTGGCGTACTTTTTTCCACAATATTGTTGGCTGTTGTGCCCACTGGGACGCCACTGGCCACAAAAATTTCAATCTAGTTATGGCTAAATAAGCGCCTTATTAGTTCAAATAACTATACCAAATTTCAACCGAATCGGTTCGAGAATATTCATGATATTTTTCAAATACCATTTTTTTTTGTAAACTTCAACGCCTTCTATCTCAGAAACGAAGCAACTCCGGACATATGTTCATAGAAATTTTTTTTCTTAAAACGTCCTAATAAATCATCCTCTGCAGTTTCGTAATCATTAACATGTATTTTACTGTGATAACTGAAATATTGTATTTTTTCGTCCCAATATACGTGTCAGACACTTATGCCACATTTTAAGTACTGCCTTTCTACATATAATATTGCCATGTCTGACGTATATCTATACATTTTTTGTGGTCGTGAAATCGACCACTTTGACGCGTCAGACTGGAAAAACGCCCCATGATCTGTGTCAGACAATATGGAAAGTTGTTTTTATTGCTCTCAATGAATGGATCCTGATAAAATCAGCTGGTTATTAATAAATTTTCCTATGGTCGTTTTTCCGACATGTTCGAGGGGGCAGACACCCCCAATGACCCATTCCTTGTCAGAGAATTTTATTTTTGAATTCAGTTCGAGTGTTTAAGCATTCAACTTGAAAATAAAACAGTATTTATATATTTTTTGTAGTCGTCAAAATGACGTGTTTCGAAATTTTTTTGGAAAAACGCCCCCGAAACAAGAAATGTCCCACAGGAAAACGGTTTGGAGAGAGTATCTATCAGTAAAATTTTTGCCGACGGGCACTCTAACTACTACTACTAAAGACTGCGAGAAGAAGTATGTGGGTCAGACCCTGAGGGCCATGAAAGTACGGTTCCGAGAGCACATTGCTCATATCCGAATTTCTAGACCAGTGAAATCGAGAGTGGCTTAGGACCTCGACCACCGATTGGATGACACAAATTAAAGATTAATAATTAGATAGGTTTATGACCGCAACAACAATAAGATATTTTCAAATTTGAAGTTAGTGAATCATGATTGAGATTATTTTTAAAAATTGATAAATCATATTCAGCATTAAATAGTTTCTTCTCAGGTATTTCAACTACATATATAAACTGTATCGTCAGCTTAAGAAAACAACTTTAATTTTCGTATTTAACAAATTATTGATATAAATCAAAAACAAATAGGTCCAAGAACTGACTCTTGAGGAACGCATTTACCTTTTTAAGAATTACTTTTGGTATGATCATTCTGAACAGTTTGTTCTCTTTCAAATAAATAAGTTTCAAATAGTTTAAGGCAGATTCATATTATGCCAAGTCGTTCTAATTTCAAAAATAAATTTTTATGTGAAACTGTATCAAATGTTTTCTTTGAATCTTAAAATATTCCAATAGCTTTCTTTTGATTTTGGCTTGAGTAATATTGAATATTGCAATCTCTGTTTCCTTTTTTTCTCCGAATCCAAAATTGGTTTGAAGAAAATACATTATTTTATCCAAGAAAATTTGTCAATCTAACTTTAATCCATTTCTCCAAAATTTTGGCAATATTAGCAATTATGAAATTGGTCAATAATTATCACAATATCTTTCTTCTCCGTTATATATTGGAGTAACAAATGAGTAACAACGATTTTGGGAAGACACCTTTAGGTGGGTGTTTAATGTCGTGTATTTTTATTTGGAGTAGCATAGAGATACGGTTGCAGTTGGTAGGCAAACTCTGAAAGAATTGGAGGGGTCTAGGGCAATACCCCGACAACAATTCAGCGACGGGCAATTCCCCGACAACAATTCTCCGACGGGGATTATTCCCCGACAACAATTCACCGACGAGCAATTCACGGACAACAGTTCACCGACTGGATTATTCCCCGACAGTCAAAATCTTACTGTGGTTTGGTTAATTCATTAATTTTCAATAATGAATGTTTAACATTCACAGCCGTCACATAGAACCTATAAATCCCACATTACCAATTCTCCATTCTCTCATTTCGGTGTCAAATTCAAACATATAGCGGGAAATAGTTCCTACTTTACCAACATTCTTAGTGATTTCTTAGTTCGGCAATTTTCGGATAGAAAGCGCCACAGTATATGTCATTCATTTCATGTTATGAATGAGATAGAAATGTGATTTCGATAACATCGGTAGAAGTCATGATGCTACTAAACAAGATATGCTCACGCGCATCGTGCCTCGACACCCCTATAACTTTATATAATAAAGATGCCTGTATAGTCTAATGGATAGCGTTTCTGCTCTTCACGCCGGCAATCGGGGTTCAAACCCTCGACCAACAACTTTTTTTTTTCATTTTTTAGATATGGATCGTATTGCCAGTAATTTGAATACCGACTATATCTATGAAAAATTGTCGAAATGGTACATTCAATTTTAAACTGGTAAATAATAAAAGAATAGTTATTTATGCAAAAAGTACAAAAAGTAAGTGTTTATTGCACTCGACGAGGCCGTTAGGCCGAGTTGACCAACTTCGCTAGTCGTCTGATCAACATGAAATTTTGCAGGTGTTTATAATACCACAGAAAATGTATTATGAAATTTTTGTTTTGAACTGTGACAATTCCTTTCTGTTATATGAAGTACTTATACGGATCCAGATTGAAATAGAATATGATCGTGGGAGTTTTCAAGGAGCGCAGTGAACATGAAATTATATATTTTGTTGGATATGTGACGTAAACTATTGTAGATTTATACTGACGAAAATCACTCGCGACATATATTTATTTATTTCTATTCTTGATTCCACAGCATTTATTATCCATGGGGGTTCGTAATATTTTTTCATTCATAGGGAGAACATTGTCTGATCAACATTGAGTTTATAAAATATCTGGAATGCTCAGGATTTATCAATGATCAATAAAATGGTTTCCGGCATCAGAGATCAACTGGTGACCTGCTTGCATATGTCTCACATATTTGGCAGCAATCTATCGAAAACATGGTAAAACTGGCCGTTGCACTAGATATCACCAAGGCGTTTGATCGCGTTTGGCACCAAAAAAATGGTGTTTGTGCCACGTTTATTACAGTTTTTTATGTGGATTGTTTTTTGGTTAAAGTACAAATGTATTCAATTTCATTTTTCTCAATTTCATTGGGGAAATATAATTTGTTTTGTCTATTTCAACAACAAGCGCAAGCAAGCACAAAGTGTCATTGTCGTTCTCCATTAATTAATCTTTTTGTCGAGCAACAATCAATCGCTTTGCGCTCTTAATATACAAATAGCTATTAAAGAACTAAAGTAGAAGTAACATTCATGTTTGATTTTTACCAGAATACAGGATATATAAGATAGAAATTACGGAAACAATTTGATTATAATAGATTCACAAGTTTCATCGTTTACAACTTGAAATTAAGGGGAGGAAAAGTATGAGTTTCCTCCCTGGTTTGTGGGAGGAAAGTGTGTACTTTCAATAGGGATAGGAGAAAAAAGCTCTAACACCTCGACCACTTTGCTATCATTGAATATTAAGCTTCCTTTGAGTTAAATCTTCATTACAAATTATCAACATCATAACCAAACCAAATGGCGCGTTCAAATGATAACGTGAGATAAATAAAGTTGTTGACTTTATTTTCATATCATCGTTGTCAATGTCAATGATACGATAAGGCTTTGAATGTAACTTGATTATTATGCAATTTAAATTAATCTCTGAGGTTGCACAGGCAACATCCTCGATTATTATAAATCGCAAAATAATCTCATTACATTAATAACTATAATAGGCATATATGTTTCAGCACCTAAATTATCACGACTTATAAAATGACATCTTAAAATAAGTTGCTGGAATACCAAATGACAGGTGTAGAATACCATTTCACAACTAGTTAGAGTGGTTCAAAATTTATTTGGGTTTTTAAAACTCGCCGAAATGTTGGGAACCGCTATCCGCCTAACCTCAACTGCCTTAATCAGAGTCTTAAGTCAATACAGACCGTACCAAAAAATTCTTTTGCATTTGTTGGTTGTGTGGACACTTCCCAAATAAGGTTTGATAAATCTAACAAAGGATAATTTATTTCCGAACACCAATGAACGTTTGTTTCTGCAGCGTTATGGCTGTGATTTAGTCAGCCAAGGTTCGGCGAACAACGGGTTCCAAAAGTCAGCGAATTTTAGAAATAAAAATGAATTTTTCTACAAGTTTTTTTTTTTTTTTCAACCACTTAAATCAAATTATTTGAAATGGTATTCCACACCCGTCATTCACGGTGATGGAAGAGGTTAGACTACAACTTTTATATAGATAAAGAAATAGATATTGAAAAGCATTTTAGTAATAGCTGAATATAACAATGTTTGAAAAATGTATTCCAGAAAACTTGTTAAAATATGCCATTAATTACTAAAATTCATCAAATTTCAATATGTCAGTTGACAATGTAGAAGATTATTTTTCAAACCAAATTTTTTGGCGAATATTAATTATTTTATTCCTATCCTAACATACGCCGTAGTTTTAAAATTTCATGTAAAAAAATCAACTTCTAATATTTAACATTTTAATTGAATTTTCTATAGATTGAAATGGTATCCCTTCTTCCTTTCCCGCATGAACTGGAGAGACAACTTCCAGGTTCTGACTTCATGGAAACTACAAATTTATGATTGTCAATTTAATATTTTTCACAATTACCGCGAGGTTTCATCTCCTGTAGAGATATAACTGAGGTATGGTAATATTGAAGCAGTTTAGTGATTGGACATCTACATTTTATCCATGAAGTGAGGTTCACCATTATTTTTTCTTCTACGCGTCAATATTTCACAACCGTTTTCATTAACGAGTAATGTTTGTTCAAATTGTGCTGACCACTGACCATCTGCAGTAACGGCAGTCCATTTGTCAGGCCACATTTCGTCTCGCCACGTACCTTCTGATATCATTGGTTCTATGGTGAAGCAATGTCCTGGTTTTATGACTCCCACAGCTCGATTTTCTTAAACAAAAAAAAATAACTTAGAGAATGAGATTATCATATATTTTTCAGAATAGTTATTCCTTCAACCACCAATAACTAATTGAGTAAAAAAAGAACATTGGAACATATAAAGGATTTATTTTAAAATAAAACTAACAGATTCTAGTTCCGAAAAAACTAAAGATTCTAGTTCAGAACACCCTAAAACCCCCAGATCACATCATGATTGAATAATAAATTTATGCATGTCATTTGTAGCTGTCAACATCGTTTACTCTAATTCATTTGCAATGTTTGGCTGATTTTGAAAATGCCTTCACTCTTCATAAAGTGCAAAAATTGTCAATTGATGCTGCAGAAAATAATTCAATATCACTTTTCGCCGTTTGAAAAGTGAAGAATTCCTCAGTCACTGAGCCAACAGCCGTTTCTGAATATCCATCTTGTTTTGGTATTAGCTGTGAATAAATAATTTCTGTAATCAAATCTTGCAAGTGAATTTTTTCCCAGTTCTAGTCGTCGATTAACTTGAAATTTGGTAGGTGTTCATTATTCTGGTGACAATGCATTCATGGAGTTTTTGAGATAAAACAAAATGGTGGCTCCAAAATGGCAGACGAGATTTATGATTACGGTCAGATTCGATTCTAAATTAGTATTTGGAGATTCTGAGCGGGATCGGAGATTATGAATTTGTTGACAAAATGTCTGCTTCAAGATGGCGGACTAGTTTTGTGATTACGATGTGATTCAATTCAAAATTGGTATGCGGAGATTATGAATTGTCAAAATTCATAATTTCAATATGGAGGACGATTGTTGCGATTGTTTCGATTCTATTTAAATATGGTATGTGGGGGTTTACAATGTCAAAGATTATGAATTTTTTTTGGCGAAATTCATGAATCCAAGATGGCGGACGAATTGTAATTATGGTCAGATTCTCTTTAAGATCAGTATGAGTGTATATTTGCGTTCGAAGATCATGAATGTTTTGTTAAAATTCATAAATTCAAGATGGAGGCTATAGGATGGCGAACAAGTTAATATTCAGTTGGCCTCATTGAAAAGCTAGAAACAGAGGTCTTTCAATAACCATAATTTAAATGCACACTTTGCGCCATAAGCTTTTGAATTTTTAACTACACATCTAAAGAAGTTCTTTTTCATTTTTATCGCCTTTGTATGAAAGCTTGCCTTTTGTTATTTTCAGTTTTCAATTTGTCACAATTAGTCATAGAAACGTGATATTTCCAATGGAGTCAACCAAACATTATGAACAGCTAATAATGCCAATAGCTAATAACGCCGACAGCTACTGAAGACATATTAATGGTTCAGCTATCGAGTTCTGATTATTTTAGGGCGTTGTGAACCGGAACATGGTGTTCATTCTATGTAAAAAGAAAATCCTAATTTGTTTTCCCAATTTTTATATTTTCAATTGGTCGAGGTAGCTGTAGAAAATGGACAAATTATTAGCCTGAAGGTAGACATTTACGAGTATTATATCTAAAAAAATGTTTTTGTGAAATATCTTTATCAAAAATACGAGGGTTTTTCTGCTCAAAGTAAGTGGTATAGGATATTTACTTAAGAAGAGAATGACGTCACAAGATGACAGGTTATGGCGTTGAACTATTGTCGAGATTGTTTTGACAATGCTTTAGGCATATTGAATATACGCAGGTCTCATCAAAAGAAATGATTTGTTCTGAGAACTATTTTTATTATCGAACAGAAAACGGAAAGAAATGAAGCGAAATAATACACAAACTGAATTTCGAAGTCACAGCTGACAGTTTTCGAGATTTTTCGATTCGGCAATGCCTGAAATTTTATTATGTTGAGCAACTTAACAAATGAAATTTGACTAATTTTATTGCTATTGAACGCATTTCATTGAGAATTTTAACTTTGTTCTGTCGGATATACAAAATTACCAAAAATGACGTCATTCTCTTTTTAACGTGAATATCCTATACACTAAAAATTATTTTATTATCCTTCTATGACAATAAATTAACCTTTCAAAATATCAATGAATATGAATTTATTTCTTTATTTATTTTTATTTATTGAACTAACTTTCAGTCCGATCAATTTCTGGTATGAGGAAGTTTGTAATGAAGTTTTGTACTATTATTATGAACTTCGTAGTAGATGAATTTTATTTAAAATTTTTGGAAAATGAGATTATAGTTTCAGAATTTTTTATATTTTCTGGTAAAATTTATTGTATGTTCTATGGACCTGAAAACTGTATTCGGTTTTCCTTTATTTGATGAACATTATCCAAGTGAAAATGATTTAAAATCTGAGTATTATGACTATGTAATTTATTGAATTACTCTTTTGAATATTCTTGGTTAGTTTGAATGGACAGTTTTCTTTCATGTTTAATAAGTTGGTTCAGTGTCATGACCATACTGTAATCATATAACTGACTCGATAATATGTGCGTTATATATCAACACGTGAGTGTTTGTTTTTTTTTTTTTTTTTCAAAAATTGTATTCTTCTGATTACTATCGGAGGAGTAATAAAATTTTCCACACTTGTTATGTAATATATTAAGTCCTTTCGTTTGATACAATGTGTAATGTAGTGTAATTTACACCATATCATGAATCAATTGTAGTGTAGTTCACTCAAAGGAATGTGTCAAATAAATCTGCACGAATACTAAACATCAAGTGTAGATTACACCAGATGTAGGAAAGTGCTACACCTTGAAGCAAATGAAAGAACTTACTTAATTGAACGATAAATTGAAATGTTTTTCCTATTTTCTCCTTTACAAATATAGGTTTCAAAATTGTTCTCTTGAAATAGTCTAGAAAGATTCCATTTTCAATACACTGAAAATTGAGAACAGGGGTAAGCTTACCAGATCAAAAATATCTATTGAATTATTTTATAAATTTCGACTTTTGAAACTGGCTTCAATAAATCTACATTTTATATACTGATATATTTTCAAATTTAGTTTTGAATTGTTTAAATAATGTTAAACCAATTTATGTAAAGAAATTATGGAAATCGTTACATAAATATATCATTTGTACTATTCAGTAGTACAAGGCCTTACTCAGTTGATTGGTATTTGATTTAACTAGTTCCAATAATATTATTATTCACTTTTTTTGGTTTGTCCCAGCTTCTTCAAAATGTTTATTCAAATCACCATTCTATGAGCCTTAACGACGCGTGAGTAAATCGTTCGCTTCTCAACCCAATGTATGTACGTGGGTTCGAATCCCAGCGTGGCACCGGTCCCGTGCATGGCGTCACACGTTAAAAGATAAGGGCTACGTCTCTTCTAGCTCACACAAGTGTAGCCGGTTGACGGAAATAACAATTGAATTCTTGCAACAAGTATTTATTTCATTTCTTAATAATTCGTTCTTTTTCTATCATTTGTAACAATTATCCCGAATTTTCATTTTATTTATAATATTTCGAGTTACCCAATTATTATTTTCCTCTATTTTTCTTAACATTCTTTGGTATAAGGAATTTAAACTCCTAGTAAAATAATCTCAAAATTTGTTTCCATCCGAATTTTTTCTAGATTTTTTAATCATCTTTTGTTTTTAGTTCGAAAATATGAATAGGAAATTCATAAAATCTTTTGTGGAATCATCTGCGACTGAAAGAAAAACTTTAGTCGCTATTTTCCATCGTTCAAGATAACCTCTTGGGAGGTATTCATGTTGAAAAGGGGAACATTCTCCATGAAAATTGAAAAAATGTGACTTATTTGTTTGTTCTTGTTTTTATTTTGTTCTTATAGTCATTAATTTCTCATCTGAAGATGAAAATCTTCTAAATTCTAAATAATCATTACTTTTCTATTGCTAAAAAATAACAGGAAATATATCTCTACAAGTTGATCCATTAGCTAGCTCACTTTCAAGGTCCTTTTTTAGCTGATTCTCTGATACTTTATGATACTGATTGAACTGAGAAATACTATAGCAACTTTCAAAAATAAAACTACTTCCTACTGATGAAATTTCTGTACGAATATTTGAAAATGCACTTAATATCCTGGTTCATCTAAATAAATAAAAAAATTCACGATGGTGCATTTCCTGATTTTCTGAAAATATCTGCAGTAATATCCCTGCATAAGGGTGGTTGGTGACTTCAATGATCTATCCAACTATAGACCCGAGGGGGAAACTAGCCATTTTTTGTAATTACCTCTAATGAAAAATACTGAAAAAGTTTTAGGGTACAATGAAAGATAATTATCATTCAATTACTCGGATACGTTTTATGGACATAATTTAACTCTTATATTCAAAAATAGTATTCAAAAAGTTCAAAACTCTTGCCTACATATGATTTTTTGTGTCAGAAGGCGACGAGTATGACGTACATAGAATAGAATAGAAATTTATTCACCTTAACTAACATACAAAAGTACAAAAGGTAAGTCACATAAGAAAATTTGTACATGGAATACAGAGACAAATATATGTATATACAATATAGTGCATTATTTGTGTATAATAAAATATATATACATAAAATTAGTGGGTAAACCCTCATAATGCAACCGTAGACGGATCCGTTTCGGACTCATTAGACCTCTTCAGTACGGTATAGCCAAGTGTAAAGTTGTGCAACACTTGAACGCAAGATCACACAAATATAGGAGCCAACCACAGGAGCCAGCAACACTTTTGTGGTTAAAGTCAGAACACCTCGTGTTTACAAGGCTTGAACTAACATTAACACGGAGGCAACTATAGCTACCTGCGTGACACCCTAACCCAGGAATATATAAATAATAATATTAATAATTATTATAATATTTGTGTGATCTTGCACAACTTTACACTTGGCTATACCGTACTGAAGAGGTCTAATGATTCCGAAACGGATCCGTCTACGGTTGCATTATGAGGGTTTACCCACTAATTTTCTCCTTTGTATTTATTATTCCCCTCACGAAGCCATTCTATGGTTTTCTACTTTATTTATAAATATATAAACATTAATACAATAAATTACACTGACATACATCAGTGTATATAATTCATGTGAATTTTTTGCACTGTTATCATTCAGAGACAAAAATTCCCTGATGGAGTAAAAAGGATTATGTTGGAAGTATTATTTCACGCCAATCTTGAATGAAATTGAAGGAGATTGGATGGTTACATATGGAGACCAGGAAGAAAATTTTATTTTAGTACCTCATGTCATAAAATAATTAAGCCTTCCTATCCACATCGCAAAATTACGTATTGTTCAGATGTGCATAATGTGATTATAAGAATAGATGTTTACTCCCTCAGTTCACGACCGACTGTTTTAGACATTCGTTCACATACCATATTCACTTTCATTATATTTATTTCCTATTTTGTGATTATGTATTTCAAAATTATTTAGTTGAATGAATATCATTATTTTTAATATTTTTATAATGCAATTCCACCTGAGTTAAAAGTTTATAACATTTTTAAATAAAAAAAACACTTGGGTAAAAAATATTTATTGGGCAGTAAAATATAACCATAACGCAATACTCATTTGTATAACTCTGTATACTCATTTTCCATTTATGGAAGTATTTGTATAAGTTTGTATCTTGCTTCGTATACCTTCATCTTATTTCATAAAATTACTGTAAATTGTTCAATAAAGGAAAATAGTTAATGTTATCTAATACTAATAATAATGTCATATAGCGCCATATCTTATTTTTTCTTTGTACCTACTGGAATTGTTGCTATTGTCAGCAACGTATTTTAAGTTGTTATTTATGAGTCGTGACTGAATCACATATAGGTACCAATTTGAACAATTAAAGTCGATTCCTGCTAGTCATCATCAGCGGACTAGTCATTCTCAAAAAAATTATTGAAGGGCTTGATATAAGATTTGAATTTTTGAGTAGCGTAAATTATTCATGTAAACATTTCAATCGTAAATCTGTAATGGCATATGGGTCTAATGCTCGAACCTGCATGCGAGGCGAGGGGTACTGGGTTCGAATCTGCATGATAATTTTTTTTTTATTTACGTGAATAATTTTGCAGTATTTGGAGTAGACTTCTGTGTTATGCACGGCGTTTTAATATGTAGGTAGCGACCAAATTCATTGAAAGTACTCATTCTAGAAAATCTTAAGAGTCCTAGAATCCAAGAAACATAGTATGGAAGAAAATATTGTTATCTTAAGATTGTTTAAAATAAAGTGTCGAACTAAGTGATGTTTTTTTTTTATTCAAATGACTGCTGTTTATTTGTAGGTAAGATTGCAATATATTCATATGTAATGAGTATGTGATTCGTATCTAAATAATCTTCCAGAAGTCACTATGTTAAAAAAATGAGAAGCAATGAAAAATTAATTTAAATAATGAATTTAATCAAAATTAATAATAAATTAATGAAAATGTTATGAAGTACACCTAATGAAAGAGTTATTTCCCCCTCGTATAGACCTATTTCTCTTATTCCTATATTAGCGAAAATTATTGAGAAGTTGGTGAAGATTAGATTATCTGCATTCTTAGTCCAATCATACATAAGGTGTTTTGGCCATGAAAAAATACATTAGTGGTTTTTTCTTTCGCTCTATATGTTTTTTGGGGTGCTGAATCCGAATTTCAATTTTGTTACTTCCTACGGATATGGGTTAACAACGAAAATCGCAAATAACCTGAAATTTTTTTTTATTTTTTTCAATTTTTGCCATTTATTTATGTACTTATTTATACGAAAATAAAGTACATAAATTTCCTACAGAAAGCATACTTCACATGTTTTTTTTAGTTGGCCATAATCAACTAGTTTGTGGAAAACCCAAAAACTCAAACACTATGATTATAATTCCATTGAAGCTTAGAATCTGCTCAAACTATATTCAGTTACTAATTATTCACAAATTAAGTTATTTATTGAATATACATAAATTTAGTCAAGAACTAGTTGTTATCCAAAGTGTAACCCATTTAAGATGGAAGTCTTTAAACGTTCATCATCCTAATTTATTTTTCAAACTTCTGATGTTTGAGTTTGATATTTACAGTTTGTGACTTGTATTAATTTGAGGTTTATATAAAGCCATAATTTATTTGGAATTGACATTTGTTTTGATAAAATTTCATGGCTGCACAGTTTTTATCATGAGCTGAATATTTCGTGGTGTGATCTGTTTAAATTCAAGTTAGAAAAAATACGACTTGTACTTTTCAGTTCACTATTCTAACATTTTTTCTCTTTATAACTGTTTCCGTATCGAGGGCATGTTCTTTTTTTCTTATATAGTTCAACATCTGTTAATTTATTTTTCCAACTTCTGATGTTCAAGTATGATATTGGCAGTTTTTACTTGAATTAATTTTATGGCTGCATGGTTTTCATCAAGAGCATGTTTCGTGGAATGATCTATTTTTAAATTTGAGTTAGAAAAAATACAATTAGTATATCTCAGTTCAGTATTCTCACACTTTTTTCCCTTATTATTGTTTCCATATCGAGGGCATATTACAGTATTTCTACAATTCTTTGGAGAGTTAGTTACGAAGACGATAACATTTGAAACATTGTGTGATTTGGTAACTTTCATATACAGGGTGATTCAAAAGTACTTTGACAAACTTCAGGAGGTGATTCCTCACAATATTCTATTATGAATTGTCCAAATAAATAAATGTCCGGAAACGCTTCGTTTCCAAGATACAGGATGTTGAAGTTTCATTTTTATTTTCGTTTTTTTCAAATAACTTTTGAAATACTGAACTTAATTAAACGAAACTTGGTAATAGGAGGTTTTTGAGGTGTCGAATTCGAACCTGATGTTCTTATTGCTCTTACTCGTAGGGGGCGCCACCTACACGTCTTTATCTTTTTTAAAGATTCATAACTTTTTTGGGCGTACTTCTAGCACATTTTTCAGTAAAAAAATCGATTCCTCTATCATATCTACGTAAATAAGCTACCCTTGTTACTAGTCGCTATAAGCAACCGTTTTCTAAATATTTGGACTTGAAAACTTCAAGTCGATTATTTGATAATCGATGCATGTTGAAGTTATTACGAATATTTTGCTTTTTTCACAAGAATGCTTTGGAAATAAATTTGACGTTTGTGAGTAGTTTTGGTAATTACATATTTTGTGACAGTTAGACGTTTTGTTGAAGTTTCCGTAAGTAGAAGTAGAAAAGACTTATTTTGAAAAAATGGATTATTTAAACAATAATGCTCATTTAGCCGATATGCATTTCGTTTATGGCCTTGCGGATGGCAATGCGCGCGAAGCAAGACGTATTTACCAGGAGCGATTTCCTAATCGAGTACTGCCTTCAGCTCCAACATTCGCTAGTCTCCACCGTCGTTTGGCAGAAACAGGTAGCTTTAAGAGGGCAGCTGATATTATTGGAAGACCACGAGCAGTCCGAACCCCAGAATTGGAAGAAGCTGTTTTGAACGCTCTCGAGGAGAATCCAGAAACAAGCACAAGAGTAATTGCTGAAGGTGTCAATTCTACTCAGTCCACAGTTTGGAGAATTATCCACGATCAACAGTTTTATCCATACCATATTCAAAGGGTACAAGCTCTTTTGCCACGAGACTTTCCCCAACGCATTACTATGTGTCAATGGTTTTTGAGAAAATTGGCTGGAAATCCTCAATTTTTAAGATATGTACTCTTCACGGACGAGGCAAACTTCTCCCGAAATGCTATCACAAACTTTCATAACAACCATGTTTGGGCTCTCGAAAATCCGCACGCAGTTAGTGAAAGGCATTATCAGTATCAATTTTCTGTAAATGTATGGGCGGCAATAATTGATAATTACTTGATAGGTCCTTTCTTTCTTCCGCTCCGACTGAATGGCGCAACTTACAGACACTTTTTAGAAAATGAATTGCCGGGACTACTTCAGAATGTACCATTAGAAATTCGTATCCGCATGTGGTTTATGCATGATGGGGCTCCGGCCCATTTTAGCGTTGTAGCCAGGGAATTCCTTAACACAGTCTATCCAAATCGATGGATCGGTAGGGGTGTAGAAGAACCTAACCAGGCGTGGGCACCAAGGTCCCCAGATCTAAACCCGATAGATTTTTATTTTTGGGGACATTTGAAGTCGCTAGTTTATAAGACTCTAGTAGTGAACGAGGAAGATCTAAGAAACCGAATAGTAGACGCCTGTGAATCAATAAGAAACACACCAATAATTTTTGAGCGGGTACGAGATTCAATGACTAGACGACTGACTGCCTGTATCTTTGCTGAAGGTGGACACTTCCAACAATTTATTTGAATACCATTTAGTTTCGTTTATTTTAGTTTATTCTACATATTTAAAATTTCCTGAAATAAAATGTTGGCATTTCTTGCAAATTTTATTAAAACAAATAAACTATTTCGCTTAAGGAAGAAAACTACTTACTTAAACGTCAAATTCATGTCCAAAACATTCTTGTGAAAAAAGCAAAATATTCGTAATAACTTCAACATGCATCGATTATCAAATAATCGACTTGAAGTTTTCAAGTCCAAATATTTAGAAAACGGTTGCTTATAGCGACTAGTAACAAGGGTAGCTTATTTACGTAGATATGATAGAGGAATCGATTTTTTTACTGAAAAATGTGCTAGAAGTACGCCCAAAAAAGTTATGAATCTTTAAAAAAGATAAAGACGTGTAGGTGGCGCCCCCTACGAGTAAGAGCAATAAGAACATCAGGTTCGAATTCGACACCTCAAAAACCTCCTATTACCAAGTTTCGTTTAAGTTCAGTATTTCAAAAGTTATTTGAAAAAACCGAAAATAAAAATGAAACTTCAACATCCTGTATCTTGGAAACGAAGCGTTTCCGGACATTTATTTATTTGGACAATTCATATTAGAATATTGTGAGGAATCACCTCCTGAAGTTTGTCAAAGTACTTTTGAATCACCCTGTACTTGTAAATTGTGCGAAATGATGAATAATTTTCCATTATTCCTTTCAAAAATATATTGACCCATTAAAACCATATGTTATACATCTTTGAATAAAGGTTAACTTCCAACCATTTCTTTCTTTTTTCTACTTAATTACCTGCTATAGATAGTGGGGATGGAACTTTTTTTTGTTTCATGAGTAATAGATAGTGGGGATGGAACTTTTTTTTGTTTCATGAGTAATAAACCCAGTTACTAACAAAATATATGGTAAAATGGTATATCGGGCGTCTGTGGTGTCACACAGTGGAACTCATATGTTTTCCTTTCACCACATACTTTTTTATTTATTTCGTAGATACGCATTTTGATAAGCATGCCATCTTCATCAGTTCGATTGATAAACTGTCATTAGTTATAAAGTCACACCAGCTATTGATCTGTTAGAACTTATTCTAAATAAATATTGTAATGTTAAACAAATAGGAATTTAATGGGCCATTAAGGATTATTGAGCATTCTTATAATCCTGTTCAGGATTTATCAATATGAAATTTTAAACACTTATTTCATGATTCGTTTTCTCACAGGTATTTTGAATGGGCTAAATTTATTTTTTCTGTTTTCGTTCCCACGAGAAGGAAAATCTTGTAATGTTCAGAGAACATCGTGAGAACCGAGGCAAGGAAGACCAAGGCATATGATCCTAGCAGTTTAGGCTGGTAATGAGTCATTGAAACAGATGAGAGAACATCTTAAGAAGGGGTTTATGTTCTGAAAAAGTTAAAGTAACTCTGATGTATAAAGAGGGAAATGAGAATCCATAGTGGTTGAGGCGTAGATCCATGATAAAGAAAGTCTAATAGTGTTTCAGTTCAATTCATTGTGGTATGAAATATAACGTTATAGTAAATTTGACATTGAATGCTTTTGAGGCGTCTTAATTATCAAACTCCCTCCTCTTTTCCGACCCTGGCGATTTATAGTAATTATAAACCTCCTCATTCAATGCACAGTATTTTCTAAACGGTCAGCGGAATTCAAATATAGGTAAAATAGGAAAAGAAACAATTCACATTTTCATTTGATGTTTTAAAAAAGGTATATAGAGAAGATTATGATATATAAAAATAAAAATTTATATAAATGTAAAATGTGACTATCACATTGAGTTCAAATCACTGTTTAGGAAATCAGAAATGGAGTAAAAGGGGATGCTGGAAAAGTATTGTTTGACCTAATGTTTGTGATTTTCATGCAATATTTTATTTCAACTGGAATGGCATTGTACAGGATGATTCCATAATAGCCAGAAGCGTTTCTGGTTTTATTTTGTCTGAAGTAATTAATATCAAGACTGTTTCTAGCTCTAGTAGACTATGAGTGAATTTGGTCTCTAGTATTATAATTTCCGAGATTATTTTTCACATAAAGTAGACATTCATAAATATATGTAAATGGTACTGTTGAAATTTTGTGTTACAAACTTGTCTTCACAGTCATCAATAACGAAATAATGAATATGAAATAATTTACGAAAAATTTGTATTTCGCAAACTGTTCAAAAATAAAAAACGAATTTATTTGTAGAGTTGGCTGGAAGTCCAGTGTAACTCCTGAAATTCATTTGCTGCTTAAAGAATTCACATTTATCTTTAACAAATATTGACTATAAGCAATCAAACCACCAAGAAGATTTAAAATCATACATATTGTAGGAAGCACAATTTGAAAAATTGAGTTGAAGAAAGTTAGAAATTCATGTAAATTATATTATTTCTCTGAACACCCTGTATAACTTTCGAACAAGAGAGATGTTAACTATGATAGAATATGCTATGAACTATCAATACTCGTGAATTGTTCCATATATTCTTAGTAGCATTAATGAGCGCAAACAAGAGCGGGAGCGGTCGCGGTGGCGGACGCGGAGCGGTCATGAAGCGAACCAACGTGTGCGCAGTGGCGGCGCCACGGGGGCAATATGCTCTCCTAACCTTTTCAAAATGTCGTTCTTAGCGCCTCTTTCGATATCAGATATCATACAATAATAGTGTGAGAACAAATTTTTCCACCAATTATTTGGTTGTGAATCCCACACTTTTCACTGTCTCTTTCTTTCTATATATGTATAATGCATACTGTAATTAAAGAATTTGTACCCCGGCCTGGCAGCAGTGACACTAGTGAATAGTGACAGTCTCGTTTGGTTCTTTGACGAGTATTCACTTTTTCAAATAACTTCACTATTAATTTTCTACCTATGAACTAACAAACTGAATGCCTAATTTAGTATTTTACCTTCTGAAGTCAATGATAATATGAAATATCTGGGAACCTAGGAAGATAAGAAGTAAAATGAATGAGTTTTGCAAACCATCGGAATAGCGTCCATCTGACAGGCGCCTACTAGATTTTAAATAGTTTTTCGACTTTCCTGCAGAGAATATCCCACTGAACCATTTGTTGGAATTTCTCTCTCGAAAAAGGACAAGATGTTGTTTCCGTTTGAACATGATGAAAAATGTGGTATTTTCCATTAAAAAAAAAACAAAAAAAACTAAAAAAAGCGAGTTACATTCAATTATGTGAACAGTTTTTTCAGTTGCTCTAACTAGATGTCCCATTTATTTGTATTGATAGATAATTATCAAGTCTACTCAATTTTACCGAGGAGTTGGGCCCATTTTTCATTTCCAAAGCCTACTTGACCAATAATCTTTTTTAATTTGGCGTTGTCAAACTACCTCAGATTTTCATTTACTTCAAATCGAGAGGCCATTTTGAGAACAAATTACGTCATATAGCATATGGTTGTATTCAGAATGGAATAACAAATTTAAATAGTGAATGAATAGTGAATTTTAATAGTGAAAAAAAATTGATGTCACTTCCGGTGAAACCGGAAGTCGTATTTCAACTTTCAATACGGACAATAATTGATATTTAGCTCTCATTCAACATATCCAAAGCTCAAATTTCTATCTTTAAAAATAAGAAAATGGCGTAACGTAACACATCTCGTGGCCACCCGGTATATACAGGGTGTAACATAAGTACGTTAAAATATTCAAGTGACGTATTTCCGAGACAATTTTGAAAAAAAGTCTAAATAAACTTGTGTCCGGAAATACTTCGTTTCGGAGATACAGGGTGTTGAAATTTAATTTTTTTGTGCGCTTGTTCCCATGTCAAAAAAACCCCGGGTACCAAATTTCCTGCAAATAACTTATTTTTTGCAAAGGTTGTTTTACACTCTGTATCTCTGAAACGAAGCATTTCCGGACACAAGTTCATAAAGAATTTTTTTTTAAATTATCTCAGGAATACGTCACTTGAATATTTTAACATACTTATGTTACACCCTGTATATTACCGGGTGTCCAGAGAAGGTGGCTCGCCCCTATACCTTTTTTGTTTTTGTTTCACCGGAAGTAATATAAAGTTTCGATTTTTAAATGAGACACCCGGTATATTTTCACTTTTTTTGTCTCCATATGACATTCTGAATACAACCATGTATCATTTGAAACTTTTTGTAACCAAAAATTTTTAAAATTTTTAAATTAATTTTTTTATTCAGAGGGCTATGAATACTGCACACTATTAGATCTCGAAGAAACTTTCGTCAACAAATTAAAAAATATTACGGAAGATCTTTCTTTTTGAGATTAAAATAATATTGAAATTCATCGAGTAACCTGTGACCAACAAAAAAATCATCAATACAAAAACTAATATCTCCTTGCATAAATGATATTATCAACATGTTTTTCAATCAATAGCGTACACAATAGTTTCCTAATTTAGATTTGGAGAAGTGAAGTAAGATAGCATATCGACAAGTAATGTTTTTTTTCAATACACCTTAATTACCTTGTTTTTTCAGTTATGTAGGTCACAGGTTACCCAATGTATTTGAATCTCATTTTAATCTGAAATAGTGACTCATTTTAAGAAAGATCTCAAGTAATCTTTTCAAGTTTTTTACCCAAAGTTTGCTTGAAACCTATAACAGTGAAGCGGTATCAACATAATCGTAATGAAATTCACAAAATTTCCATTTAAAAAAATTAGTAATAAAAATTCTAAAATTGAATTGTATGTACACATAGGAGAAATATTTCTACTATTTCGTCTTAAAACATTACTCCACAAAAATGTTAGAACTTGCTGAAGCTGAGTTACTTGTCAAAAAATGCAGTTTTAAGTCATATACAAATCCTCCAAATTTTTTTCTAACCCGTCCACCCACTATGATTTCATTTGAAAATAAAATAGTTGGAATAAATTAAAAATTAAATTTTACACGGCAGATGCATTTTAACCGAAAACCGTAAAGTTGTATTTTTCCCAATACCTACTTTAGGACTAAAATTAATAATTTGAACGTATCCATAGCCCTCTAGATAAAAAATTAAATGTCGAACAAAAATATATGGTCACAAAAAGTAATAAGTGATACATGGTTGTATTCAGAATATCATATGGAGACAAAAAAGGTGGACATATACCGGTGCCTCATTAAAAAATCGAAAGTTTATACAGTGTGGTCCATTTAAGATGGAAGCACCCTTATAGAACTTGCATTTTTTTAACCGATTGGAATGATTTTTGTTCCGTTAGGTAGATTCAAGAAGTCTACCAGGATATCAAATTTCATGAATAAATCTCCATTTCCAGGGCCAAATAATTTTATTTTTCAAGGTAAAAAATCTAGAAAAATTACTACCGATTTTTTCAGAAAAAACCTAACGAAAAAAACAAATCATTCCAATCGGTTGAAAAATGTAAGTTTTATAAGGGTGCATCTTAAATGGGTCACACTGTATAACTTTTCTCCACACCAGAGAGCACTCAATAAAAAAAAATTGAATTTTGTCAGAACCCTTGCTGTTACATTGGTTCATATCTAACAGTTATATCAGAATTCCACAATTATTGCGATGATAGGGAAATCCAAAACTATCGTGTTATTCCGATCATAATCAAAGTTTTGTTATTATCATTGAAATACAAATGTGTCAGTATAGTCAAGCTATTCATAAGATAATAATTTGATATTATTATACAGCTAGGAAAATATTTAAAAAAAATTGCTATTCTAAGCAACTTTTTTAAATAACTTTTTTCGATATCTTGCCATTTTACACGACTTTTTGCCTATTCATAGTATTTTTTTCAATTTACCGCCATACCATCAGGTGACATGTGTCAAAATCGATTTTTAGGTTATCGGACATGCACAAACTTTTCCCAAGAATATTTTTTCCAATACTTTAATAATAAACTTTTTCCCCATATGGTACATACTTTTTGGCGGTCACTGTATATATAAAATATAAATAGAAATGTTATTGGGTATAACCCTCAAATGGAAATGCAACCGTTATGCCACTTTCCATTTCACATCCAAGTGTGCATATCTTTTGCACTTGATTTTACCGTAGTGATGAGCACTTAAGTACGAAACACGTGTCTACGGTTGCATTTCCATTTGAGGGTTATACCCAATAACATTTCCATTTATATTTTCATATATTGCCGCTCACTATATCCATCCTAATTTATATTTTCCTGGGTAGGACTGTCACTCAGGTAGCTATAGCTGCCTCCGTGGCTATGTTAGTTGTTGCCTTGTGATATACAAAGTCTCCTAGCCAAATGCCACAAATGTGCGGGTACTATGCAGTAAAGTGACAGTTCTATGGTAAAATGTCACTTTATTAAACGATTTTGAATATAATTAAATAGCACATTATCAGTCAAAATGCGAAAAATGTTATTTATTTTACACACCATTCTTAGTACATTTTAGGTGAATTTGACATTACTCATGAAGTTTCAATCACGTTTTTTCGATATACATATTGAGAGTTATACAATACAATTGACATTATGTAAATTCACTTATAGTGTCTTCATTTCAACCAAATCGAATTTGAACATCAATCATATAATTCATCAGAACATTGCCTCGAATGAAAATATAGGAAGATACCATCTATATATGTCACTGATTTATGAGATTTTTCAGAGAATTTTTTGTATATAAAGTACAAAAACACTTACTTTTTATACGATTTATAATTGAAGTAAGCTATTATTTTTAAAAGTTGTTTCCTAACAGATAAATGACAGAATAATTTCAACTGAACTTTTATTTGAAAAGTAACAATCATTTCAAATTGTTCTAATACAAGTGTGTAGTACAGTATAGAAAACACATCATGTGGATCACTAATTCCGGGAACACTCATCAGCGATTCTGACACGAATTCAAGCTAATTGTGCCATATATTTTTCCAAAGATTCAGAAAAATATTTTTGTCCCGTCAGATTGACTATTGGAACCACTGTGCTAGAAGCCTGTTCTTGTTTGAAATCGATACGACCAACCGTTTATAAGTTATCTCTTTTACCAAAAAAACCGTCCCTAATATGATCGCGTTTATGGCCTCTTAAGGGCACAGAGAACAATTAAACCCAAATTATCAAAGAACTGTTTGATTTTATGGGATGTATTAATTAGTTGATGATTATACTAGAATCACCAAGGATTCATCTTCATTGATAGATTATTTTATACAAATAAGTTATTGAAATTTAAAATATCTCATCAGCTGATCTTCAAAGTGTTTCAGATCATACTAATATTTTAATCAGGAGAGATTATAAATCTTAAAACAATACGTCAAATAATGAATAATGGCTAGTAAGAAGGATACGTGTTTATTGTTGATTCGTATACATGGTTGTCACATCTGTGGTTATATTTTCAGAGAGAGTATTATTTATATTAACTTCAACGAAGATTAAATTCAGATCACGATGTTTTAATAAATAATAATTATCACATGAAAATATATTACGATGATGCTAATGATAATATCTGCTATAGTCTCTGACAGAATCTGCTCGACTGGAAAATGACACCATATATGATCTTTCCTAATCTTGGAATATTTTCATGTTCACGGTAACTTGAAAGACGCCAGTAGTAAATGATTAACAATTTAGTTCAATTTGTTATTACTCGTAATTCATTCGGAGATTTTACAAAGACTTGGTACCTGCGGCATCCCTAAGTCTCTCTCGGCTTTGTCCGCGCCATCCCAAACTTCAGCCAATCATATTACAAGAATACACTGACGTCACAGCTGAGGAGCGTTTCAATTTATGGATATTGAAATCACGTATTCCATATTGAATATTGAATATATAAATCAGTTTTTCAAAATTTAGATTAAATAAATAGTTAGGACTATGTTATACACTGCCCTCAATTACTCATGTAAAAAAGTGCATATTTTTAGATACTGGAAATCCCCATTCAATTCCAACAACTGTCCCTTATGTAATAAGGGACCTTATGTAATAAGGGACAGTTAATATGTAATATGTTATGGAATACTGATATAACTGACATCAATGAAATAATATCCAATTTATTCATCAATAATATTATAGATGCTTGGACATATACACACTATTCAAAATGTAGCATAACTTCAAATTGAAAGTGTGATTTAGAGACAAAATCATGGCAGATCTGAAAAAACGCGATTTTCTATATAAAAAAGCCAAGGAGACTAAACTACAATGTGACGAGATAAATTTAAAATAAATCGTAATTTCGTTACCAAACAGATACGAATAAAAACTAAGAAGTATTATGAATCAAAGATCGATGAAACTATAGGAAACAGTAGGGCGATGTGGAAGTCACTGAAAAGTTTACTAAAGGGAAACAGAAAACAAGATTTCGAATGTATAAAATTTGAAAGTGTTCTCATAACAACTGAAGCAAAAGTAGCAGAATATTTCAATTCATTTTTTGTAGAAAGTTTGAAATATCTTACCGACAGTATAATACCAATAAACGATTATAAGCATATTCTCTGTTATTCTATACCAACCAATGAAATACTTGGGCAATATGAAACATTAAATATGTGCGATTTAAAAAAGATAATTTCTTCCCTTGAGAAAAATAATACAGATGATAACGGAATTACTCCGAATATAATAATATTAACATTCAAAATACTAGGTTATCGGTTTTTGGACTTGATTAATTTATAGTTAGCCACTGGAACATTTCTGAACGTTTGGAAAATTACCACCATTGTTCCTATTGAAAAAATCACAAACACGTCTTTAGCATCTGAGTTTTGTTAGGTTATCTGGTTTTAACTTGGGGTGTTAACTACTTGAATGATATTATGAAGATCAACTGAAAACTTTTTTAATGAACAAATCTTGTCATAACAAACTGACAAACTAATATTCAAATGTTACATTGTACAGGATGTTATAATAAATTGTAATAATTATCTTCAACGCCTTCTTCTAATTAATACATTTTCAAAATAAACCAATAATCAAAATTTTTCAATGAGAGACTTCTTGTGCTTGAAGAATTTCAGGTTCCCAAGAGGCTTCGTGATAATATCCCCAATCTGATTCTCAGAACAGCAATATTCAATGTCGATGTCACCTTCGCTAACCTTCTCGTTAATGAAGTGATATCTCACATAAATGTGTGCTTCACAAGTTTGATGGAAAACTCTGATTGTCAACTTTCAACGTGACCTCGACATAATGATTTGTTAATTCTTGAATCAATGATTTTAAGTATATTAATTCTTTGGTACAATCTGCTGCGGCAATATATTCGGCTTTGGTGGTTGATAAAGCTACAATCGGTTGTTTTCTCGAACACCAGTGGGTCCACCGCAGAAGAATACAATAACAAAGCCTGTTGTACTTTTTCTCTCCTCTAGGTCTCCATCGAAGTCTGAATCACTGTATCCTATCAATTCTGTCTGATTCGAGTTCTTTGTGAAGCTTATTCTTTCGTCGTATGTACCTTTCAAGTACCTCATCACTGTATCCTATCAATTCTGTCTGATTCGAGTTCTTTGTGAAGCTTATTCCTTCGTCGTATGTACCTTTCTCAAGTATCTCATCACCTTCTTTACATTCAAAATATCTTGAATAGTGGGATTTTCCATTTTTCTTCTACAAAAGCACACTGGAAATGCTATATCTGGACGTGTTTTACTCATTAGATATAGCAAGCTTCCAACTGCTTCTCAAAAGGGAAAATCTTTTTCAATTTTTTCATTTTCTTTATTCTTATCTAGAGTTATCATTGGTGTAGATGCTGTTTTGGATTCTTCCATATTAAAATTTCTCAAAATTGACTTAACATAATCTTCCTGTCTTAGTCCAATGTAATTTTCTGTTCTTATGATTTCAATTCCCAGAAATGTACTAGGACTCTTATTTTTCACAATTTCGAATTCTTTTTTTAAATCTTCTAGTAAAATATCTAATTCTTCTTGATTTTCTGCTAAAAGCAATCCGTCATCTACATATATAGCCAAGAATAGTAATCCGTTCTCGTTCTTGAATATGCAACGATCTGCCTTCAAAGAAATAAGTCCTCTTTCTTTTAAAAATCCTGTGAATTTCTGATTCTACTTCAGAGGAGCCTGTTTTAGCCTGTACAGGGACTTCTTCAATAAACAGACACTATTATTATCTTTCAACTGCAACTTTCTGGGAAAGTATACAATTGGATGGCTGATTATCTTGTTTGTTAAAATTGTTTGTTGTTAAAATTGTTTTTTCCGTTAACCAGCTGTCGTCCCCTTACGAACGGAAGCCCTTAAAAGTCGAAACTTGTGCGAGCCAAGGATTAACGAGGTCTTACCTTTTAACGTGCGATTCCTAGCACTTTCTCGGGCCATCAGATAAAAATCTGAAGTCGCTGAGGATTCGAGCTTAGCCGACCAGCAGTCAATGGTTTTGAACGCTTCAGTCTCAACCACTGAGCTACTTGGCCCGTATGTATGTAGAAAACAAAGAATTAAGGTAGGGAATTCATTGTCGAATGAAATAGTGAATGCAGTTGGAGTGCCCCAGGGTAGTGTACTAGGCCCAATCTTATTTATCCTGTATCTGAATGATATTAATCTTTATACTGATTGTGAATTCATAAACTTGTTCGCTGATGACACCTTACTAGCCTGCAGTGACTCCAATATAAACAGAGCAATTGATAAAATGAACTCTGTATTATCAGCTGTTCAAAAATATCTGAAAATCAATAAACTTAAATTGAACGTGTCTAAAACTAAAGCTATGATAATAACAACTAAATATAAACACTAAACTTTGATGATATAAATTTAATGATGAGCAATGAAAGAATCAAAATAATCGAAACAGTGAAGTATTTGGGCTTCCAGCTAGATAATACCTTATCATTTGAAGATCATTTCGAATACATAAAAAATAAAATATCTAAAAAACTATATTTCTTTTCAAGAATTGCAAACAATATATCAATGGAAACCAAATTCACTGTCTATAAGACCATTATTCAACCTCATTTTGACTACTGTGCCACAATTTTATATACATTTAACCTCAACAAACTATCTTCAAAAGCTCCAAAATCGTGGAATGCGTATCATATTGAAGTCAAACCGTTATACCCTAATTGATGTTATGCTGGATACACTACAATGGCTAACAGTTTCCCAAAGATTATATTATTTTAGTATGGTTTTTATATACAAAATTTTGAACAATCTGGCTCCTTCATATTTAAATGATTATATAGTTTTCAATGCAGAAGTTTAGAATTACCTTACGCGGAATAAGAATAATCTGCATATTACAAGAACAAATAATTCGAATACCATGAAGTCATTATTTTTCATAGGTTTCAATGAATACAACAAATACAACAAACATAGTGAATCACAGAATATCTTCAAAATAAATTTAAACGAACTCATAAAAAAGAAATAATTGATCTCTTAATATTTTCCCTGGTGCCCAGTAGAATTTATGCCATAAAGTATTATCTTTACAGTGAATTGTACTAAAAAGGTACGCATACTTTTAACTATTTTTAATTATTAACTATTTTAACTTTTAATATTTGTAATTTTTATATATTATATATTATGTATGTTTTGTAATTGTTGTGAACTAGTATGTATTTTTTTTTGTATATTAAAACATCATATTTTAAATAAACTACTTCTTCAAAACCTTCCGGAATATGCATAAAAATCTTTTCAGTCAGTTCTCTGTATAAAAATGCTGTTTTACGTCACATTTATTAATGATAATGTTTTTGTAGGCTGTCAAAGTAAATAAAATTCTTATTGAACAGCTATTGACTACGGGACTAAAAGTTTCTGTGAAATCAATGCCATATTCCTGTTTGCATCCTCTTATGACCAGTCTCGCCCTATATCGCCCATCATCTTTGATTTTGAAAATCCATCGGCTTGTCAATACTTTTTGTCTTTCTGCATTCGATTTTTCACCATAGGTCCATGTGTGATTTCTATCTAGGGCTTTTTTCTCTTTTTCTATAGCAGCTTTCCATTTATCTCTATCTTGTCCTGTCACTGCTTCTTGATAAGTAAGCAATACAAAATCTTTTTCGAAAAATTACTTCACTTCGGTTTTCAGTTTTCAGCATTAACAAATAGTAAATTTTTACTTAAATCAGGAACATAAAGAACGTTTTTCAGTGTAAAAGACCTTGTTTCAATATTTCCTCTGCCTTCAGCTTTCATAGAATGATCTTTTTTAGCTACCATGATTTCTGACTTTCTTTCTTCAAAGTGTTCAAAAAGGTTTTTATCATTGCACATTTGAGACGAACATCCCGAATCTACAATGAAGTGATTGGTTTCCTCAACTTCTTTTTATTCTGTTCTTGTGGAATATTTACGAAAGAAACAATTCTTCTGTGCGATATTTTTCTGATCTATTGGTGTGGAATCCCAAGCCGTACAGAAATGTTTATATTCGGGAGGCAATGTTGACAGAATTTTCGACATGAGCATCTCATTATCGATAGTCTGGTCTAAAGATCTCAATCTGTATGCTAAGTTTTCCAATTTACTAATATGTAATGATATATCAGATCTCTTTTGATAAGTGAAATTAAAGAAATCTTGGAGTAAACTACACTTTTGTTGTTGATTATCTTTCTGAAAAATGGAACAGAGTTTGTCGAATATGTCTTTAGAAGTTTCACACGTGAGGATATGCATTAGAATTTATTTATCTATAGTAGTCATCAATTTCTGAGCTTTTGCGTCCTTTCTATACCAATCAGATTTTTCTTTGTCTTTTGTTAGAGCTGATAGCACTTAAACAATATCATGATTTGGAACTTCCATACTTGAAATGTTTCGATGTCTTTCAACTTTACCACTTGACTAATATCTAGTGTGGATGCCATGATCTGTCCTGGGAATGTAGTATGCAACTGTCACAATATTGATATAACTTGTATTTTAGTTTTAGTTTTATTTTTCAATTCTAAGCGCTGATCTTCGTTTTTAATGGCAGATGCCTGGGCCCATAACCTATTCGGTTATCTGGTTTTAACTTGGGGTTTTAACTACTTGAATGATATTATGAAGATCAACTGAAAACTTTTTTAATGAACAAATCTTGTCATAACAAACTGACATAAACTAATATTCAAATGTTACATTGTACAGGATGTTATAATAAATGGTATTAATTATCTTCAACAAATTTCGACTCATATAAATACCCTACTGATTTATGAGAAAATATTGGAAATCATAGTCAAAGATCATTTAACGAAATTCATAGTAAAACATAATATTTTGATTAAAGAACAGTCTGAATTTAGGCAATCCGATTCGTGTGAAACTGCAGTGCAATTTCTAATACCTTCATGAAAAGTTGACCAATCTAAAAAACATTTAGGGTGTAGTCTTCCTAGATTTCAAAAGAGCATTTGAGACGGTCAACAATGACTTACTTTTAATGAAATCGATTAAGTATGGACCAGATCATAATGTATTAAAATGGGTAATGTATGGCAAAATAACTGATACTCAGGAACACTACAATACTTTATTGTTTCGAAATTATAACAATGATTCAAGATCATTTCAGACAATATGACCTGTGTCCATGTGTACCGTCTCGCATCGTCATCAACACTAGCCAGTGTTGCCTAACCTAACTAGTAATCCATCACACGCCCCTCTTAATAACAACAAAACAGAAAGAGTAAGGAGAAAAATACAAATTCAAATAATTGTTATAGATCTAGCCTAACTGGGGGCTTAACTATTCTACCACTTCTTGTTTTAACTACATTAAAATCATGTTCCCTGTTCGAGCCACACTATGTGTGTTCTCTTGTATAGGAATGTTTTTGCTTGAGCCACTAGATGAGTCATCCAGTGCTTCCATATCTGTGGGAGGTACTGGTTCCAATGAATCGGCAACATCCGTCTCAGGTTTGGCCACATTATCAGCAAATGAAGACCTCGTCATCGGTTTCAACATATCTCTATTTCTCCTATATTCGGTGTCGCTTGCCTTCACAATAAAATCATTGGGTCCTGATTTTCGAAGAATCACTTCTGGCTTCCAGTAGCGTGTTTTCTCTTGGATCAGAACGGACTGGTTGGATCGAGTGGAGGTAATCTTTTGGTCGCAACATCATATGATTTTTGTTTGGATTGGTTGCTTTCGAGATTTTCTCTAACCAATTGAGTTGGAAAGTCAGGCTTGAGAATATCCATTTTAACAGGTAATTGTGTACATATACGTCTTCCATTAGCATCTGACTAGGAGCAGGTAGATTCTGTTTAGGAGTCGCATTATAGTTGAGTATTGCTAGGAGTGGATCATTCTGGTCCTTTAGGGCCTTAGTGAGCAGTGCCTTGACTGTTTGTATGTGACGTCCCACCACCCCATTGGAACGGGGGTAGTATGGGCTAAATGTTGTTCATTTAATGTCATATGTTTTAGCAAACTCACTAAATTCATATGAACCAAACGGGGGCCCATTGTCAGAAAATATTTCCATTGGCAGACCAGTTATAGCAAAGATATTTTTTAGGGTGATATCAATTCTAATTTTCTGCCATGGAATAACAGGTATGTCATGCTGAATTAATGGTTCTCAAGGGTTACTTCTTGAATACATCTAAGAAGTGACATAAATTACAACCAGATTTTCGATATCGGTTGTCATACCAGGATAGTATATTGCTTCTTGAGCCCTTTTCTTACAAGAAACAACCCCTTGGTGGGATGATGTATGACGTCTAAAATTTCGGTACGTAAACACAAAATGTTTTTGTGTAGATGTTTCAACTTCGAGAGACAAGCCATTTTTATGGAAAGGCCACCCATTAAGCACGAAATCTTTGATTTTCACCAGTGTTTCATCACTATTTATTACTTTTATTAGTCTTGCTTTATTTTCTCCTGAGGTAGATAGCACAGAAAATATCCGGAGATTATTTTCAAGATATGTAGTATTGAAGATTTCACGGGTTGGGTCTCTACTGAGGGTATCAGGTACTTGCATCTGTTTACCAGGAATATATAATAATAATAATAATAATAATAATAATAATAATAAACAGCTTCATTCCATTGTTGATTTTTACATAAAGGTTCATTAATTATTAATACAATAAATGGAAAAGGCGGAGTTCAGCTCATTCCTAGGTAGAAATGTTCTGGTCTTCCACTCAACCTTGGAAATTAAAAGTAAGAGAAAAAAAGAGATATAATTATTTATAGAGATAGACGACGCTGCAGCTGCTATACTAAATTACAGTATCAGTTTACATGAGAAAAAAGTGTGATTTGAATTTCCTTTTGAACGATGAAACAGGGCTATTCCTGAGGTAGGAAGGCAAGGAGTTGTAGAGCTTAGTTATACAATAAGAAAAACTACGTTCATATATACCACGTTTATGTGTAGGTGGTGTAAGTACATTTTTAAATCTTATATTGATGTTGTGTACATCTGTGCGAAAACTTATTTTTCTGTAGAGGTACGATGGCTTTTTGCTCATAATTACTTTATGATAGAGAACAGCACAGTGTAACTGCCTGCGCTGTTGCATATTTAACCAACCCGTTTTATGAAATGTTTGACTGATATGCTGATATTTACGTATTCCATAAGAAAACCGCAGACATGCATTTTGGACTTTTTGTATTCTACCAGTACATTCCGCAGTGACGCACGGTCCATACACTAAATCACAATAATTAAATGTGGATAATATAATTGAACCCGATAGCATGACTTTTAATTTTGAATCTAATATATGCCTAGAGTTATAAAGAATTTTCAGCTTCATAAAAGCTTTTCCTACACATATATTTATATGTTTATCAAATCGCAGTGAAGAATCAAAAAGAACGCCTAAATTTTTACTATCCTCTTTGACTGGAATTGGTACATCATTAACATTTATATCAATAACATTTTTGAGTTCGTTAACGCTTTGTTTAGGTCCAAAAATCAGTGCAGTAGTTTTGTTTGGATTGAGGCACAGTGAGTGAGCAGAAGACATTTCAGAAATCGACCTAAGATCTGCATTAATTTGCTGACACCCTACTTCGAAATCACCTGGCATAAAAGAATAAATAAGTTGCATGTCATCAGCATAAATTTGCGCTGTACAGTGATTAAGAGCATTTTGAAAAAATGCTGTATACACAGAGAAGAGAACAGGGCCCAGTACGGATCCCTGTGGTACACCCTGTTGTGTATTTCTTACTTCAGAAGTTTGATTATTCAAAATAACCCGTTGTTGCGATCTGATAGATATGATTGAAAAAAATTAACTGAGTTTACGCTCAAACCAATATAACTCAAAATTTTCAAAAGTATATTGTGATTCAGAGTGTCAAAAGCTTTAGAGTAATCTAGTAATGTCAAAACACTAATACGTCCCTTATCTGTATTTCTAAAAATTATATCTGTTACATTAAGAAGCGCAGTTGCACAACTGTGCCCTGCTCTAAAGCCCGACTGTACTTCTGGAAGAATTTTGTTATCTTCCAAATACTCTACTAATTGACTTTTTATAGCTTTTTCCAATAACTTGGACAAAACAGGTAAAATACTGATAGGCCTGAGATCTTTGAGAGTTTTAGGCGAAACAACTTTGGGTAATGGGATAACATTTGCAAGCTTCCAATCGTGGGGAAAAACAGTGTGTGATATACAGAAATTTACTATGTGGGTGTGTTTGAGATTGAGAAAATATAAGTCATACAATTGTAAATCAAACAAAAACGCGGAAAAAGATGACCATTTGGAATGAGCTTACCTCTGTTCCCTAAGGTTGCCGTCCCTTTCCAGGCCTGGAATGATGCTGGAACTATTTGTCCACTTGTCACTTTGATGTGGAGAGTAGATGGAGAGTAGAATATGGCACTGTTTCAAAGTTGAGAATTATTGAGATAAAATTGGCACGCACTTCCCATTTGCCGGCTCGTTTTCGTATATCTGCCATAACGGCTCACACACACTCGTGTCTGTCGGCTGGCGTTCGTGTATCGAACTCGGCCGAAGATAGGGTGATAAGGGACCCATTCCAAATTTAATATTTGAGAAAAGTACAAAATAAAGAAAATTATTCGAAATGAGATTTTGGTAGCTCTTTTTTTGCTTAGAACGTGAACATTCCGGCCGCCAAAATGAATATTTTTAAAACTCAGTCGATCATGCAAACTGAATTATTAGATTAAACAAATGAAACTAATTTAATAACTAATACTTATTACAAGAAATAGTTGTAGTGAAAAAAAAAAAAAAAAAGAAAATAGACAAACAAAAAAAATAATGAAGAATAATAATCGTTTAGGAAAGTATTGGCTATTCCGTAGGTAACGGACATAGCTTACTCACTGGTCGCTTAAATAGGCCTTTTGCTGTGCGCACGGTGACTACGCGAGTAATATTATCAGAACCTGGGTGGAGTTGTACTACGCGACCTAGAGACCACTTCAAAGGTGGCAAATTTTCGTCCTTGAGTAAGACGAGAGTGTTTAATGGGATTTCCACTGACGGTAACGTCCATTTACCCCTTTGTTGAAGGGTATGCAAATATTCACGATGCCACCTAGTCCAGAAATCCTGGTGGAACCTCTGGACGAGTTGCCAACGTGTGAGACGAGATAATTTTACAGAGCTCAAGTCATCTTCAAGGGGCACGGTAATAGGGCATAAAGTTAAAAAATGTGCAGGCGTTAGGGGGTTTAGGTCGTGAGGGTCAGAACTCTGTGGTGATAAAGGCCGTGAATTGAGGACAGCTTCTATTTGTACTAAAATCGTATAGAATTCCTCATATGTAAGGATCTGGTCACCGACCACACGAACTAAATGAGTTTTAACTGACTTAATCCCTGCCTCCCATAAGCCTCCAAAATTGGGGGCTGAAGGAGGATTAAAGTGCCATTTTATGGACTCTTGATCTGCAGCATTCTGCAATAATCGTGCCGCACCTACAAAAGTTGTACCGCAGTCACTGTAGATGTGACTAACTGTGCCTCTCCGAGATATCAAACGGCGAAGCGCTGCAAGAAATGTGTCAGTATCCAGACTGGATACTAATTCTAGATGAATGGCCTTCGTGGCCATACAAACGAATAAGGCTATATAAGCTTTGGTTGACTTGGCACCGCGTGTTCGATTCAATGTTATGAGAAAGGGCCCACCATAGTCCACACCTACTCTGAGAAAAGGCTTTATTTGTGAAACTCTGGCAACAGGCAGGTTTCCCATTGGAGGTTGAATAGGGGTAGGTTTAGCTCTGAAGCATTTCATGCACTGAGCTGTGACTTTATGAATCGCTCGTTTGGGTGCTAGAACCCAAAATTTTTGGGCTAGAAAAGATTGCAAGGTTTGCATTCCAGGGTGCAGGTAACGCGTGTGATAATCTTGTATAATCAATTGTGTGAGTCTGCTGCTACTTGGTAAAAGAATGGGATGTTTTTCAGAATAACTGAGTTGACAATGAACTAGTCTTCCACCTACCCTAATAATATTTTGATTGTCCAGGATTGGATTGAGCTTTCGAATCCATTTTGGCAAAATTTGCTTTCTAGTCAGGGCTATGATTTCCGAAGAAAAATATTGTTGCTGAGTGAATTTTACGATGTGACGTAATGCAATATCAAAATCAAATTGGGAGAATGAGTGATGAGATCTATTCAAAGGATTACGTGAGTTGTGAATAAAACGCAGAATATAGGAAGTTATCCTAAGAATTTTTTTTAAGGATGAAAAATGTGTTAAGAGAGCTTCTAAAACGTTCAAATTTTTTATGGTAGTAGTCAAAACCATGGGACGACGTTCATCAGATACTTCTGTGACAGCGTCATTAACAATGCTTGGTGGCCATAAGTGACGAGGCTGTTTAAGCCAACCTGGACCTTCCCACCAAAGTTTATGATCCAGTAGGTCGTGAGGAAGAACACCCCTAGATGCAGAGTCAGCTGGGTTCTCCTCGGAAGGAACGTGAAACCACACTGAAGGTGGCAGCTTTTCCTGAATCTGCGTGACTCTATTAGAGACGAAGGTATTCCATTTATGAGGTGAGGCCTTCACCCAAGCGAGTACAATCCTGGAATCTGTATAAGCGGATATTTTGCGAATAGATAAAGTCGACATGAGAGTATTACGTACAAAATGTAGTAAGTCAGCAAGTAACAAAGCTGCACAAAGCTCTAGGCGCGGAATTGAAATTTTCTTGAGCGGAGCCACGCGTGTTTTGCTACATATGAGAAAGGTGGATATATTCGTAGAAGCTTGATGACTTAAGTACACTACGGCTGAATATGCTTTTTCTGAAGCGTCACTGAATGCATGGAGTTCATATTCGAGACAAGAAGTATCTAGTATGTAACGAGGTATATGTATAGAACCGAGTAAAGGAAGCTGCTCTTTGAAATTTTTCCAAATTTCAATAATACTATGCGGAGGAGTAGCATCCCATTCGAGACCTAAAGTCCATAGTTGCTGTATGAGAATCTTTAGGTATAACGTAACGGGTGCTAAGAAGCCAATTGGATCGAATATCCGAGCAAGTTCCGACAAAATACCTCTTTTTGTGCAGGGTTGATTGAACTTTTGTACCTGATAACAAAAGAAATCTTTTTGAGGGTTCCACTGAAGCCCTAGTATTTTGAAACTGTATTCAGAATCAAAATCAAGAGAAAGTTTGTCGGACTGTAGTAAAGATGGTGGCAATTGTGCAAGAAAGTGTTTGTCATTGCTTGCCCATTTTCGCAACTCAAATCCACCCTTTGACAAAATTGCCATTAATTCTTTGAAAATTGTAAGAGCTTCACTGGAAGAGTTGCAACCTCCCAGTAGATCATCTACATACAAATATTCCTCCAGGAGCTTGGCAGCTTTTGGAAATTGTTTTTTGTAGATTGATGCGAGGTGGAGAATGGTACGTATCGCTAAAAATGGAGACGACGACACACCGTAGGTTACAGTGTTTAGTTGATATTCTTGAATGGGCTCGGAGTTTGAAAATCTCCATAGAATTTTCTGGAAATCCAGATGAGTGTCAGAAATTAGTATTTGACGAAACATTTTTTTAACGTCTGCTGTGATAGCTACAGGGTGTAGTCGAAACTTAATGAGTAGTGCAACTATGTCTTGTTGTAATTTCGGACCAGGTAAGAGGGTATCATTCAGTGATAATCCATTGAGGGACTTTGCCGAAGCATCAAATACAACTCTGAACTTCTTTGGATCATCTTTTGTAATAGCAAAATGCGGGATATAGTATGAAACCGGCGATGATGATGACTGGTCAACCGAAACCTTTTTCATATGTTTCAAATCTATGTATTCTTGCATAAATTCTTTATAGCGTGCATAAAGGTTAGGATCATGTATCAGTCTACGCTCTAGACCGAGAAAACGCTTAAGCGCTAATTCTCTAGATCCAGGAAATTCAAGAGCAACACTACGAAATGGGAGAGAAACTGTGAATCTATTCGAATGATTCTCTACAGATTGGAGAAATAGTTGTTCAGCTAATTCATCCTCATTTGAACGAATTGGCTTATGCGGAACACAGTCAAGTTCCCAAAACTTCTTAACCTGTTTTTCTAGATTAAATTCAGTTGAAATCAAAAAAGAATGTGTGACTTTTGGAACATTTGTATTAACTTTTCCCATTATAACCCAACCGAATAGTGTATCGATTGCTGTGGGTAAATTTTGTGAAACTTTAGCTATATTGCCTTTGAGCACTGAAGCAAATACATCTGCACCCAAGAGCATGTCAATAGCTTGTGACTTATTGAAATCGGGATCCGCTAACTGCAGATTAAAATATTGTGGGAATTTTTCACGTGAAAGTGTTACTGAAGGCATGTCCGAACATATATGTGGTAAAACTACAAAGTCTAACATGAGAATTGGCTGTTCAGCCGAGCGTGATTTCAAATAACAAGTTACTCCGTGTGATGCTTGAGAAGTCGTAGAACCAACACCCCTAATATCTAGGGAACACGGTATTTTTTTCAAACCAAGTTTTGCGCAACATTTGGTTGTGATGAAATTACTCTGACTGCCACTGTCGAGCATCACACGAACGGGTCGGAAATTACCAAAGGAATCTTTTACGTCTACAACAGCTGTAGACAATAATACAGTGCTTTGACAATGAGAAAAAAGATTGACAGAAGTTGCTACATCATGAGAAGTGTTAGTGTATACATTTTCATTAGCAACATTAGTAATTTCTGGGGGCGAGACATTGATAGTATTATTTTGTGAAGTATCAAAATGTAGGAGCGTATGATGTCGTTTTGAGCATTTTTTACATGAACTTTGTGATGGGCAAGAAAATGAATTGTGCTTATACCCTAAGCAGTTAGAGCACCAGTTTTTAGATTTGACGAATTGAAATCTGTCTTTGGGAGACTTAGCGAGAAATTTAGGACAACCATAAACCAAATGAGATTGCTGACATATTTGGCAATTATTTTGTTTTTGCTGCAAATTAGCAACAAGAGAATGGCTAGGTCGCATTTTTATATGTGAGTTTTTACTACTTTTTTCTTTAAAAAAGCGCTTTTGAGGAGTTGAATTATTGACATATCCTTCAGGATTATCTGTGAGTATAACGCTATCAATTGCATCGCATTGGTTGTTCAAAAAGTTCAAAAGAGTGCTATAATATTGAGTCACCTGCAACTTGTCATGATATTCTAGTTCAAATCTAGTTTTAGTGTCTCCATCAAGGCGATCAAACATCATATTGAAGAGAACAAAATCCCAATGTTCAGTTTTATGACCCAAGTTATCTAAAATAGCTAAATTGCGATCAAACGTATCGATAATTTTTCGAAGTGATTCGTAATCAGACGAATTTTCAAGTGTAGGTGCGTTTAAAATATCATGCCAATGCGACCTGGCTATAAGTAACTTTTTGTCATAGCGTTTGCGTAAATTATTATACGCGACATTATAAGTAGTGCCACGAAGTGGAACACTAGCCACAATATGGTAGGCTGCTCCCGAAACAGATGTCAGTAAATAATTGAATTTATCAACATTAGTGAGAGAATCGTTTTTATGTACCATAGAGTCGTACATATCTATGTATGTTTGCCACTGCTTATAGTCACCTGAGAAAACTGGAATAGAAAGCTTAGGAAGTTTCACATTACAAGTTTTTTTAGAATTTGCCGTCAAATCTGCTTGAGCATCGGAAACGTTGAGAGAATTATCACCTTCGAATATTTGCAAATAAATAGCTTGAACTTCAAAAAAGGATTTATCGAATCCAGCGTAAATTTTGTTTTGGGCATCTAAATCCCCGCCATCTTGTGTAGAAACAATTTGAGTGATGCTAGCGTGTGTTTTTTCAAAAGTATCTTTTATTTCATCGAGATATTTATACCTACACTTCAGATTGTGTTGTGAATTTTTATCTACTAACGCTTCTTTTGCAATCTTTTCAATCTCCGACATTTTAATTATTTCGGTTTGCCGAGTTGCAACGTACTGCTTAAGTTTCTTTGAATCGGAAGACATACCGATAAATTTATATTGACCAAGTGTACAAGAAAATAACAATAATTTCTAAGCGAGAACAATGATTATATTTAGAGCAACTGAATACAACTCTGTGCTTCAAAAGGTGACCAACTCCCAAACGCCTTGAAGCAGTAAAAGTTTTGTTTATCACTATTAAAAAAAACAAACAATCAATATCAAGCTACCAAGAATGAAGTAGTGCTGAGAAAATGATTGGAGCTCCAAATATGCAATGAAATAATCTTATGATTCTGGTACATTAATAATTAAAACCCACAGAAGGTGAAAATTCAAAATAATATTTTGAATTGCGAAAGTACACCGGCGTTCAGCTGATGGCCGTCGTGAATTTCTAGCACGAGCGAGCACAGAACCTAATAAATCTGTAGTGAGAGAGAGAATAAATAATAAATTGACCAGTGCGCTTGACCAACACTCCAATTGAGGTGCGCGTACGGTTCAAGTAATCCTTACTGATTTGAAGCGTTTACCGAGAACTATTTTGTGAATAGGCGGCAAAAAAAGGCTACCAATTTTATAAAAAAGAGGCAACGAGTTGAGATTTGACTGAATAATTGATAATAAAGTAACAAATGCACAAATGATTCGGCTCGTTGGACCAAAATGTTTGAGATTGAGAAAATATAAGTCATACAATTGTAAATCAAACAAAAACGCGGAAAAAGATGACCATTTGGAATGAGCTTACCTCTGTTCCCTAAGGTTGCCGTCCCTTTCCAGGCCTGGAATGATGCTGGAACTATTTGTCCACTTGTCACTTTGATGTGGAGAGTAGATGGAGAGTAGAATATGGCACTGTTTCAAAGTTGAGAATTATTGAGATAAAATTGGCACGCACTTCCCATTTGCCGGCTCGTTTTCGTATATCTGCCATAACGGCTCACACACACTCGTGTCTGTCGGCTGGCGTTCGTGTATCGAACTCGGCCGAAGATAGGGTGATAAGGGACCCATTCCAAATTTAATATTTGAGAAAAGTACAAAATAAAGAAAATTATTCGAAATGAGATTTTGGTAGCTCTTTTTTTGCTTAGAACGTGAACAGGGTGATTATGGGAATAATGAAAGGACAACAAAAAATAATGAAGTTGATATTAATATCGTCTGAACCAATTGCAGTGGTTTTAATGTCGACTAAAAATTTCCTTACCGTATCTTCAGGAACTACACTAAAGTTAAAATCCTACATCAATAATCGGCCCTCATAGTATTTACTAACATCTCTATCCCCACTTTCGGGTATAGAATCCACAAAATAATTATTTATGTTATCAACATTGGAAATACTTACTGGCAAGATAGCAGATTTCTTAGAATTGTGAATATTTAGAGTTTTTAACGCTTTCCACATAATTTTTTTATTTTTTCTCAATTCGCTGGCTAGATATGCCTTCTTTTCGCGAGCAACAGTACTTGTAGTTAGGTTACGTAATCCTTTATAACTAGTCCAATCAACAGCAGATTTGGTTCTCTTAAATTTTGTTAGAGCTTTATTTCTCAATTCTATTAAATATTTGACATTATGAGTTATCCAAGGCTTAAGTGGTTTTTTGTAGATACATACCCTAAGTGGAGCGTGCAAGTCTAGTAGTGATTTGATATTTTGATTGAAAAAGGACACTTTGCTATCAATGTCTTCGATGTCATAAATGCTACGCCACGGAATACTCTGGAGATCAGCATACAATTGATCTAAATTAATATTTTTAAAATCTCGGTATACCGATGGGATAGCTTGTTTGCTATTTACTGCTATTTACTGCTGCCACCAGGTAATGTATGGCTAAAACTGATTCTCAGGAACACTACAATACTTTATTGTTTCGAAATTATAACAATGATTCATTTCAGACAATATGACCTGTGTCCATGTGTACCGTCTCGCGTCGTCATCAACACTGGAGTCGCGCCAGTGTTGCCTAACCTAACTAGTAATCCATCACAAAATGGTTCACTAATTATCTCACATATCGAAAGCAGTTAGTTAAATACAATCAAGTGACATCCAGTACTTCAAATATAATTTCAAGTGTTCCTCAAGGGGTCAGTATTGGGTCCATTGCTATTCTTGCTATACATTAATGACATTGAGATGCATGTTAAAAGGTATAAGATAAAAATCTTTGTCGACTACAGCTCATGAAATCTCTAAATATTTGAATAATGAACTACTGAACTAATGAACTAAATGTTAATAAAACAAAATATATGGTAATAGGTAGCAAATATCGTACTAGACAACTGCAAGATGAACAACTGTCATTAATAGTCATATTAACAATGTCAGCAATGGGGGGGTTACAACTTTTAAATAACTGGGAGCGGTATTAGATCAAGTATTGAATCTTAATGCACACTGTACTTATATTCAGAAAAAAATTGTCACGAAAATTTATCATTTATATAGACTGAATAATAAAATAAGTAAATATGCAAAATTAACAATATATAAATCAATAATAGCACCCCACTTTGATTATTGTAGTACACTGCTCTATTTTGTGAGAAATGAAAATCTTAACAGATTGATTGCAGAAGTTTCAAAACAGATCCAATACTGAGTTGTAATAAACGTCTCTTATGTCTGCTAAACAAAGGATAACATTGAATATGCTATTATTTATATTTAAATTAAACACAATATGTTTCCAAATTATCTTAGCGAACAGTTAACCTACACAAGTAGTATTCATACATACTCCACTAGAAATAGAATAGGAAATTTTTATATCAACAGAGAGCATATAGGTTGTGACTATTTGTATAGTTCTGGTCTGATTTTATTCAATAATTTGCCTAGTCATATCAAAAGCTGAGATTGATTTAATTCATTCAAAAGAAAATGTATCGAATATATTTAAAGTGTGTTTTGTAAATTAATTAATTAATCTTGTTTTTACAATGTGACTTGTCTCTGTTTAAAATTTTTTAGTTTTATACTTTGAGTGACTGACTGTATCCACTATGAAGATCATTATTTGCTAATAAAAAGTGATTATATTCTTCTTTGGGGTAACTCATAACTAAATAATGCAAAAAGGGTTTTCAGATCAATGGAAAATAGCGACTAAAGTTTGTCTTTCATTCGCAGATGATTCCACAACAGATCTTATGAATATCCTAATCATATTTTCGAACTAAAATCAAAAGGCAATAAGAAGTTTGTCAAATCTTGGCTATAGAGATCATTGTCAACAGCATTTCATCAAACTAAGTATAATGCCTCTCCCTACCCTTTAAGGTGCGTATTCACTAAAGCATTCGTTCCGCATGAGCACCGAACGAGCAAATGCTCCGACAGTGTGGACGCTGATTTAAGCACGAACAGAATATGCGTGCAGTGCTCGGGCCGATCCGTTTTTTATCGATTTTTTCGTGCTCAATGTGGACGGTAAAAATGTGCTTGAAGTTCTGTTTGTGGTTATTACAGAGATTTTGAATTTGGATAATAATCGAGTTAGGTATTATGATCGCAGATTAGAGCAGACTTTAGTCACGTGGCCACAAATTGATCGAATCAGTCGGTAATAAACGAACGAAATGGACGAAATCAGCGTGGGCTTGACTTAGATAGAATGTTGTTAACCTATAACATTTAAATTTGAGTTGTATTATTTTGTAAAACAGGCTTCAAGTTTGAAATTTCAACTCTGGCTATTTCAAGGTAATTATTTCATTTCAATTTGAACTATCAACATCAAACTATTATATAACAAACCACAGATGTAACATTAACATAACCACACATTCAAATCAATCGCGTTCGTCCGTCCAAATTCTCCGAGCAAAAAATAAATCGGATTTGAAAAACCGAACGATCAAGATTTACCTCCCCTACAACCGGTTGCAATAAACGAACGATACAGATTAATCCGATTACTCCGACGTAAATACCAAATGCGGTTACTGACGAGTATGAATATTTGTACGCGAATGACTGCGGATCAGTGCTCATGCGGTGCTCATATGCCAAGAGACACTACACAGCCTGATGCACGCTGAGCTTGAACCAAGCAGCCTGATCTTAAACCAAGTAGCCTGATCTTGAACTGACCAAGTTTATTCGGTGCTCATGCGGAACAAATGCTCCAGTGAATACGCACCTTTATATATTCACAGTTCTGCTGTTAATACATAATAACAAGAGTAATTTTTCCAAGCACTCTGATATACAAAATTACAATACCAGATCTATGGACTTGTTGAATCCTCAAATATATAGATTAGTTATAAGCTACCAAAACTCTTTAAATCTCAAATTATACAATACTCTCGATATATCAGTAAAGTTACTAGAATTCAAAAATTTAATATAACAATCAAAAGATTTCTTCTCGAAAATAGTTTCTACAGGGTAGCTGAATACCTCCAAAAAGCAAACTCTCTTAGAGTCTAGACTTACATAATACCGCAAATATATTGCATTTGGTGTTTTTTCTTTGTTCTTCATATTATAGACATGATATTATACATCCTGTATTCTTTCAATGAGTTTTAGTAAATCGAAATCAATGTATCTCACGTTACAATTTTTTTACTTATTGATATTTGTTATATTTTTTATTATTTTTAACCATTACATTGATTCTGATCTGCCATAAACATACTGTACGTAACGTGATTAAATAATTGAGCTCACCCTACATCAATTTGAAGATGGTATGGGAATACCTTACACAAATCAAATGTGCTGGGCTGGGTAACAATAAAGTAATTCTCCTTTGTGGAATGTGGCATGTTGGAGTAGAAGGCAACTAGCAGATAATCTGATACGAAAAGGAGCTGCCACACCACTAATTGGGCCAAAGCGAAGGCTTGAAAACTCCCAGAAGAAACACCCGTCGGCAACATCAATAGAGAAAGTTCTAAAACACTGACAAGTCTTAACAGGAGAAGTCTCAAATACTATAAAAAAATGTCCATATGCAAAGGACTGGAGACAGTGTTTTGAGTGTAAAGATAAGCAATACATGGTTGCAAGCAAAATCAACAACAGGAACTAACTGTTCATATGTTGTTTCAGTCAGCAGATCATGTGATCGAAGAGCATCAACACATTGGTAGACAACTGTGTTCAAAAATATGAAGATGAAAAAGAGGGAACTTTTATTTACTGTAGAGGACATTTGAACTTGTACTGAAATATACTGGCATACTCTCACTCACACACAAACACACCATTCTAGAGAAGGTTGGTGTGTAATACTGATTTTTTTATAGTATAAATATTATTGTTGTGGTTACTCATGTACTGATTGATTTTCCAACTAGGAGGCGTTAGTACTGTACGAAAAAAAACTTTCAAGTTTGTACAAAAAAAAAATATTTGGTGTATAAAGCAATCTATACTTACTAGCATAATGAGGGACATTCGGAGCAGTGTGGAACAGTCTATGAATACCATGTCCGCAATAGCTTCTCACCACAGAATATCCATGAGCTTGTGCATGCTTCTGTATAACATTTCCTATTTCCCTATACTTTTCACCAGGTTTAACAATTTCAATAGCCTTCATTAGACACTCATGAGTCACTTTTACTAAATTTTTGTGCCTTTCGCTGACTTCGCCAACAAAAAAGGTCTCGTTTAAATCTCCGTGAAAATTATGATGATATACAGTTATATCTACATTACATAAGTCACCATCTTTCAATGGTCTCATATCAGGAATTCCATGGCAGATAACTTCATTAACAGAAGTACAACAAGACTTTGGGAATTCGTAATAGTTGAGAGGAGACGGGTAACAGTCTCGTTCAATACAAGCTTCATGGACTATTCTGTCTATTTCATCGGTGGTAACACCTACATCACACACTCGAGCGGCCTCGTCTAAAACTTCACGTCCAAGTTTACAGGCTACTTTCATTCCTGAAAATCAAAAAAATGCATCCATTAAATCTTAATAAATGAAAAACACCAATAATACCTAATAAATGTAAGCAATTTGGGAAAAAATTAATATTTCGAATAAGATATGTTTAGAACCTTAATTATTGTTACTAATGATTCCCACCAATTCTTTTATACCCTTGTATATAAAATGTATATATGAAGGAAGAACAACATCTTAGTCTTAGTCGAGCACTATATAAAAATATTACTCAAATAAAATATGTATAAATATATTTTTTCAGTACAATTTATTTTCTGAAATCCCTTTACGCCAATTAGCTACTTTTGCGATCTGTAGTGTAACATACCCTAGTCACACTGCTCTTTACAATGCACGCAACATTTAGTTCAATACTTGATTTGTCCTTCCCCAATTTCAATTTCAACACTCCAAACATAATTTTCTACGGACTTTCCTTTCACTTAGTATATTCATTCACTCATTCATTACCAACTGGGATAACATCCATCAATGTTCGAGAATTTTTGCCGGAGAGTATCAAATAAATGAAATAGTCAAATCGAAAATGTCACTTCTCTTCAAATATTTCCACCATGTGGAAAATCTGAGGCAAATTTCTGTCAGAAAACAACTACTTCCCTGGCTAATACCACGACGGACATTGAATTACATCTGAGAGATATTTGTGCAACGTTCTTCCAAGAAGACCCATTTAATTACAATAAGCAATTGCAACTGGGTCTTCTTGGAAGAACGTTGAACAAATATCTGTCATATGTAATTCAGTGTCCGTCGTGGTATTAGCCAGGGAAGTAGTTGTTTTCGGTCAGATATTTGCCTCATATTTTCCACATGGTGGAAATATTTGGAGAGAAGGGTACTTCGACATTTTCGATTTTACTATTTTATTTATTTGATACTCTCCGGCCAAAATTCTCGAACTCTGTTTATATCCTGGTGTCTTTGCTACCGAGGATTGCTTGTTGGTTTCCCCGCGGGTGGCTCTGCGACTGACTTTTACTGTAAGTCACTGTTAGTGGATTATAATTCATTGGGTTGGGGCAGGACGACTCTAATATTGCCTGACCTACCTTATCACTGACGAGTGGCAAGAACCGCGAAAGGCGTCTGCAGGTGGTATTCTCCAGCCAGATGAAGGATAATCTGCTGTATAATGGGGTATTACACAGTATGAATATTAAATGTAATGGTGTTTGCAAATATTACGGAATATTTTAAAATAGACGTCAAAAATCCTCTTTCTGCCATGGTAAGGGTAGATAATGCAATATAAACAGACCCATGATTGGTGTAACGTCACTTCGCAAGGTCTGTTCAGGTATCAAAGTAAGATTAACAATGTTCACACCAATCGTATATTATGTTATTTGTCAAACACCGATGATGAAAAGAAATGAATAAGTAATATTGCCGAACACACCATCTACGACATTGTCAACTGTCAATTGTCATCTACAATTTACTCCAAGGCCGACCGCCCACGGTGTGACTGTTTTGTGACAAAGATTGCAAATCAATTGATCCTGCAACTCTTTTGTAAATGATTGTTGATGAAAAAGATAGCAAAGTGATGAGTGTTCAATGTCACGATTGTGCTGCATAAGAATGGGGCTGCAAGCATGCAGTTGCATTGCTGATGTGGGTCCATCCTAGAAGTGAAGAACCAGCTTGCACTTCAATTGAGTGTTATTGGAGAAAGTCCAAATTGGCTAAAGTGAGGAGTTCTCTGAAAATCATTAAAGCCAAAGTTCTATGTGGGAAAAAAGCAGTTCCAGTTGTTGACACAACAGAGGATGAGGCGCTGGGGAAGCTCATTTTCAAAGTTTTTTTGAAAAATGCAGAGGAAAGAAAAATTGATTGTCAGCTTCTCCAACATCAACTAACTAATGAGATTTTTGATGTTAAAATGATGTTCCTTCATAATTTGATGATGAGGTATGGAAATGAATTTGGCAACGATAGCACCAAATTTTTGAAGTGTCTAAATAATAAGCCAAATAAGTCGGTGATATAAAAAATTGAAAAGGAGACGAGGGAACAATATAAAAGTGGTCTTTGGTATGAACTGAGGTTTGGCAGAATAACAGCTTCAAAAGCTTTCGAAGTGAGTCAATACAAAACTGCAACTGGCTCATTAGTAGCCACAATTATGGGTGCCACAAGCAATGAAATGTGGAAGGAACCTAGAAGAGAGTGAGAGAAAAACTATTTAAGATACCTGAAAGATGGCCATATTACAAATATATGTTTAGCCCACGTTCAGCTACAGGTGTTGGTATCAAAATTTAAAAACTGCTATTTTTGTGTCGCTGATCCTAAGTTTGAACTGAATAATGAAATAAAAATAGTGTTAATAAAATATAATGATTATATATATATATATACAGTGACTGCCAAAAAATATGTACCATATGGAAAAAAAGTTTATTATTGGAGTATCGGAAAAAAGATTCTTGGGAAAAGTTTGTGCATGTCCAATAACCAAAAAATCGATTTTGACATATGTCACGTGATCGCTGGTATGGCGGTAAATTGAAAAAAAAATACTATTAAAAGGCAAAAATGGGGGTAAAATGGCAAGATATCAAAAAAAATTATTTCAAAAAGTTGCTTAGAATTAAATTTTATTCACATATACAAAGTTTGAAAAGATAATGAGAGCAAATTGATGAAGGCTACTTTTTAAAAATATTTGTATGAAAATATCAAATTATTATCTTATGAATAGCTTGACCATACTGAAACATTTGTATTTCAATGATAATGACAAAACTTTCTCATTTTCTCTACACCAGTGAGCACTAAATTAAAAAAATTGAATTTTGTCAGAACCCTTGCTGTTACATTGGTTCGTATCTAACAGTTATATCAGAATTCCACGACCATTGTGATGACATGACACTCCAGAAATATAGTGTTTTCCAGATTATAATCTAGTTTCGATGATAATCGTGCCAGAGCGTTTCACTTCGCATGCAATGTTGAAAACTCTAGCCTCTTTAATTTGACGCACTATTTTTAAGATTATGTGCGAAGTGAAACGTTCGTGCACGATTATCATCAAAAATTGATTATAATCGGAAAAACACGATATTTTTGGATTTCTCCATCATCGCAATAATCGTGGAATTCCGATATAACTGTTAGATACGAACCAATGTAACAGCAAGGGTTCTGACAAAATTCAATTTTTTTAATTTAGTGCTCTCTGGTGTGGAGAAAATGAGAAAGTTTTGTTTTTATCATTGAAATACAAATATTTCAGTATGGTTAAACTATTCATAAGAAAATAATTTGATATTTTTATAAAGCTAGGAAAATAGTAAAAAAAAATGTTATTTTCAATTTTCTCATATTATTTTTTGAAACTTTGTATATGTGTATAAAATTGAATTCTAAGCAACTTTTTCAATTTACTTGTTTCCATATCTTGCCATTTTACCCGACTTTTTGCCTATTCATAGTAATTTTTTTCAATTTGCCGCCATACCAGCGATCACGTGACATGTGTCAAAATCGATTTTTAGGTTACCGGACATGCACAAACTTTTCCCAAAAATCTTTTTTCGAATACTATAATAATAAAGTTTTTTCCCATATGGTAAGTACATACTTTTTGGCGGTCAGTGTATATATATATATATGTATATATATATATATATATATATATATATATATATATAGATTATAACACAAGAACATTGTAAATTGACTATGTACTTGTTTTTATTTATATTCACTATGTCTAGACTTGAATGTTAAAAAATAATCTAATTTTACAATTTTATTTTCAAATTCTTTTTGACATGTGTAAAAACAAGCACCAAGCACCAATAACTTTAAGAGAAAGTTGAAATTGCTCCCCATTGATAAATGTCTTTATTCAGTCAATGACTTTATTATTGTGTGATTTTTTTTTATTTTATTTGTTTGGTTGTGATTGTTACAGCTACATAAATTTTATATGTTTATATTTCTGTACGTTTGTAATATTTTTTAGTACTATTCCTATACAAATTTGTATTTGTCTGAAAGAAAAATAAAGTTTATTATTATTGTTGTTATTATTATTATTAATATTAACACTAGGTTTACTAAAAGGATTTGAAGCTTTTAAGACTTCAGATTAATACTTGAGAGCGCTTTAACAGCAGTCTGTGCTGTCATCTTCATGGCTCCAATTTATTTATTTATTTATTTACCGCCGTAACACTTTTTTAATTTTTTTTTCCTTTTCCCCAATGCATGACAAGGTTATTCAATTTTTATTTTGTCTCTCTGTTTCGATCACTCACAGATATGTTTCAGGTTAAGTGGAAGAACAGCGTTCATTTAGTTCTGCTAAATGAAAACTGAACTTCGCCTTTTATTTTAGTTTAAGTTTATGAAAACAAACTGTAAAGTTCTTGTTAATTCAAAATAATAAAGACGTATTATTATTATTATTATTATTATTATTATTATTATTTATTTATAAACGGAGAAAACCCCTTTACATATAATACATATAATGTTAGTAGTAAACAGAGCTAAAGTAAGTTAAAATTTAATTTACAACACAAGTGTTTATGAACGAATATAAACAAAAGCATAGAGCTAAATATGATCACATGACTAGGTCTTTTAATTGCCGTACAAAACTATCAAGGGTATCAAAAAAGTCGAGACATTCATTGTACTGATTTGCTAAATTGGTCCAACGAGCAACAAATGTGTTCCGTCCATAGTTAGTCCTACAAAAGGGTATATTGAAAGTGTTGGTTGAACGAGTAGTTCTGGCCGGGACATGGATACCAATTTCACCAAGTAATTGAGGGCATGGTATAAGAGAGTTGAAAATATCATATAGTGTTCTAAGATCCTTCTGTTTGCGTTTTGTTGTGACTGGCAGCAGATTTAATTCAGTTCGTATGTTTGCATAATCAATATTTGCTACATTGATATCCTGTTTGAAAGCTACATAGCGCAAAAATTTTTGTTCTCCTATCTTTAATTTGGTTATATGAGTTTGGTAAAAAGGTGACCAGACACATAAAGCGTATTCTAAATGAGATCTGATTAGAGAACAGTACAACAACTTAAGTGTGTTAACGTTTGTAAAGTCTAAAAGTTGAAGAGATTTGGTAATTATATTTGATATATGTACAGTAAAAGAAAGTTGATGATCGAAAGTGTTTCACATATTCATTTACATCTAAGTACATACATTGATACAGTATTGAAACTGAGTGGTGTAACGAGATCTATGCCAGTTGGCCAAGTTTTGTAGATCTGACTGTAACAACATGCAGTCCAGTTCAGATGTTATCATGGAATACAATTTCAGATCGTCGGCAAATAAAAGAAATTTGGAATGATAGAAACAAGACTTAATATCGTTTACAAATACGTTAAATAGTAGGGGACCTAGGTGGGATCCTTGAGGTACACCTGACGTGACGATGATGCCATGAGATTTAAAGGTCGCTATACGAACAAACTGGCGTCGGCTATCTAGATAGCTCTCAATCCAGGAGAGAAGATTTCCCTCGATACCAAAATTCTTTAATTTATGAATCAAGGCATTATGATTCACCCTATCGAACACTTTGGAAAAATCCGTGTAAATTCACTCAATTGGATTATCCCGTGAAATAAATAAATAAATAAATTAAGTGTACTTCTTACGCAGACTCCAAAGCACGTGATATGTCATCAGTATAGGTTAGCAAATTCAGTTCAGTAGACCGCTTGTGTCTGAAACCGAACTGCTGGTCAATTAACAATCTATCAACGAAAGGATTCAGAAAATCGCAAATGAGATTCTCAAACAGTTTAGGTATGGTGCTCAGTATACTGATGCATCAATAGTACTTTATCTCTGACTCATTTATATCGTAATTCAGTTCATTTTCAATAAAAAGTATACATTTCCAACAATCAGTGGTAAAAATTTTGCAAAAATTAATAATGTAGAAGGATAACAATAAAATGAAGCGTACAGTTTATAGTGAGTAACATACCCTCAATTTCCTCCTCATCCAGAATTTTGATTACCCCAGAACCTTTCACAGCTTGTTCACTTAGTGGAAAACCCTGGGGATGGTCAGCATAGTCAGGTCTTCCAATTCCCAGTGGTACAGTCCTTTTTGGTGTTTGTGGAAAAGGCCTTAGTTTCCCTGTGTAGTTGTAGTGAGGCCAAGGATTATAAGATTCTCCATTTTGGACATCATCACCCTCTGCAAAATAAAACGTATAAAATCGTAGGGTATGTATAAGAGTGAGCAACTGAAAGAATGTACCATGAAATTGAAGAATGGGACAGTAATGTAAGTTACGAAATCGAAGAATGGGATTATTAAATAATCCGGATTATCAAGACATTGCAAAGTAGGTTTTAAAAATCCAAAAAAGAAATAAGTAAGATTTAGTTAAGTAAACTATGAAAATAAAAATCAAATGGAATGAAAACGAAGTGCTATAAACAAATAGTTATTTATGTACCAAGGACGAAAAACTGTCAATTATAGTCGAGCTTACAAATTGATAGCCGAGGCGCTGCCAATGCTAACAAGCAGGCGAGACAATAGACAGTTTTTCGCCGAGGTGCATATCACATTCTTTCGTCGACTATTTTTTTAGGCAAGTATTTTTATTCCACAGACACTTGTCGTCCGCAAACACTTTTCGTCCGCTGTGGTCACTATGATACGGCATAGTGACCTAAAAGAATTCACATGATTTTCTTCCAACAGTATAATAGTTTTCAACTGCTGTTGACAACTGCTGTGTCTCATGAACAAAATGATATAACTTTCACGAATTGTCCATACCTGTTTCTGGTATATTGAAGGAAAACTGAAATGACTAGTGAAACAATAAACCCCCGACAACCCCTCTGATTTCCAACTACTCCCTCCCAAATTATTTCAATAGAAACATCCTGCTGCTCTTCTATGGTATTAATTATACCGGGTGACCACGAGATGAGGTACGCCCCCCAATTTTTCTCTAGTTTTGAAGATACAAATTTCAAATTTGGTGTGTCACTATGGTACTTGAATACGCATATTTTGAAGCCTCCACTGAAAATTGACCACTTCCGGTTCAACCGGAAGTGAACTTTTTTTTTCAAATGACACCTTGTACATATTTTTCCATTATCCGAAAGACCACGCAATTTGTGATAACCCTATTTTTCAAAATTGAAAATCGGTTGAAAATGGCGGAGATACAGTTGATTGTTCAATCGAACAAAGTTGGCCATGAAACTCAAACTTAAATCATCACAATTGACAAACATCAGAAGTTACCAGAGGAAGTGCGACACAGTTGAAAACTGAGGTTCTCATGTAATTGCAGCTCCCGTATAGTCCAACAATTATCAAAAATTACCTAAAAACGGCATGGTATCCATAGAGAAATGCTCACAACTGCCATTTCTTAAATTGCAACATGTTCTTTTCAATTTGTCATGATAAAAAATCATAAATTATCCGTCTACTCATGTGAAAAGTTTTGGAGAATTCCTAAAGGAAACGAAGATACAATCAGGTTTCATCATAGGCGGCTTAGAACATAATTAAGAAAGCAATACACAAAAGATCATATTATTTCAAGGAAGTCAAGTTTGTCCTACTTATTCAAACAATGCTGCTTTTTTATGTTCATGGCCGCCTTCGTTGAAGAATATTTAATTTTGAGAACACTCATGATAAAACATCTTGTATTTGCGATTTCTTTCGGAATTCTTCAAAATTTTTCACACGAGTAATCTGATGATTAATAATTTTTCATAAAGACGAAGTGAAAAGAACATGTTGCCATTTGATAAATAGCAGTTGTGAGCATTTCTTTATGGGTACTATTCCGGTTTTGTTAAATTTTTGGTAATTGTTGGATTATGTGCGAGCTGCAATTACACGAGAAATTCAGTTTTCAACTGTATCGCACTTCGAAGCCTCCTCTGATAACTTCTGATGTCGTTTGTCAGTTGTGCTGATTCAAGTTTGAATTTCACGGCCAACTTTGTGCGATTGAACAATCAACTTTATCTCCGACATTTTTCAACCGATTTTCAATTTTGTAGAACAGTCTTATCACAAATTGCGTGCTCTTTCTGATAGTGAAAAAATATGTACAAGGTGTAAAAAAAGTGGTGAATTTTTATAGAGAAGCCAAAATATGCGTATTCAAGTACTATAGCGACATACCAAATTTGAAATCTGTATCTTCAAACCCGGTATTATGACTATGGAGGACTAACAAAAAAGATTCGGCATCAATATCATTGTGACCCCAGCTAGATTATGAAAGGGGATAATTGGGGGATTGACCGGCGGGAGCAATTCTTCTCATTGTAAATTTTTTAATTGTCATGCCTTTCTTCCCCCTCTTCTATCATCACCCGTTTTCCTTCAGACTCCTTGGGAAGATCAAAAAGTTTGATCTTTCCTCTTGAAGATCACTTGGTGATTGAAACACGTGTCAAGGTGTTAGCGGTTTGGTGTTGTGATAAAGTATAGTCATTACTACACCAAAGGTTCCAAACAGTACAGTGCCAGTTCACTAATTATCATCAAAAATAACAATAGGATTACAACACTTATTACAAATCTACTAAGATATACTAAAGGTGCGTTTGAATTGGAACGAACAGAAGCGAACGAACGGGAAGCAGGGGCATTTATATTAAGAACGAACATTCGCATTCGTCAATGATCAGAATCAGGTTTATTCAATCAATAGACCCATTAGGGTATAGAACATGTCAAGTTATAATGTTGGAATACATGTGTATAAATATAATAAAATTACGTACGTTACTACTAAACAACAGCAATTAAATATTTGATTGAAAAAATTAAAAAGTTACATTAAAAATTCGTCAATGTCATAAAATAAATTTTCTTGCAGAAAAAGTTTTACAGAGTTTCGAAATTTGAGGTGTGTAGGTTGATTTTTAATGCCAGTGGATAATTGATTGTAAACTCTTACACCTGTTGAGAGTGGTCCATTTGATGTTATTTAAAGATTGTTGTACCAAATAGATTTAAATGAACAGAAAGCAAGTAAAATTATCAAAAGTAAAATTGATGTGACATCTACTCAAAATTATTTATTCAACTTTTATACATCATCTTAGTAACATAAAAACATTCAAACAGATATTTTGATTTTTCAACAGATTGTTATGATTTGGATAGATTAGCTGAATGTTTCTGGTTTGGTAAACATGCATGTCGGAATGCCTAGGAAGGTAGTTTTTATCTTATGAATGTAACAGGCCACTTCCATTATGCAAAGACAGGTCAGAGGAAGAATATTCAATTCGGCAAACAATGGCTTACAGGAATTCCTGGGTGATACGTTTTTTATAGTTCTTACTGCTTTTTCTGAATAAGAAATAGATGCCATGCATAAAGTAGAATAGACTGGATTTCCGCAAAGTAAAAATTTCTCAAACTGCAGATATCAACCACATTCCGCATACATCGAATTTGATATATTTTTTTATTTACTTTTTTATAGTTGCTGTAATATGCTCATTCCAGATAAGATCGTCCTCCAGGGTAATTCCCAAGAACTTTGTAGTTGATTTTCTGGTAATATTTAAATCATTCACTTTAATTGTGAGTGGATTGTTTATTATTTTTTGTCTAGTGTGAAAGATTAGATACTCAGTTTTTTCTATATTGAGATGTAGTTGATTAGCTGAAAACCATACTCCAAGTTTATCAAGAAGGTGGTTACAAGCTTGTTCATTCATTTCACTGCATTCCTGAGAGACAAGAAAAGATTAATCATCAGCATACAGTGTGATATTATACTCAGGTAGAAATTCCACTGTTAGCAATTTGGACAAATTGACGAAAGCCCTACTCAAGTCACAAAAAATTCCAACCGGGGAGTTTTTTTTTGTCGATCTCGGACAATACATCATTATAAAAGTTAACTGTTGCAGTTGTTGTGGATTCCCTTCCGAAAACCATGCTGCTGGTCAGGTATGAGTCTGTATTTATTGATAAAAGGAATGAGTCTGTTTAGCATATAATACTCGTTCACCTTTGCAAACGGAGAGAGTCCAGATACTGATCTGTAATTGTCGATGTTGGTTTTTTCTTTTTTTTTTATGCACTGGAGTTAGCTTTACTGATTTAAGGCAATTTGGAAATGTGCCTGATGTAAATGAATGGTTTACTAAATGAGTTAGGATACCAACTATGTCTTTACCAAATTCTTTAATTAAAGCAGAGGGAATTTCATCTGGACCTGTAGACATTTTGTTTTTTAGTTTTGATACAATATGTAACATTTAATCTTCCAAAAAAGGCATCAAAACAATAGAGTTCATGTTGCTTTTCCCCGAAATATCAAATTTGCCTATTTTTTTTTTAATCGACTTTACTACGTTCCTTGGTGCCTCAAAAAATTTTTGAAAGTGTCAGCTATAATTTTGGGGTTAATAATTATTATCATGCACAATTTTAATGTTAGATGAGTTACTTGTTTTATTTTTAAGCTTGTTGATGAAGATGTTTTATTTTTATTTTCAGAATCCTCTATTAGATTACTATAGAATATTTTTTTGTAGAATGAACAGATCTTTTAGTTTATCATTGGAGTTTTTGATATCAGCTGGAATCCAGGTTTTTTTATTTCTCTGATTCTTTCTTCTTGACAATGGAAAGCATTTATCATATATATACAGTGTGACCCATTTAAGATGGAAGCACCCTTATAAAACTTACATTTTTCAACCGATTGGAATGATTTTTTTTTTGTTAGGTAGATATTCAAAAAGTCTATTAGGACACCAAATATCATGAATAAATCTCAATTTCCAGGGCCAACTAATCCTATTTTTCAAGGTCAAAAATCTAAAAAAATTACTAGCGATTTTTTTAGAAAAAATCTGACTACACCACTGGATTCGCGACATTTTCAAATGATTTACATGTAAATTACGTTGGAATGCGTCAATCAATAAAAAAGTTATAAAGGAATGAAATTTGAAAAATATGTCGTTTAATCAATCCACCAATTCGAATTCATGAATTTTATGAAAATTCTGAATACACCACTGGATTCAGGATGTCTTGAAATATCACTGGTCACAGTTTCATCGAAATCTGTTCAGTAATAAAAAAGTTATAAGGGAATGAAATTTGAAAAATATGTTGTAAAATGAAATTTTAACAACGTTCTTACTACACCACTGTTGATTATTGAAAAAATTATTGGGGTGATTATTGCAATGTCGTACAATTATAACATCTGAAAATCATGATGGTAAAAATAGTCTATAGGTATTTCTCGAAGTGGAGTGGATACATAAACAAGTACAATCAGGAGAGAACTCCTGGTTAATCTTCATGAAAACAATTTCAACAATATAAGACAAGTCTAATGTACTCCCAATAGAAATTATAACGAAAAAAATATGCAATGGATAATAATTATTATCATTCCAGTAGGTAACATCAGCTGTGATTTCTTCCTTTTGTTGAATAGCAAAAAATGAGAGTTGCAATTTTAACTGCCTGTTATTCAGAATGCATTAATGAAATAAACAAGTTAGCTGTGACTTACAGTTTCTCATCTATTTATTTGCGCATGAATTGTCATTTTGTTAAATTGTCATTTTGTTACGCACTATTAGTGAACTGAATAATTTGTGTTTCAAAATAAAAACAGATAATGGTTCAATTGTCAATTCAAGAAAAAATCGAAATTATACGTCTTTCCGGTGATGATTACCGGAGTGAAAGAGAAGTAACTAGAATATTCAATGAAAGACACCCAAATCGTCCAGCCATAAATAACAGCACGGTACATAAAATAAACCAAGTTTTCAATCGGACTGGAGCAGTAACCACATATATTTTAAAGAACAATAGACGAAGAAGGAACGAAAATAACCAGACTATATTAGATTACTTCAGAAATAATCCAAATAGTAGTTTGAGGGTTGCCAGCTTAGATTTAAACTTACCTAGGGAGAATGTTAGGCGATGTCTGAAGAAAAATAAATTGAGGCCATTTAAACCAAAGTTTTTACATACTCTGGAACTTGGTGATCAAGAAAAACGATTGGAATTCTGCTTATGGGCCCAGGGCGAGTATCTTAATGACAGGCAATTTTTAAAGAAAATTTTATTTAGTGATGAAGCTAGTTTCACAACAAATGGAGTGGTTTCATCACAAAATATTCGCTATTGGGCCACTGAAAATCCTAACTGGGTGATAAACTGTAAAAGGCAGTATTCAGAAAAAGTGAACGTTTGGTGTGGATTACTGAATGAAAGGATAATTGGACCATTCTTTTTCGACGGCAACATGAATGGCGCAATTTTCCTACAATTTTTAAGGAATGAATTTTCGGACGCAATAGATGAACTTCCCCTTGCAGAAACAAGAAATTTATATTTTCAGTTAGATGGTTGTTCCATACATAATGCGGGAATTGTGAAGAGTTGGCTGAATCAAAATTACCCTAATCGTTGGATAGGAAGGGGGAGTACATTAATTGGATGGCCACCAAGATCGCCTGACCTTACTTCACTAGATTTTTTCCTTTGGGGTTATATTACACAAAAGGTTTACAAATCACGACCAAGGAATCGAGTGGAACTGTGCACCAGAATTCAGCAAGCTTGCGATGCAATTACTCCACAACAATTGAGGAATACTTTAAAAAATATTCGTAAGCGATATGTTAAATGAATTGAATTGGATGGAAGTTTGGTGGAGGCCACCAGAATATGTATTGCACTCATTTATTTTTCAATTCGGTATCTTCTTGGTTTCTATTTTTACATTGATTGTGAATAAAAGATTGTTTTCCGCTAGTTTGTAGCAATTAGAAAAATGTACTTACAGTTATTTTTTTGTAGATTCATTTGAAATTATTGACACTAAAGTTTGTTGTGATAAACTGATTGATTGATATGGGAAATTGATTCTCCCATAAACGTTTCATGAATTTTATTTGAATAATATTTTGTTGAATATTGCCCCTAATCCAGTGGTGTAGTAAGAACGTTGCTAAAATTCCATTGAACAACATATTTTTCAAATTTTATTCCTTTATAACTTTTTTATTACCGAACAGATTTCGATGAAACTGTGATCAGTAATATTTCAAGACATCCTGAATCCAGTGGAGTATAAAGAATTTTCATAAAATTCCTGAACATGAATTGGTGGGTTGATTAAACGGCATATTTTTCAAATTTCATTCCTTTATAACTTTTTTATTGATTGACGCATTCCAACGTAATTTACATGTAAATCATTTTAAAATGTCGCGAATCCAGTGGTGTATCAATCAATCAATCAATCAATCAAAATATCCTTTATTGTCAGAAGATATCATCTCATGGACAAAGTTTTACAAAATGGATTCATACAATAATTTATATAATATAAAGGTAAAAAAGATAAAAGTAAAAATATAAAGAATATGTGACTTGTCAATAGATAAAATACATTCAAAGTTTGTTAAAAAATTAAAACACAAGAGTACATGTATGTAAATATATGTAAATGTAAAAAAAATCAATCTTAATATAAAAAAATGAGTGACTTGTTGATAAAATGCAGTCACAAGACTTGTCAACAATTACGAACACAATAATATATGCATATTTATAAATTTGGGCTGGAGGACCTAGGTCAATGGTATACTAAATTATTAATATCAATGTTAAGTAGCCTATAATTTTACATTGAGGAATTCGCTTACATCGTAAAAGGCTCTCTCGATAAGGGACAGCGTGAGTGATTTTCTAAATAAAGATAAAGAGTCAATGGTTTTAATTGATGTTGGAAGATGATTATATATTAAAACGGAATTATATATCAGCGATTTTTTTATTAAATTTGAAGAGGGAATAGGAAGCCTCAAATTATTATTTTGGCGGGTGGTGTAGTCAGATTTTTTCTAAAAAAATCGCTAGTAATTTTTTTAGATTTTTGACCTTGAAAAATAAGATTAGTTGGCCCTGGAAATTGAGATTTATTCATGATATTTGGTGTCCTAATAGACTTTTTGAATATCTACCTAACAAAAAAAAATCATTTCAATCGGTTGAAAAATGTAAGTTTTATAAGGGTGCTTCCATCTTAAATGGGTCACACTGTATATAAAAGAAACTCTTTAAAATCCGTTCGCCATGCAGGATACAGATGAGGATTTTGAATTTGCGCCGCTAGCTTTTGAATAATTGCGGAACTTTCCGAAAAAAAAAGAAGGAAGAAAGTGTGGTGGTGGTTTTTCTGTGTATTACTTTATATAATTTTGACTATATAATTCTATTAACTTGAGTGTCTTTTCAGTTATCCATTCCATAATGTTCGAACTTAACCCACAGCACTCAGTAAACGACAAAGATATAACAACCAATTTGCAAAAAAAACCCGTTTGGCAAATGCCAACAGTAGCGTTACAAAACGAATTCGCTCACTTGGTTTACCGCTCTGTCCACATTGAGCACGAATTTCCTTTGATGATTCGCTGATTTACAGAAACAGATGTCGGAACGTGAATGAACACGAACGAGCTCGTTCGCTCGCGTTAGATTCTTCGTGTAAATTACTTTAGCTCAAGCAAACGAATTCGTTTGTTTGCTCCAATTAAAACGCACTAAGAGCTAAAACATTTTTTTTTGTAGACTAACTTGCAAAGGGAAAGGATCCTGTACATTTGCTATGTAAAATGGCTTTCTGAAATTTTTATATGGCATCCTTATTACATAGTCTAATTTACAGATTGATCCTATGGCCAGTTTTCAAGATACAGGGTGACAAAAATGCGACTTTTGTTGTTGAGGGTAGTATTTGATTTTTGTGCTTTTATAGAAATAATGGCCAGTTTTCAAGATACAGGGTGTCAAAAATGCGACTTTTGTTGTTGAGGGTAGTATTTGATTTTTGTGCTTTTATAGAAATAAACTCATCACGTCTAAGTTGTAGCTTTTGAATTCCCACATTTGAATCAAAAATAATATTTCACAAAAGGTCTTGCATTACAACGTGGCCAGACATTGTTCATAGAAATATATACAGTGACCGCCAAAAAGTATGAACCATATGGAAAAAAAGTTTATTATTATTGGAAAAAAGATTCTTGGGAAAAGTTTGTGCATGCCCGATAACCTAAAAATCGATTTTGACACATGTCACTTGATCACTGGTATGGCGGCAAATTGAAAAAAAATACTATGAAAGTGCAAAAAGTGGGGTAAAATGGCAAGATATCGAAAAAATGGAATTGAAAAAATGCATAGTTTGAGGAAATAATGTGACAATATTGAAAATTACATTTTTTTTATATATTTCTCTAGCTGTAGAAAAATATCAAATTATTTTCTTATGAATATCTTGACCATACTGAAATATTTGTAATCCAATGATAATAACAAAATTTTCTCTATTTTCTCCATACCAGAGAGCACTAAATTAAAAAAATTGAATTTTGTCAAAACCCTTTCTGTTACTTTGGTTCGTATCTAACAGTTATATCACCATTCCACTATTATTGCGATGATAGGGAAATCGAAAAATATCATGTTCTTCCGATTATAATAAACTTTTGAGGATAATCGTGTATGTTTCACTGCGCATATAATCTTAAAAATAGTGCGTCAAATAAAAGAGGCTAGAGTTTTCAACATTGCATGCGAAATGAACCGCTTTGGCACGATTATCATCGAAACTTGATTATAATCTGGAAAACACCATGTTTCTGGAGTGTCATGTCATCACAATGGTCGTGGAATTCTGATATAACTGTTAGATACGAACTAATGTAACAGCCAGTATATCAATAATGTAGCCTTTTTTTGATTTTTCACTCAATCCATTAAAACTAGGTAACAAACGGCTAGAATTCATATATTTTCTTCCAACAGTAGACTGGGTGACCACGAGGTGAGGAACATCCTAGTTTTAAAGAAACATATTTCAAATTCCATATGTTGCTATATTTAAATACCTATGTATATTTTGATGCCACTACTGATGATTTACCAGGAATGATCATGAGGAATCCAACGATACCAGGTTTGATGGTGTTATCTCCAAAGATTACAGAGATATCCATACGCTGATGGATAAAATAAATAGCTATATCTCTGTAGTCATCCCTCTCTTCTATTATCACCCGTTTTCCACCTCTTCTCCAAGAAACATGAATGACGAAAATGAAAAATTGCTCACAACTGTTTCTAGGATATGAAGAATTGCCCACGCATGCTAACCCTCTAATTAGCTCCATGCAAAAAATCACCAGGACCACAATTATATTGATGATGAATCTCTTTCTTGGTCTGCCATGTTCGAACTATAATTAATACCACAGAACATAATTTTTAACATGCTATTGAGTGATGTATCACAAGTAGGGGGTTTCTTTCAAAATAATTTGCTCATTAGCTTCTGGTGATGCTAACATAAACGAAACACTTATCAAGTGAAACTGGAGTAATTTTCTCACCAAAATTTCCAGTACACATAGAAGTCTTCTATGTTAAGATTTCAGGCTATATGAATTCATGATATGGTACAAATATTATTTTTTTGTATCAGTACCCTTTCTTGAGAATCGTTTCAAAATGAAATATACCTAGTCATAATTATTTAAACTTCTTTTTTACTTCATTCACAACCACTGGATTATTCCAATAAACAAAAAAACAATCAAGTGAAAATATACAAGTATGACAGAACAGAGAACACAATTCGATCGTTTGGTACTCCTGTATTATTATATTGAAATGTATTGTTGTTGAAGACGGTTTATACAAGTCCGAAACGTGATCGAACCTAATGTGTGAAAAATTGTTAAATTGCAATATTATAAACACGCGAACCTACCTAACCTACTTACTGACTAATGTGTGGATAATTTTATGAGTTTTCCAGTTACTCTTGAAACATTCCTGTGAACAGAAGAAAGAACCTTGTATTCCCAATTTAATGCATGAAGGGCACTGTAGTTTTGCTGGTTTTGAGCATCCAGTAGACTCGCAATGACCGAAACTTGACATTTTTTCGAATTTTTTGCACGGGTCGCGACTGGTTAAATAGAACACAGAACAGAAGAACAAACTACAAATACGATCAGGATTATATATGAAATTTAAATCTCCGAAATACAATTATTATATTTGAGTTATTCTGACGTAATTAAAAATGAGTAAAAAAAAAGTTGTCTTCTTCCTTCTAAGTTTTGAATATTATTGGCATCACCTGTCATGACCGTGCGGCCACTTTATGAAACTTTTTTGAAAACTGTAAAAGATGATTAGGTTCATTCGATATTCGATTGCATCCTCGATTGCCGGCGTTGCCAAAGCTATTATCAAAAATTAGAGACCCTTTAGTGGCTTTTATGCACTCTGGGTAATGTGTGTACAACTGAGACACTATACGGGAAACACCAGGAACACAGAGTGTTCAACAACATGCCTTATATATATCACTATAAATTCTAATATTGAAATGTTGTTAAAAATTATTTGAAGCAATAAAAAGTTTACTTAAAATTGTCTTTGAATGTTTAATTTTAAAAATCACTGGAAATAACGTCTATGCGTAAAACAAGTAATTTATGCAAGTATTTTACTGCAGTCAGTATGCCGTACAATTCTTGAGGAAAAACTGAACTTTCAGAGATCGTCTTTAACTTGAATAACACCAGCTTGTCGTTTACCAAATTCCTCTAGTACTCACTAGTCTTCTTTTCAGGAAGGTAACAGGAGCAGGGTCGCAGCAATGAAACGAGCGAATATAGGAAACCAATTCCACTCGAATACCAGCAAGTATCTGGTTCTGGCCAAAAATCCGATATAATTTGAATTTCTATTTCCAGAATTCAACATCAACACCGATAGCCAAGCAGCAATGAAGGCTAATCGTAGAAAGTTGTATCCATATTGTTCATCAACAAATGTCGCCAGAACACAGCTTGATTTCGTAAATAATACTCATTTACTTCAGCATTCAATATAGAAGGCCAAAATTTGTCTAAGTGCTCAAGAGCTTCTGATCACTCAAGAGACTCGGAACGACTAAACTGACTGACTAACTGGAGAAGACTGACAGAAGAAGCGCAATTTGCGTTTGTTTTATAGCCGCGATCCGCAAGATTTCTCGCGGGGCGTGGCCTAGCAGAATTTCTGGCCAATCAGAGGCACAGAATTCCAACAAAGAAATTTCACTTTGGAAACATCTTTTTCATGATTTTTCCTAATGCTGTGGATTCTGGAATAGATCGATGATTAAAATTTTGATTTTAACTGGGAGTACAAGACACGCCCACGCCCCCCCTCAAGAGGATCGCTAGAACCTTAATATTTGCCAATACTTGAAAAGGAACCAACACATGGTTGTTTTAATCAGTACTATACATTAGTGGTTTATGTTGGGCATTTGGCCCCGAGCCAACCGGCTTACAAACAAGTCCCTAACCTATCAGTTACATTATTAACTTAAAATTAGGTTACAAATGCAGTCCTTATATCTAGTACAACGCAATATTGAACACATGGTACAGTTATAATACTAGAGAAATGGTAACATAGATTTCAATACCGCAGAACAATGCCTAACTATAATAAAGAGTTACAATAGATACTAAATATACAAAATACTACCTAATACTAATATTCACATAAGTGGGATAACGGCTAACACGCAGGTTGCCAGGGAGGGAGTTGCCAGGAGAAAGAAAGGAAGTTTATTCATCTTCCTCGTCTGAGGAAGGAACAGGCGAGCTAGGGTCCAGTTCATTCTGGCCCTTACCACAGACCACCTATCCCATAGACGTTTTACGCAAATGGTCAAGGTCGGGAACGCTTTTGTAGTTCGCTGTGACCACCTGTAGAGGTCTCTGTACCATGAATATCAGAGAACAATAGCATTTCATGGCCCGAGTAAGGTGTCTGTGAGATCCAGAAGAAGAAGAGTAGTAATGATTTGTTGACAATTTGTCCCACTGAACTATAACCTATATTTGTACCTATCAAGGAAAATTGAATTATATCATTTTTATCACTTTTATAAAAGTGTTACTGTGTTGAGTTGTGTTGTTTCTCGTATAATTGTTTTTATTCAGTGTTATTACATTGTGATACATATTTTTTCTTTCGACTTTTCGTAAGCTTCGTTTGCAACTATGCCTTGTAGGAAATGTTGTATTTCAAAATGTTCAAGTTCTGCACAACGGTTATAATTATTTATTAACAAGAAGGCTGAACCAAGATCCGCTTGAAAATATGTTTGGTCAATTGAGAAGCTTTGGAGCATTATACACCAATCCTTCAGCTTCCCAATTCACAAGCATTTATAAAACTGTTCTTTTTAATACAGCCCTTTCATTTTACAGAAATTCATTTAATTGTGAAGATGATAAATGTGAAAACTTGTTTAATTCTTTGAAGGGACTGTTTTGTGAAAGTAATGCTGGCAGTGATATTATTGAATCTATACAATATGCAGATATAACACTTCATCAGAGTATGACTCTAGCTGGAAAGTTGAATGAGTTGTCCACTAGCTATGTAGCTGGCTTCATTTTGAAAAAAATCAAGAAAAGTGTAATATGCCCAAATTGCAAAGTCACAATGTTTTCAACCGATTACGAATCTGATTTAAATAGACTCATCTCTATTAGAGAATATGGTGGTGGCTGGGCTAGAAGGCTGTGTTACCCAACACCATCATTCGTTTCATGTTTTCATAACATTTATAAAATCATTCACTTTTGTTTTAATAGAAAACCACATTCAAAAGTGTTGGTTTCTCTAATAAAACAAATTGTTAACACCCAAGTTGATTTTGAATTTTTGACTTGTGATAATCAACATAAATTAAATGTCATTGATTTGATTTTGAAAATATCAATTAGAACTCTACTGCACAATTGGTGCAAAAGTGTTAATAAAATTGTACAAGGAAAATCCAGACCTTATACTGGTACTAATTCCGTTAAGGTTCAGGCATATAGAATTTATTTAAATAGAATTAAGAAAAAGAACTTGAAAAAGCCAGTACATGTTTAGGTGTAATGATAATTTTTGTTTGACCAGACTATTAAATTTTGTTTATTTTAAAATATTTAGTTTTTTTTCCTGTATTTCACTGCAGTTACATAATATTGTGACACGTATACTACAAATACTAAACAATATCATTTAAACTTCAAAGATCCTTTGAAGAAAATAGAAATAATCTTCAAAATGTATGGTTCAGATATTTACTTTGGAAGTGTTGTCTGTAAATATTCTTTCTATCTTGATATTTGCTATTGGAATCAACGTAAAACCAAAGCAATGACTTTACATTGATTTCAGTAGCAAGTAGCAAGATAGATATAATATTTACATGCAACAGTTCCAAAGTGAACAAGGGCTGGGCAAATACCAGTTACGTTTAAGTTTCCCGCTTTTTATTACTTCAAATTCCAAACTATAGAGGTAGCTGAAAACCGTTGCCAGCATTGTCGTCAATGACGCATGCGCATTATCTGACATGTCATTGCTGCGACCTCTATAGGTGGTAACAGCGAACTACAAAAGCGTTTCTGAACTCAACCATTTCTGTGGAGCGTCTATGGGATAGGTGGTCTGTGGCCCTTACGTCTTTCAGGGGCAAGTCTCAAGTCGTCAACATGTATATTAAATTCACTTCCACCTTTGTTAATCAAATAACAGGTGGGACTGACCTTACGCAGAACTCAATAGGGACCAACCCAAGTTGGGCCAAAATTTCGTTGTTCGCGTTTAGCGTTCCGGCACAGAACCCACTGATGGTTCGGTCGGAATTCTACTAGGGGCGCTTCATCACGCTGAGGATACGTTTTCTTTCGAAATGACGTGGATGCCTCGTTTGCATCCACAATACGTTGACTTCGATCTCTATTTCGATTAACGCGTTTAACAGGCATTGCCCAATCTCCTGGTCGAGGTAAATCGTACCCAAGAAGCAACGTACTAGGGGTCGTGGCTATTGCAGCATTATACCTAGTCCTTAAATTAAATAATATTTCGGGCACCTGGGCCTCCCACAGGTTCTCTTCCTTGTTTAACAAGACCGCCCTCAACATTTTTTTAATTTTCTGAACACGACGTTCAATCGGATTCGCTTGTTGGTGATTGGCTGCTGACACCTTCAACTCAATGTGGTGGTGTTCGCAGAACGATTCAAACAATCTTCCTTTAAATTGACTACCACTGTCGGCAATAATTGTACTGGGGAATCCCCACCGGTTAAATACGTCTTCTTGTAGGAATTTAATCAGGGCTTTGGCATCAGCTTTCGCTGCAGGCTTTGCCTCAACCCATTTCGAAAAACAGTCAGTTGCTATTAGCAAGTATTGATTGCCTTCAGGTCGATGTGGGTAAGGTCCCAAAGCATCTACAGATACCATCTGCCATGGTTTATCTGGGGTATTGGGTCGCTGAGGTGCCGCAGTTTGAGGCTTAGCCCTCTTAGTTGTTGCACAGGTCAAACACCGAGTCACATACTCGTTGACACGATTTCGCAAGGGTGCTAATTGGAAGTATTTTGATATTTGACGATAAGTCTCCTCGGCACCGGGGTGACCTATATCGTCATGATACCTCTTTAACACACGGGGGAAGAATCACTTCGGTATGACTAATCTTTTCTCCGCGTTATCAGGGCCCATAAAATAAACTAAACCATCAATGATATCAAAATGAATCCCAATCCTCCACTCGTATTCGGTAGGATCATTGCTTTGACGTGCTCGAATAATACGCTCAATAAATCTTTGTATTCCCGGATCTTCTCGTTGAGCTTCCACCAATTCATCAAAGAATGTTTGGAGAACATTTAGAGTTTCAGTGGTATCATCGGAGTCTGATGTTCGCATAATTGCGAATGAAACAAACTCCACCACGTCATTTTCTAATTTCCCACTATTTAAACTGGTTTCTTCTCTAAAGATGGCTGTGGTGATTAGTTCAGTTAACCCTCCAGTTACCTGATTTATATTTGTACTTTCGAGTATTTGTAAAAATTCTTGTGCTCCTTTCTCTATCCTTTCCATATCAGCCTCAACAGGGCCTGAATTATTTCCATCAGTATCATGGTTCTGGAGAACCTCGGATGTTTCTTTTACAGGAAAGAACATCCTCTCCATATCTACAGAGAGATCCTGACCAATCCCAACTTCTTCAGGATTTCTGGATAAGAAATCTGGCAATTGATTCAGGCGTCCAGGGATATGAATGACTTCGAAGTCGTACTCCTGGAGCAAGAGAGCCCAGCGAGTTAACTTCACCTTCTCATCTTTCATCTTGTCCAGCCAGGTAAGTGCCGAGCTGTCTGTATACAGGGTGAACTTACGGTCTTGCAGGAAGTGTTTATATTTACGGATTGCCCAGACAATCGCAAGGCATTCAATCTCATTAATATGATAGTTACGCTCTGTTTTTGTCAACTTTGTGCTACTATATGCGATGATGTCACGTCTACCATCTTCTCTCTCTCTTGGAATAGGACTATTCCAGTACCTACAGAACTAGCATCTGTTTGGACGCAAAACGGTCTCTTTGGGTCGGGCCTGGTCAACTCAAGAGGCTGCGCAACTAGTTCATTTATTTTATGGAATGCTTTTTCCGCTTCCTTGGACCATTTATATTTTCGCGTTTTGTCAATCATATCGGTCAGGGGGGCTGCTACTTCCGCAAAATGAGGGATGTATTCTCGTAACCACCCTGCCGTACCCAGGAATGCTCTGAGCTGTTTAATGGATTTGGGGATTGGATAATCTAGGATATTGACGATATGAGTTTCCTGCGGTCTATTCCCAGACTCGGAAACAATTCGGCCTAGATATTTCAATTCATTTGACCCAAATACACATTTTGAAGGAGAAAGCCACAGGCCATGGGACCTGAGTCTCTCTAAAATGAGGCGTAGATGAACGCAATGTTCATCAATGTTATTTGAATATACGATTATATCGTCTAGATATATCTTGCAGAATTGGTCGGTGTATCCTACCAAGACTGATGACATTAGTTTCTGAAAAACTGAAGGTCCATTTTTCAATCCAAAACTTAGGACCTTAAATTCGTAAACCTGCCCATCGGGCGCACCGAAGGCAGTATATTTACGGGAATTATTTGTTAATGGAGCCTGCCAGAACCCATTCCGTAGATCCAACGTAGTAAAGATCCGAGCTTGGCCCATTTCTCTCACCGTTTCCTGGATCGGTGGAAGATTTGGCGCTTCAGATACTATTAATTTGTTTACAGCCCGGTAATCTACGCAGAAGCGTAATTTACCATCCATTTTAGGGACCAACACCACCGGACTACAATACGGTGACGTACTATAGGGGCTATTACTCCGGCATCGGAGAGCTTACGTATTTCTTCGTGTACAATATTTTTCCGCTCGTCGGACATCTTATCATAACGTGTCTGGCGGAAAGGTTTTTCTTGTTTGACTCTTATTTCGTGAGTTATTGCTTGAGTAACCGGTTGTCGGATAGACTCCTCAAACACTTCGGGGAATTCAGAAATAATTGCTAAAATAGCATCTTTTGTGGATGGGCAAAATTGCTCAGGTTTAAACTCGGGCATCTCGAGAACACGCTGTTGTCTTTTGACAGGAGTACACCAGTACACAGTCAAACGTGACTCTCTTCCGATATATAAGCATTTCCGCTTGATATCCATATTAGCATCATGCTCAGCTAAAAATGGCATCCCTAATATCAAAGGTTCATTCAAGTCGTGTAGAACAGTGAGCGTAACCTCAAAAGGGACTTCTTCAATTTCTAACGACGTTCTCAAATGTCCCAGGCTATAGCTAGCATTATTCATGCAGCCTAGCTGGACTGAAGTTGGGTTAGGTAGATTCGACAAATCTTTGTCGGGGAATAGATCGGCTCGCACAAAGTTCGTGCTTGCCCCTGTATCCAACAGAGCGAATATTGTTCTGTTATCAATAACTACGGGTCTTCGTGGCAATTTTTTATTAGGGCGCGGGCTTGCGTCTAACACTATCAGGGTTTCGGTGAAGTTGTTTCCTTCATCAGGGGAAATAATTTCGGTTTGAGAACCAAAGTCCGCTTTCTGGGGAACTTGTTCAAAGAAGGGGTTTGTTATTTGACACACGGGATTTTTTTGTAAGAAACATGCTGGAGATGATTCATCACCGCTGGCGAAACATCTCGGCGAGAGTTTCCCGAAGGACGACTCTCTAATTCTTCCTCAATATTATTCAGACGACTTCCTGTGTTTGGGGGTCTCTGATTAGTTGGATTACTATTTTGGGGATTTGGTGTACGAGATTGGCCATTATACCCTGTATTAGGGCCATTATGTACGCGGTTATTGTAAGAATTATTATTCCTTCAATTATTATTATTATTTGTATTTGAGTTTATATTTCTCGGAGGATTTACGTTTCCCCGAGAATTTGTCGTGACTTCATTTAGAGGCGGGGCCTTATATGGAGTAGGCGTGGCCTTAGGTGTTGGCTGTGGAACAGAAACATAACTTTCTATATCCTCACAAAATTGAATGAATTCTTCAATTCGTGTAAAACGTTGTGTTCTTACATACGCCTTAATATGGGGTAAGAATAATTCCTGAATTAGTCGAATGCAATCGACTTCTCTTAATGTAGGGAGAAGCCGTTTAGCTAATGACAATTTCCCAAAAATAAAAACATCAACTCTTTCGTTTTTTTCTTGTTGTTTTCCATACAATTTTGACAAGAGCTTTGATAAAAGTTCTGGGTTATCAAACCTTGCCAAAAATCGAGGTATAAGCGAGGTTCCACTTCAATGTTATACCCACATAAAGGTTAGCCCAATCTAGAGCTTCCCCTTTCAGTTGATTTCTGAAAAGTGCAGGCCATTCGTCAGGCTCGACATTTGCCTTACCGAATTTTTGCATTAATTCTTTTATAAACGTTTTAGGGTCTTCCGTGTCAAGACCACTAAATGTCGGGAGCAACTGTTTATCAAGTTTCTTTTTCATGTTACCTGATAAATTTAATAAAACGTGTGCAAGTTGCATCATTGAGTCAGGTGTACCTTGCAACGGATTATTCATGAAATTTTGTGATTGTACTCCGGGTACAGAGTTTTGTACCGAGGAATATCTAGGGGGCCTTCCAGACTGTGGCTGGAAATGAACCCGTTTTTCCAAACTAGGGCGCCATCAACTCTCTCTATTAAAGTCACTCGTGGGAGTTGGAGGTGAGGGCAACTTAAAAGGGTTTGTGCTCTCATTCGGATTTCCGTGTAGAGATGCAGTTGTAGCCTGCGGGCTGAAATTTGTTGTTTCGGACTCAGAAACTGTTCTCCAGTCTGAATCTGACATTATATTTGCTATTTTTGCCATCGGAGGGGCAGAAAAAGCTATATTTAATTTGCGGGTTTCGGAATACTCTAGACCATCACTAGGAACATTATTTACCTCATTAGTTTCGAACAAGGAGGATCCATCAACCATACTGGTGATACCAGATGCATTATTCAAACGTTTTCTAGGTAAATTCTCTTCGATTTGAAATAGAGCCGCTTATTCATTTATCGAATATTCCATTATAGGAGTATTTCTAAAATGATTATATTCGGTTTCATTATCTACTCGTCGAGGCAGAAAATCCGAATAATATAAAGGAGGCTGAATAAGAGTTTCTTCAACGTTTGATGAAACGGGGCCCCACGGTGGCCAGCGCCATGTCGTATTAGCTGTATTGGTGGATTTGAACTGGATTCAAACTCGAACCGGCTAGATCCAGTAGGTTCGGTACCTTCAGCTAAACGCGTTGATTCAGAGTCTTCTCCGAAATAGGGAAAGCTCTGCGAGGTAATGTTCCTAAATTCTTTTTGGATTTATTTAAGAAAACTTGAGAAATATTCTCGTTATTAATACGTATGCGCACTGTAGATGAGAATAATTCTCGCTACAATAGCGTTTAGACAGGTCGGTTTATTTCAAAGCTAGGCGGGCCAGATCTAGAATAGACGGGCCTGAACAAGTTCAGACAGGTCGAGACGAGTCTAGAAATAAATAAACAAACATATCAATTCAACTGAGTTTTTTTTTAGTAAAATCCTGCTCTCTGCGTGGCAACGGGAAAAAGGGTTGTATAGGATATTCACTGGATACACATATACATACACAATCATAAACAAGTACAAGCCCCAGCTATGTCTCAGAGTACACATCCGAAGAGGGAACGAATTCTTAGCCGGCGTTGCAAAAGCTATTACCAAAAATAAGAGACCCTTTAAAGTGGCTTTTATGCACTCTGGGTAATGTGTGTACAACTGAGACACTATACGGGAAACACCAGGAACACGGAGTGTTCAACAACATGCCTTATATCTAAATATATCACTATAAATTCTCATATTGAAATGTTAAAAATTATTTGAAGCAATAAAAAGTTTACTTAAAATTATCTTTGAATGTTTAATTTTAAAAATAACTGGAAATAACGTCTATGCGTAAAACAAGTAATTTATGCAAGTATTTCACTGCAGTCAGTATGCCGTGCAATTCTTGAGGAAAAACTGAACTTTCAGAGATCGTCTTTAACTTGAATAACACCAGCTTGTTGCTTATCAAATTCCTCTAGTACTCACTAGAGTCTTCTTTTCAGGAAGGGAACAGGAGCAGGGTCGCAGCAATAAAACGAGCGAATATAGAAAACCAATTCCACTCGAATACCAGCAAGTATCAGGTTTTGGCCAGAGATCCGATATAATTTGAATTTCTATTTCCAGAATTCAACATCAACACCGATAGCCAAGCAGCAATGAAGGCTAATCGGAGAAAGTTGTATCGATATTGTTCATCAGAACACAGCTTGATTTCGTAAATAATACTCATTTACTTCAGCATTCAATATAGAAGACCAAAATTTGTCTAAGTGCTCAAGAGCTTCTGATCACTCAAGAGACTCGGAACGACTAAACTGACTGACTGACTGACTGACTGACTAACTGCAGAAGACTGACTGAAGAAGCACAATTTGCGTTTCTTTTATAGCCGCGGTCCGCGAGGGGCGTGGCCTAGCAGAATTTCTGGCCAATCAGAGGCACAGAATTCCAACAAAGAAATTTCACTTTGGAAACATCTTTTCATGATTTTTCCTAAGTTTAATAAAAATATAAATGCTGTGGATTCTGGAATAGATCGATGATTAAAATTTTGATTTTAATTGGGAGTACAAGACACGAGGGCCTTATACATGTTTAGTCCGTTTTCATTCGGGTAGTTTCCTGTATGCCCGCTCATTTAATTCGGATCATGTTGTCATTCTTAGTTTGTATTAGGTTATTCCTTACTCTAAATGTAAACAAACTGTCCATAACATTCCACTTCCACCACCTGTCACCCCTCTCGCCAACAAATTGTATAGAAAAGGAAAGTTCATGTTCACTTCAAAACAGGTATAGGCAGGGCATCTCTATCTCTTTTATTACTCTGAGAAACGAACACTTCAAATCGAGTGTAAATTACACCAGGTGTGGAAAAGTGTTACACCTTCATGCAAACGAATAAACATAAACCTATTGTTTCTAGGACATGTAAACTGAGGGTTTACTTTACGCACTGTTACTGTTCACACAGTTCGTAAAGTGATCCTTTTTACACACTATTCATATACACTCACTCACTTCTGAATGTTTAATTAACAATGAACATTGCATCCTCATTTAACTAATGGAAAATGACAATGTCAGCACGAATGCGCATCATCCATCGATGAATTTAAAAATTCGCCCAAGAGATGAAAATACTGTTTTTTTCGTAGGAATCGTAGGTGACAAGTGACAACACTGACAACTGGCAACCCTGCTTGTTGGCTGTAGATTGTAAAAGTTGTTGTTTATATTATAATTATTATAATAATATAATACACTGATGACTAACTAGAACCTATAGAGTGTTTTTATTTCTATCAATTCATTTACCGAAAGCAAAATGATGAATCCTCAGTCAAATTACTCTATTCAGAGCACAGCTGGAGCTGTTCCAGTAAGAAATGAAAAAGGTAACGTTTAAAAATTTGGGAAAGTAAAATACATTTTAATTTGAAAATGTTTTCTCAGGTGAAATATCTATGCAAAAAGTAAAAGTGCATCGGTATGTTTCTGGAAAAAAACCAGACTATGCCCATGATAACCGTTCAGATACTGAAAGCGAAGATGATGATTTTTTGGAAAGAAGAAATCACATCATATCTGCTCCTTCACCTGAACCAGTCAAGAGTGATGATGACCTGAATGATCCACGTTTAAGGCGATTGAAGATTGCTGAGGTTGAAACAGAAGTAAGGCCTGAGAGGAGAAGGCATATTGTTGAGCCAGAAGTTTTGGAATCATCTGAAGATGAAGAACTGGCAGATAAAATACACTTGCCAGGTAAATACCATTATTTCAAGTAATTCTCTCAATAATTATTCAAGTTAAGGAGAAAAGGTGAATCTGGGGCTAAGCAATCTAGTGTTAACTATCCTTTCTACAAGTTTACATACCTAGTGTATTTCCATTAATCGACTTTAGTCACTTGGTTGGTTATTTTGTGTCCTGTAAATATCATATTCCTGAAAACCCTTGCTTAGATACTCTGGGCTAACCTGTTTGGCAGTTTGGTCAATCTTGTAGGTTGTAGCATCATCAAACTTGGTATGCTAGTTGTTGGGACCATGATAAACACGAAAAAAAATTGTTCACTGAAATTCCAGGCGTGGAACATATTTTTTTATTCGTTTAAAAATAAATAAATAGATTTTTGCTATAATCTCCAAAAGTACATGATTTATCGAAAAAACAACTCGACAAGGTGAAAGACAATTCAATTCTCCACAAAAATTACTCCTAGTAGTTTTTTATGAAATGCGCTCGCTTTCGCAGAAAACAAAACGTGATTGAACGCCTCCATCAAATTTCAGGTTCACACTTACCGCCGCTGGAAGTTCTGATGTAGCCGAAATTTGATTGGTCATAACTCTGCTAAAAATGATCGCAGAAAGAAAAGAAAAAGTTCATATTGTTTCTGAAGACTTCCACCTTCTCATGCAAATATAATATGCGAGTATTTGAGTACCTAAAATGTGTTTTGTCGCACTTCACGGAGATGTTTGTGGATGATCCGAAAATCATGAATAATTTAGTGTGGATTTATGCAGCGTCAATTAACATGTATCATGGAACAAGGATCATGTAACTATTATGGAACAAGTAACGAAATGTGACCATTTGACCATTTATGCAGACCAAATTAAAAATTAAAAATTAGCAAGGAATGGAACCTAACCTAACTTTAAATGGGGAGATTCTATTTTGCAGGTCTGCAGGTCAGCAAAGTGTTCTCAGTGCAGAAAATTCACAAGTCGGCTGAAATTCTTACAGGTTCAACCGATTTTTGCGATGAAACTATAGACCATATCAGTACAGTTTTGACAATAAAATTCTATACCCCCACTCTCAAATATGAGATTTTGCCATGTATTGAAGACAAACTTTGCAGGTCGGCCGAAATTCTTGCAGGTTGGAGACAAACTTTGCAGGTCGGCCGAAATTCTTGCAGGTTGGACTGACATGAGATGAAACAAGACCATATTAACACATTTTTGATAAAAAACCTCCATACCCCCACTCCCGAATATGAGATTTTGCCAAATATCGAAAAAAAAAACTCTGCAGGTCGGCAGAAATTCTTGCAGGTTGGACTGACATGAGATGAAACAAGACCATATTAACACATTTTTGATAAAAAACCTCCATACCCCCACTCCCGAATATGAGATTTTGCCAAATATCGAAAAAAAAAACTCTGCAGGTCGGCAGAAATTCTTGCAGGTTGGACTGACATGAGATGAAACAAGACCATATTAACACATTTTTGATAAAAAACCTCCATACCCCCACTCCCGAATATGAGATTTTGCCAAATATCGAAAAAAAAAACTCTGCAGGTCGGCAGAAATTCTTGCAGGTTGGAGACAAACTTTGCAGGTCGGCCGAAATTCTTGCAGGTTGGACTGACATGAGATGAAACAAGACCATATTAACACATTTTTGATGAAAAACCTCCATACCCCCACTCCCGAATATGAGATTTTGCCAAATATCGAAAAAAAAAACTCTGCAGGTCGGCAGAAATTCTTGCAGGTTGGACTGACATGAGATGAAACAAGACCATATTAACACATTTTTGATAAAAAACCTCCATACCCCCACTCCCGAATATGAGATTTTGCCAAATATCGAAAAAAAAAACTCTGCAGGTCGGCAGAAATTCTTGCAGGTTGGACTGACATGAGATGAAACAAGACCATATTAACACATTTTTGACAAAAAAACTCCATACCCCCACTCCCGAATATGAGATTTTGCCAAATATCGAAAAAAAAAACTCTGCAGGTCGGCAGAAATTCTTGCCGGTTGGACTGACATGAGATGAAACAAGACCATATTAACACATTTTTGACAAAAAAACTCCTTACCCCCACTCCCAAATATAAGATTTTTCCATATATTGAAGAAAAACTCTGCAGGTCGGCAGAAATTCTTGCAGGTTGGACTGACATGAGATGAAACAAGACCACATCAACACATTTTTGACAAAAAACCTCCATACCCCCACTCCCAAATATGAGATTTTGCCAAATATTGAAAAAAACTTTGCAGGTCGGCAGAAATCCTTGCAGGCTGGACTGACATGAGATGAAACAAGACTATATCAATACATTTTTAACAAAAAACCTCCATACCCCCACTCCCAAATATGAGATTTTGCCATATATTGACGAAAAACTTTGCAGGTCGGCAGAAATTCTTACAGGTTGGACTGACATGAGATGAAACAAGATCATACCAACACATTTTTGACAAAAAACCTCCATACCCCCACTTCCAAATATGAGATTTAGCCAAATATTGAAAAAAAACCTTGCAGGTCGGCAGAAATTCTTGCAAGGTTTTTCTTTTATTTAAACAATACTATGGGAAAATATAGGGGTATGGAGGTTTTTTATCAAAAATGTGTTAATATGTTCTTGTTTCATCTCATGTCAGTCCAAACTGCAAGAATTTCGGCCGACCTGCAAAGTTTTTCTTCAATATATGGGAAAATCTCTTATTTGGGAGTGGGGGTATGGAGGTTTTTTGTCAAAAATGTGTTAATATGGTCTTGTTTCATCTCATGTCAGTCCAACCTGCAAGAATTTCTTCCGACCTGCAAAGTTTTTCTTCAATATATGGCAAAATCTTATATTTCGGAGTGGGGTATGGAGGTTTTTTGTCAAAAATGTGTTAATATGGTCTTGTTTCATCTCATGTCAGTCCAACCTGCAAGAATTTCTGCCGACCTGCAAAGTTTTTCTTCAATATATGGCAAAATCTTATATTTCGGAGTGGGGGTATGGGGGTTTTTTGTCAAAAATGTGTTAATATGGTCTTGTTTCATCTCATGTCAGTCCAACCTGCAAGAATTTCTGCCGACCTGCAAAGTTTTTCTTCAATATATGGCAAAATCTCATATTTGGGAGTGGGGGTATGGAGGTTTTTTGTCAAAAATGTGTTGATATGGTCTTGTTTCATCTCATGTCAGTCCAACCTGCAGAGTTTTTTTTCGATATTTGGCAAAATCTCATATTCGGGAGTGGGGGTATGGAGGTTTTTTGAAAAAAATGTGTTGATATGGTCTTGTTTCATCTCATGTCAATCCAACCTGCAAGAATGTCTGCCGACCTGCAAAGTTTTTCTTCAATATATGGCAAAATCTTATATTTCGGAGTGGGGGTATGGGGGTTTTTTGTCAAAAATGTGTTAATATGGTCTTGTTTCATCTCATGTCAGTCCAACCTGCAAGAATTTCTGCCGACCTGCAAAGTTTTTCTTCAATATATGGCAAAATCTTATATTTCGGAGTGGGGGTATGGAGGTTTTTTGTCAAAAATGTGTTAATATGGTCTTGTTTCATCTCATGTCAGTCCAACCTGCAAGAATTTCTGCCGACCTGCAAAGTTTTTCTTCAATATATGGCAAAATCTTATATTTCGGAGTGGGGGTATGGAGGTTTTTTGTCAAAAATGTGTTAATATGGTCTTGTTTCATCTCATGTCAGTCCAACCTGCAAGAATTTCTGCCGACCTGCAAAGTTTTTCTTCAATATATGGCAAAATCTTATATTTCGGAGTGGGGGTATGGGGGTTTTTTGTCAAAAATGTGTTAATATGGTCTTGTTTCATCTCATGTCAGTCCAACCTGCAAGAATTTCATGTCAGTCCAACCTGCAAGAATTTCTGCCGACCTGCAAAGTTTTTCTTCAATATATGGCAAAATCTTATATTTCGGAGTGGGGGTATGGAGGTTTTTTGTCAAAAATGTGTTAATATGGTCTTGTTTCATCTCATGTCAGTCCAACCTGCAAGAATTTCTGCCGACCTGCAGAGTTTTTTTTCGATATTTGGCAAAATCTCATATTCGGGAGTGGGGGTATGGAGGTTTTTTGACAAAAATGTGTTGATATGGTCTTGTTTCATCTCATGTCAGTCCAACCTACAAGAATTTCTGCCGACCTGCAAAGTTTTTCTTCAATATATGGCAAAATCTTATATTCGGGAGTGGGGGTATGGAGGTTTTTTGTCAAAAATGTGTTGATATGGTCTTGTTTCATCTCATGTCAGTCCAACCTGCAGGAATTTCTGCCGACCTGCAAAGTTTTTTTTCAATATATGGCAAAATCTCATATTTCGGAGTGGGGTTATGAATTTTTTTTGGTCAAAAATGTTCTTATTTATACCAGTTACATCTCAAATCGGTCCAACCTGCAAGGATTTCTTGATCTGTAAGGTTTTTGCACTGGGAACATTTTGCTGACCTGCAGACCTGCAAAATAGTTACACCCCTTTAAATGTCATATTTTCATAATAAACTTTCAGAATGTTCAATGAAATGGAAGAGGTTGAGACCCTTTTTGCACTTTTAATGCTACTAACAGCAAGTTTTTTTTTAATGAAGGAAAGAAGGAAAAGAAGATGGGCTGTAAGGCCCATAAATAGGAAAAGGAAAGATAAAGGAGTTTTTGACAACCTAATTAAATCTATGATTTTACAAGACCATGAAGGTTTTTACTCATATACAAGGATGACCCCTAAATTATTTGAAATATTGTTGTCGAAAGTGGGGCCAAAACTTAAAAAGGATCCATCGAAGAATCCCTTACCACCGGTACGCAGATTACTGATTACTCTACAGTAAGCGTGCCGTGCACACACTTTGTTTTCGTCGCCGGACGGGCCAATCCGCGGTCATCTGCGTACTAGTTGCGCACAATAAGAAAATCTGGTTCAATTAATGTAAAAAGTTGAAAGTTGGCCAACTTTGACTTGTTACTTGTTAAATGATAATTTTTAATTGTCTGCATAAACACACACGCTCATTGGAAAATAAGAAATTGAACTTATAATTGATAATTGTTACATGATCCTTGTTCCATGATACATGTTAATTGACGCTGCATAAATCCGCACTTTAGTAAATATGGAATTATTATACTGAAGCAGCAACCCATACGCTTTTTGGACTATATACAACAATTTTAGAGTAGTGTGACAGGTCCCACTTATACATGACAAAAATAAACTTAGTTTTACTCCTGCCTCATTTTCAACTTATCTATAAAACCGACATTCTCTTCAGTAAATTCCATTTCCGGGATATTAGTCACCGAGCGCACATGTATTCCAAAAACAAACGAGTTTATTTTGAAAATATAGTATCAAAGAATAGTAATCGTCATAAAACTGGATATTTATTAGTGGTTTGTGTCAGAGGGTGAAGACAGGGGTAGTCTGCGAAAGTTATCAAGTTGACTCATTGCCTGAGAGTTAGGTTAGGAAATGGCTACTTGCTCCAAGTGCAATGCCAGCAAATAGGACGATGATACTTGGAATTGTGATAGTTGTAAGAGACAATACTAAATGTGGTGGTCTCACAGCCTCAAAAATCAAATGCCTCCAACTCAAGAAACGTGTATTATTATTTTTTTGCGAGGACTGCCGCAACGGGCTTTGCGAGGTCCCAATCTTGAGATCTGAAATCGCCGACCTTCGCCAACATAGCTATCCCCACGAAAACTCGTGATACCCAAGTTAATAAATTCGAGGAAGCTCTTATGATATGTCTAATTAAGATGAACGATCGTACCATTTGGGTTTTCATCCAGTTCTATAGTGTCATAGAAAGTGCTTGTTTCTTTAGGTTTATATTTGAACTATAGTGTCCTAGAAAGTGTTGTTGCTTTTTAAGTATATATTTTACTTTTATACATGTTTTTGATTGTTTTTGCTTTTACTGTGTTTTACGAATTAAGAATGTGTTCTCACATATGATTTATCTGACCTGCTACAAATGTCTGTATTTTACATAACGTAGTTAAATAAACGATTTGATTTGATTATTGTGCAAGCATTTGCTGATTTCTTCAGTAGTGTCTATAGTAACCAAGATACCAACTTCACAAGTCTGAAATATCAAGGGAGATCAAATAACTCAATAGACTTGCCCCATTTTACTGAAGCTGACATTATCTCCATTACAAAAAAGTTAAAACCAAAGCTCTCCTGTGGACCAGATGGAATACCGTCATATATTATTAAAGACTGTATAAACATTTTGGCTGGGCCCCTATTATAAATCTTCAATCTGTCTTTGAAACTTGGTTCTTATCCAACATGTTGGATCAAAATGGATCAAAAAATGACATAAAGAATTATAGATCTGTATCTCTTATTTGTGGTTTCTCAAAATTATTTGAAATGCTGATGTATGAACACTTATACAGTAAGATTGAATCGCTCCTTTCAGCTGAGCAGCATGGCTTTATGAGGGATCGGTCTACAACGACTAACCTGGCGTGTTTCACCCAGTATACTTCAAAGGCGCTGGATGAAAGGCGGCAGGTGGATGTTGTTTTTACTGACTTCTCTAAAGCTTTTGATAAAATTAGTCACCCGATAATCTTAGAGAAAACGAGATTGTTCGACTTCAGTGATACAGTTGTGAAATTCTTTGAATCGTACTTAAATGGAAGAAAACAGTATGTACAATATAATGGATATAAATCGTTAGAATATGGAGCCATCTCAGGTGTGCCACAAGGATCTAACTTGGGACCACTTATGTTTTTAATATTTATTAACGAAATAACAAACTCACTAAATGTTGAATACCAACTATTTGCAGATGATATGAAGCTTTACTTTACCATAAACTCTACAAGAGATTCTTAGGTACTTCAAAATAATTTGAATATCCTACAAGATTGATGTACTGAGAACCTTCTACTTTTGAATATTGACCATCACTCGAAAACAAGATCCAGTACTTTTTGATTATAAGTCGGGAATACCAGCATAAACAGATCTGAATGTGTCAGAGACCTAGGAGTATTTTTGGATCAAAAACTCACATTTGATTATCATATTCAAAAAATTACCTCAGCAGCTATGAAGATGTTAGGATTTATAATGAGAAATTGTAAACAATTTAAAAATACTGATACTTTCAAAACCATTTATTACTCACTGGTAAGAAGCAAATTAGAATATGCATCACTTATTTGGTCACCCTATTATTTGAAAAATATAAATGCCATCGAGCAAATACAAAAAGTTTTTGCCAAGTATGTCATATACAAAATGGATGGAGCATACCCTGTTAGAGGCACAGACAACCAGTTACTCCTATCCAGGTTGAATATGACAAACTTATGCCATAGGAGGGTAATGAATATTCGTGTTTTTGTGTTCAAATTAGTCAATGGTTCTATCAATTGTGGCTTTCTTCTAGGAGAACTGAACTTCTACCATAGGCAAAATCAAACATTGTACACTTGTCCAATATTATAAAATGTGTTCTTATTACAATACTTTTTGTCGAAATGTGGACTTTGCCCTATCTCTCAAGAAATTCTCATTCATTTTAAGTCAAACTTTTGAATGAACTTTTTTATATATGTGCTCTGTGATATTGATTGTATAAGCTGTGTTATACTTACTTTACACAAATATGTAAATTTGTACTGAAATTGTTAAATTAAGCCATATTTGTGATAAATAAGTATGTTATTTTTATTTTATTATACATATAGGTATATTATTTATATGCAAAAATCTTTTACTAGCAGGTCTACCCATTGTTTGCTCATCATTTAATTTGGAATTGTTATACGTACAAGATGTACTGTGTGCAATTTAATGCGGCCCTATCAATGGAGTCTGTTGGGCTTTGTTTTCAAATAAATAAATGTTGAAAATAACCTCAAGCATGAAATCACATACTTCAGTTTTATGCAGGATGTGTATGAGCGATTATTTTCAACATATACTGAAGAAATTGCCGGGATTATGGGTGAATTTAAAACTGAGCCAGGAGTAAAACCCAGTTTTTTCTTTGGCATGTATAAGTGAGACTTGTCTCACTATTCTAAAATCGTTGCATATGGTCCAAAGAGGGTACTGATTCCCGCTTCAGTATAATTAATTCATATCAACTAAAATATCCATGACTTTCGGATCCTCCGTAAATATCGTATCGGGTTATGTGAAGAGGTATAAAACACATTTTGGGTACTCAGATACTCACATATCATATTTGCATTAGGAAGTAGAAGGCTTCAGGAACGATATACACTTTTCCTTTTCGTTCTACTATAATTTTTAGCAAAGTTATGACAAATCTAATTTTTGGCCCTGCCGGAAATGACAGTGGCGGGTTAAAGCGAGCCTGAAATTTGATATCGGAATTCAATCGGGTTTTCTGAGAAAACAAGCGCATTTTGTGAGAAATTACTTAGAATATTTCTTGTGTTCTGTGGAGAATTGAATTATCTTTCACCTTGTTGAAATTGTTTCTTGATAAATCTTATACTTTCTGAAACAACAGCAAAAAAAATTATAATTTTTTTAAATGAAAATTTTTTTGGTTCCACCCCTGATTTTTTGGTAAACAATTTTTTTTCTAACAGTACATGATGTCAAGAAGTCATGTGCCGAGTTTCAAAGTGCTACGATTAATTCTTTACTTGTGGTTTACATTTGTCTGTGGTTACTGTAATAGTGACTGTCTGCGATTAACTGAACATATCCCTATTTCAATTCATTCATTTGAGATACGCAGCTATATTACCTGGGAAAATAAGAGTGAAGGCAGATTCAGATACATGGGTACCCACGCAGGGTTTATGAAGCAAGTGCCATTTACAAGAATATGAATTTTTGACCAGTGTACCTGAAAACTGCAAGATCATTCACATACGTGCCTTTTACTTGCGTTTCTATACATAAAATAAATAATAATGAACAAAATTAGATATATACATTATTTCACAATATAAAACAATTACTCATAAAAATCCAACAAAATACCACAAAATTAAATAAATATTATCACTCTACTTAGTGTATCTGTGAAAAACTCGTCTAGTGAATAATATGCTTTTCTAAAAAGCAAGTTTTTTTCAATTCAATTTTCAACCTCTTGATGGGCTGTGTCCTTAATAATTCAGGTAATTTGTTTTATGTATTTATTACTGAAAAGGGAATATTTTTCTGTATCTATGTGAAGCTGGGCCTACTATTCAGAAGATGTTCTGTGATTTTCTGTTATAACCTGTGTAAGTATAGTTCCATATTTTCAGTTACAAATAGAACTGCTTCATAGATCAATACACTGGTTAGACTGAGAATAATCTTCTTATCAACAAATAATGATCTACAACTGTCTCTTAGTGGAATAGTGGATATATTTTGTGAAATGACTCTCAAAGCATAGCAGTTTGATGACTTTTTAAATCAATAAACTTATAAAAACAATATTTTTCAAACAGATTTTAATTCAGTCACAACTTGACAAATTCGTTAACAATCTCCTTTTTTTGTACATTCCAATTACAAATTCAACTTTTTCAATTTGACAATTTTGTCAAGTAAATCAAAAACCTATACAGTATGTCTTCAACATTCTCCACCCCGTGAAGGACTGGGTTGTTCACAAGTGATCATTTGTAGGTAAAATACATAGCTTCGCCACTGGTGTCATATATTTTTCCTTTTTTTTTTTTTCAATTCTTCTTTTCTTCACACTTCTTTGATTCTGCCCATAAAGCATTCATTCACCATAATAACTATATCTCCAACCTTGACTCGGCTGGACTTTGAATGCCACTTTTTTCCTTGATTAAGGGTAGGTCGGTACTCTATTCGCCACTGCTTACTACTTAAATTGCTCATGATTTCATTATCTTAGTAGCTCTTGAATCTCCAGGCTTGCGTAACAGAAAGTAGTTTCGAGTGATAGTTTCCGGCTCATTTGGGTATACAAATATATATATGAAAAGTCTAGAATTCACAACATATTTTGTCTCGTCCAACAATGTATCTAGAACTTTCTCTTTGGGATTGATCCTCTTCAATGTGATTGTTGAGGCAGTTTTAACTGAACAAACCATATGTTTTCAAATATTTCGCATGTGAGTAGCAGCAGGAGAATTATAAGATTATATTCTTATCCAGAAATTGTACCCATTTTCCCACCTCACGTTCAGATCCAACAAAATGTGTGCCACAGCACACTGCTTTGGTTGCCTTCGTCTAAACATTGAAAATAGGAATATGAAAGACCCCAGTCGCTGAGGAGATAATATACCTATCTGCAGAGATACTCGTTTACCTTTTTGTGATTTACATGCTTGGCAACAGTTGGAGCATATCTTGAGAACTGAACGAACGTGTAGGATCAATTTTTCATCTTCAAGTTATTGACCATGGCTTCTATTCCTTTATACCCAGCTTATTCATGATAATGCTGCATTTGCATTTTAATAAATCGGTGTTTAGGATCTCATTTCGTCAGGTCCATCTTTCTCGGAAAATCTTCCTCTGAGGCGAATAATTTCGTCATTGTCCAAAAATGGTGATTGTCTATAAATGATAGTGCTAGTTCTCCTTAACGTTTTTTCTTCCTTTAGTATTGTCAATTCTTCCTTGAAACTTTCCATTGATTTTTCTTCAGCCACGTATTTAGAGCTTCTTCTGTAAAATACATTTCCAATCGTAGTTTTGTTGATCTATCTTTTTTCTTCTTGAATATTAATCTTCTAAATTGCAGAACTCAAGCTGTTGAACGGATCAGTCTATTTATTTTGGAGGATCTCTCAATGTGAAGTATGTCTACGATTTATGTTGTCCTCTGATTGTCCATGAACGATAGCACCTGGACTTCATTTTCAACCCAGTCATATTCCACTATGCAATGTTCATTTGGCTGTTTTAAGAAACAAGGTAGGCTGAACCTGCAGTTACCATTCAACTGAAGATATATTACTGTAATTTTCTTTGTAGCTTGATTTTCAATATTTTGCCCTGATAGTACCCAATGTGATACATGTGATACATCAGTATTGTCGTGAATTTTCCCTATTCGACATGATACAAACATGGAAAATCTTCTCAGGTCCTAACGAATTTGTTTAAGAACCACCATGGAATCTATCCATGCTTGAGGTAAACTAAGGAAGACCTGAATGGATTGTTCTCTCACTGATAGACAGGGTTAAAAAAATCAGCTATGTTAGAGAAGACAGTTTTTTCGAATGCAGTTAATAACATGGTTGTCACTATGAATAATGTCAATTCCACATCGTACTTGTTTAATCCAGAGTTACTTTCCAATTCAGTGCAAAAACTTCCGCCTATTCAAAAATATAACTGGGGAACGCATAAGTACCAGAAAGATTCGCAAGGTATACCAACATCACTTGAAGATTTTGCAAGGTGGTATGACGAGGAGGTGAATTCAATGGCTTCCACAACTAACCCTTTCCAGAAGATTAGGAATTTTGTCAAGAAGGAATCGGTAATGGTGTCAAAAAAGTCCATCAACCAAAATCGAGAAACCTTTGAAAAATGTGTAATCTGTAGGAACCCAGATCACATAATAGAAGAATGTGGTGTATTTGTCGACAAGCCGGTAGCAGAAAGACGAGAAGGAGCGTTGAAGATGAAATTATGCTTCTTATATCTTTGAGTAGGCCACATTATGAACAGGTGTTCTCTGAAGCCTAGGTGCAGAGTGAATGGTTGTAAAGGAAAACACAACAAATTTCTTCACGTTCCCAGACGCGATCTAAGCACAGCAGAACAAAATGAAAGTAACCCACCAAAAGATAACACAACTTCCACGAACGAGTTTTGTGCCAATGTATGTAATGAAGAAAGAAGTGCTCTTCTAAGAATTGCACCAGTTTACATATGTGGACCTGTCGGAGAAAAAAATATTTGCTTTATTCGATGAAGGTTCCACATGTTCTATGATCGACGACAGTCTCGCAGCTAAACTAAATCTTCCTGGTCCAGTTGTTCTACTTTGTTACCTGTGGCCAAATGATATTACTCATTTCGAAGACATGTCAAGGAAACTCACCTTCAATATTTCTGCAGTCATCAAAAATCCAGCCTTTTATATAATGAAAAATGTCAGAACTGTCCAGAATCTGAATTCACCAAATCAAAAAGTTGATGTTGAAAGACTATGCAGATACCATCCATTCTTAGATCGTGAAATATTGAAATCTGTTGAGAATGCCAAACCTATGGTGCTCATCGGTCAAGACAACTGCGGCCTTATCATACCTCGACGAGTTATTCAACCAAGAATAAACTATCCTATCATGTCTAAATCAAAGTTAGGCTGGACTATTCATGGGGTGGTCAATGATATTTCTGGAGAACACGAGCCTATCCATGCAAATTTATGCTGGAGGAACATAGTTTGAAACTTGAAGTTTTCATCCTGAAGGAAGTCGAAGATATCATTTCAGTAGAAAATCAAAAAATTTCGGAAATCATAGATAAAACTGACAGAAAAAATGGTAGCAGGTATGAAGTCGGTCATTTTGGGAGAAATGAGAATGTTACTCTTCCTGGAAGTAAGATTAATGCGTTTGCCAAGCAGTTCTGCGAGAAAATACAGTATTTTATTAGCAAAGTCTATGAAAGAAAATTAAAAGCTAACGAGGTTGTGAAAAATACTAAAATTGCATACTTTATTGCACGAAGTTCCGATGACAAGAATTTCCACACCAGTTTCGTAACTGCTGAATGCAAAGTTGCTCAAATAAACCAGGAATCCGTTCCAATATTAGAGCTTCAAAAGGCAATACCAGCATGCAGATTATGCAAAACACTTTGTAGTCAAATGGAATATAAACCTGATAAAATCCATACCCGTGTGGGTTAATTTTGAGTGTAAAATTAAAAAAGGAAATTTTGGAAAATGGGCTGTATGTAAAAAATGCAAGAAGGAAATGCAGGGTATACCCTCAAGAATGATTAACTACTCAAGACTATGTACAGGCCATACAGAGACTATCATAGATTCAGAATCGGGAAGTAACTCAAGGGATTCAAATGATGAGGGTTTTTTTTTATTATCAAACAAGCAAACAGGTAATTATGAATTATATCTTATTTCTTTGAAAACCTACAATTTGGTAATTGTTTACTTTATCTAACATCTCAGATTTTTTATATTTTTTTAAATACACTACCGAAAGTTTGATCGATAAAAACAAGAAAGTAGAAATTGATTGAAAGTTTGATTTTGTGAAGGATTCTTGATATGCTTTTTTGTGTTTGTAACCTTTCACAATCTGAAAATGAAAATATATATATATAAAGCTAGGAAAACTTGTTGGGTACACAGCATGCAGGAAGTATACTCTTATAACACTTGTTCCAATATTTCGACAACGTTTATTGTCATCCTCAGGGAAAGAGTGTCGGTGAGGTTATTCATTCTTCTTCTCCCATGCCGACGTTAAAATACCGGTATGAGGAAATAATTTTTCAATTTTATTATAATTGATGTTTTTTAACTATAAAAGTTCAATAATTGTTGATGATGACCTTTAAGGACTCTCACAAATTGTTTTAATATGTACATTGCAATTGTTAACGTCTATTTTATAATATCTATGCACATAACCTCACCGACACTCTTTCCCTGAGGATGACAATAAACGTTGTCGTAATATTGGAACAAGTGTTATAAGAGTATACTTCCTGCATGCTGCGTACCCAACAAGTTTTCCTAGCTTTATCTTAACTGGTCAGCAAAGACTTCATCTCTCCTATATATATATATATATATATATATATATATATATATATATATAAATGGTTAATCCAAAGAAATCTGTACAAGTGTTGCCTGACTATTTCACTCATCTTAAAATTCTCACCTAATCTGACCAATCGGAAGCCAAAGACAACTCGTGTTATCGCGATAACACCAGCTGTCTTTCAATTCTGATTGCGACGTAACCATGACGAAATGAATACGTTTGACAGTTCGATCAATAATAAATATAGCTGGATATGTCAGAATGAGTCGCTTCTCTGCAAATTCAAATGAAATTATGAAACGAAACATAATATTGACGATTTTAATAATTTGTTTATGACTGTCATACATTGTTCGTATTTATATTAATGAAGAAACTTTATTCGTGAAATAGTCTAATAAAATTCAACTCGTGATTGAATTTATCTCATAAGTCTGTCTTTTATTTCTGAACTCAACTGAATTGTTTTGAGAAAACACCACTCGTCCTGCAGATTCGTGGTGTTTTCACGAAGCAGTTCAGTTTCGTTCAGAAATAAATCGACAGACTTATCGCGAAAATTCAATCACTCGTGGTATTACTCCTGATAAGTTACTGCATTCACAAGACTGCTGCCTTGAATGAAATTAGCTTTTGTGAGTAACGTATCCTATGCTGAGTTTTTGGAAGGTTACAAACCCAAAAGAGCATCTCAAGAAAAGAAAGTAGACCTTATACCGCTGAACCGATTGATGTCTTAAACGAAAGAAAAAACTAAAAAACTAAAAAAGTGCATTTTATTTATCAGCAATGAATGTTATTTATAATTGAAGTTACGGCCGCTGAATAATTTTCTCTCAATTGGTGATTTCTCAAATAATAATTGTTTTAAAGTTAACATTCTTAACAAGCTTTCATTATGAATTTTTGGTTTTTCAACATTGGATTTTGGGCAGTGCATACAGTGTCCGCCAGAGCGTTGGCTATATATGAAAAAAATTCAATCACTTGATTCTGCATGTCTGACAACCAAAAAATAAAAATAGTAAAAATACATAATTGACATAGTCTCATGGGTAATAATAATAATTTATTTTTTATTCATTACAGACCGTTCACCTCAATCCTCAACAACAAAGATAACTTCGCCAACAAAAAGTTCTTCCAGGCGTCAACAGGAAATTGAAATAGCAGATATTATGCCAGAGGCATTAACAAGTTCAACAACCAGTACAGAAAAGGGGAACATTTTCCATGAAAATTGAAAAATGAAAAATGTGATTTATTTGTAATATCTAACAGAAAACAACTACTTCCCCAGCACAAGCCAACAGTAGTAGTACTGGCAGTAGTGGCATTATTGGTAGTGGTAGTACAATGTGTTGGGATGATTTTATGAAACAAGTATCAACCAACAATCTATAGAACAAAGTCAAAACAAGCCAAAACCCAAGAGAATTCGACGAACAGAAACATCTCATTAAAATGCTGCCAAAGATGCCGACATAGTCTTTACGTCAGAGTCATATGCGAAATGTATATCTTTACAAATGAGCAGATATTCCTATGCTACAAATGCGCTTTTTATTCATGCAGATAATAAACAGTTTTGTAATATTATGAGACCTGGATATAAACCACCATCAAGACGTCAAATTGAAGGATCAATCTTGGATGATACCTATCAGTCAGTCTTGGATGATACCTATCAGTCAGTCTTGGTGGAGTGTAAACAGAAACTAGAAGGTCAGGTTGTCTCCATATCTTTGGATTGATGGAGCAACATTCATAATGAGCACATTGTGTGTTATTCAATAATGACCAAAAGTGGAGATTCATACTTAGTGTCAACTCTTGATAATTCTGGACATCCACACACTGCAGAATACTTGAAAGAAGTAGCAACTGACGCAATTCAGAAGACTGAGGAAACCTTTGGTGTAAAAGTAAAAAGCCTTATTACAGACAACGCGGGCAACTAATTAAAGATGTTGATATAATTCACTATGGATGTTCTGCCCACATCCTCAATTTGCTTGCAGAAGACCTTAACATTCCAGGGGTCACAGAGCACATTTTGAAAGTCATAAAAGATGCAATGAAGTCATATTTGGATAACCTGGGAATATTGGTACAGTTATGTCAAAATCATGAGGAAGTTATTGATAAAGTCATTATTAGAATAATTAATGATACCCACATTATAAAAAATGTAATAGATATCATGAACCGACTTAATCGCATAGCTATTGCATTAGTATTTTGAAAGATTTAGTAAGATTTGAAAGTGAAAGATGAACCAATTACGATAAAAAAAAGCGTTTGGCAAAAGATAATATATGGGCATTAGGATCACATCATTTGGTGAATATACTGGATCACAGATTCTTAGGACAAAATTTAGCACAGTTCCAAAAACAACAGGCTTTCGATCTTCTAAATTCAACAAACCCAGAATTTGTTCTGCTTGTTATGGCTGTCACTACAAAGTCTTGTCCATTTCCAAAGTATTTATTTTCCGCACAATCCAGACAACAAATCCAATGATTTGGTGGAAATGAGTGGAAATTCCTGACTCTGAATGGACAAAAAAAGAACTCTTACAACTATGTGAGCAGTTATTCAGTGCAGTAGGGGCAACAGCTGGTTTAGAAAGAATTTTTCTCGAGCTCTGGAATAGTTCAATCTAAATTAAGAAATCGTCTAGGCAAAGAAAAAGCCAGTAAGCTAGTATTTATTTTTAAATATTCAAATCGAAATACAGATGAAAATGATGAACTAGTTGCCATGAGTGAAGATGATAATATTGATAATGATGTTTATATTCCTCTTTCCCGATTTTGCAATCCTTAAAAATGTATCAAAAGACAAGTTTTTTATATTACATATTTTAGGAAAAATATTTTTTGTCTCGTTTTTTGTTATTTAAAATCCTACATCTACCTCAAAAAGTAAAAAATTAGCAATACAAAAATGGGAGTTATTAAACTGGATGCATGCACTGTACCTTGACTATAATAATAAAAATAAATGGTAAGTTCAGTCAACGAATAAGCATTTTTTTTCTAAATTTAGCTATTGTGATTTTTATTTTAGAGGTTACCACGATTAATAGCAAAAAAAACGTGGGTTCAGAAGCCAGTCAGTTCTGTATACTCTGTGGAAGTGATACTTTTTTATTGATTGAAAGTTTGATTTTGTGGAGGAAATCCAGTTCTTGTCATGATTTTTTGGGTTTATGACCTTCCACTTTTTTGTTAGTTTTCCATAATTCCTCCACATAATTGTACATGGTTTAATTCAAACACACGTTTCTCATATATTTAATCTCCTTACTGAAGACAAAACTTGTGACATAATTATAGAATAAGTTTTTATTCTTATAAAAAAAATAATAAAAGGTATTTTCTGTGAAATTGTTTTCTGTGTTATGAACTTACCTAACACTAGACCGTACTAAATCAAGGGAGTCTGCAATCTGCAATATTACAATGATCCAATAGGCTATTGACCTAAGTTCTTCAGCCCATTGTTATTACATAATCAATACCTTAAAACATAAATACACGTTATAAACAAATAAGTTTTCACAAATTCTATTTGAAAAAAAAGTTTGTGTACAGATAAAAAAAATAGTTAATTAATTTAGTTGAGGATTTCATAGAAGAATTTATTGTCCAAGAATAATTTCTCATTGAAGAAGTAAAATCACAAAACTATAAGTATAAATAAATATTTGTACAAGACATAAAAAATACCAATAGTCACAATAATAGAGATACAAATATATAAACAGTGCCCTAGCATATCAGAGATGTGATTGAATAACAGTACAAACACAAATAAAATTAAAATAGTTATAATAAAACATGGTTACATATATTATATGCCCTGTCATACATGTAAAAAATTTAATTATTAAAACATAAGTATCTTATATCGCAATTACGTTGTTTGCGATATGTCAGCATGGTATCAAGAAGTAGATTCTTTACCGTTCTTCTAAAAATTTTCTACTTGAATATTGTGTTCATACATTGTGAGACTGTGATGATAGGGTTGGATGGCGATTGAAGAGGACAAAACAACCAACTCTAGATACGAATTGGAAGCGGCAGTGATGCACAGTTTTGCTGCTCTCACTCCTATTGAACTAATTAATTCGGCAAAAAACATTCAGAAAAGGTGTCGCCTGTGTGTAGGAGAAGCTGGTAGACATTTCGAACACCTCCTGTGAAGAAATATATTTCATTGTTTGTTCTTTATCATTATTATTATTATTGTTGGAGTTTCATTCATTAGTAGTGAATATAATATAAATTGTTATCAGTTTTATTGAAACTATGAGTTTCAATTACTGCTGTGAAACACTTTCTCAACATTTTATAGCTACTAGTGAATAATTGCTTTTTGTTTTATCGCCGCGTTATGCAAAGCCTACTGGTTCAAAGTGTGTGTTTCTACATGAAAAAACCTAAAAGCTCTGTATTTCAAAAATGACTAGCAAAACATCAAGTGTGCTATATTTTTAGAAAGGTAATTTTGAGCTCTATTGAAATATGCAGGAATATACAGGGTATCTCAAAAAATAAATTACTTACATTATTGAATTCTAAGTAAAAAAGTGCTCTGGAAATGTATTACAGAAACAAGGAATTTTTGACAAGAAAAACAGCAACTTTTCAAAATTTGCACATTTTGAAACATACGCTGTAACTCAGAAACGATGATAGATATCAATATGCGGTTTTCAGCATTAAGTTTGTCATAAAATTTAACCCTCAGACACAGCCATCAGTTTTCATCTTTCATGGGTGAAAACAGGACTTTTCCTTTAAAAGTGTCCAATTTGGCCCACCTTGTACAGTGTTTGGTGCCACGAAAATGCCAAACTAAAATAAATACAGGCACAGACCAATAATTCATTTATTATTTTGAACCAACAATTTTTTTTTTTTTCGAAAACTGCAATAAAACTAATGTGAGAATGAAAAATTATTAAATAAGTATCTGTCATTGTTAATTGACCTAGATGCTATTGTTTGCATAACTATCGTAATGGTAGCAACGTAATAAATAATAAACAGAACGTAATAGTATATTGTACAATGAGCGTGAAATGACACACATTTCCCACGAGTAGGTTTATGCAATTTGATAGTACGAGCGTAGCGAGTACTTCAATAGTTCATTTACCTAAGAGTCACACTTTTTATCATGAACTTTTCTGCCGTCGTGATTCCTATAATACACACGACTTAAAAAAGGAATTGAAGATACAAATATTGAAAATTATAATAAAAATCGAATACTAATCGATTTCCTAAAAGAAAAAAAAAGTAGGTGGTTACTTGGATTTGAACCCTCGTTTCCAACCATTCAACGACCATCACCTGAATCAACTCTCGCTGATACGAGCGCACATAATAAATCCTTTAAATTAACTGCTATAGACATTTCCTGCCAACTATATGAAAATATAGAATTCGATTGTCATCAATCTTTATATTGAAATTAGCGGTGTCAATGATTACTTATTTTTTAAACGAATTTTTTAAATACTGATGTGAAAGGTCAAATTATTAGACAAACGTTAACAAACTTGATTCGATCTTATTTTATTTATCATCATAAAATTCGTTAATACCTATAATGACAGTCTAGTAGTAAATGAAAGTCGTGGGAAATGAAATATACTGTACTGAACTGAAATGACCATTACAGTACAGCTCGCGATGTAGAAATGAAGAAGTGTATACAATCGTCCTACTTCCTTGATAGATAAAGCGCATAAAAGGGGCATATTTCTATGTGGTCGTGGAAAAAAAGTCTTTTACGTTCTAGAACATGAAAGTATTTTCTGCTGAGTGTCGCTAACTGAGAATTTTTTTTTTTATAAAGGTGGTTTTCTGAATTCCTATTCCATATAAAAGTGCACCCCTACTCATTCCTGTAAAGAAAGACTTTAGGCAAAATGACTGAAATTTTTCCTAAATACGACTCTGTCCATAGTCGTGTTTTATCTCCTGTTTCTTTAATCTAAGCTTGTAATGTATGCATCTACTTGACCCTCGACAACTATAATTCCCATTAGCGTTATTTTTCAAGGGGGTTACCGTAAATATATGTATATTTTACTTTGTTTATCATTTTTTTACAATATTTACAGATATAATTTTAACTAACTTTATGAGCAACTAGTAGTGAACTCAACTTATTCAGCATCTTTTGTTCTTTGCCTCGACCGGCTGCACCTTTACGAGCAACCACCAGAAGCCTACACGAGACTTGTGTGATTTAGGGAAGACGAGGCTCTTACCTTTTAACGTGTGATACCATACACGGAACCGGTGACCGAGCTCGGATTTTAATCAAGGCCCTTTTGGTTGAGAAGCGAGCTCTCTACTAGCACAACAACCATGCTTTTTCATTTTTTATATGAATTGAATCATAACTTGTTTACAACTCTGATTTTTACTAAATATTTACTTGGATTATTTTTCACAGAGTACAAACATACCCTTGAAACTGCACCTGATGAGGATGAATCAGAAGCTGAACTTAGTGACAGTGAAATTGAAAAGAAGAGAGAAATGATGAAACAACGTTTGTTAGATAAACAAGAGGAGGAGTTCATGGCTAAAGAAGAAGAGAAAGATGATTCAGACTCTGAAGAATCATCTGAATATGAGGAATATACAGACTCTGAAGAAGAAACAGGTAATGCAATAAAACAATGATATATCTGTATTGCTAGATTAGATTCGTAACGGGTAGGTTTTTGTGCTTGAAACCTACAAATTTGCTTTTGAATCATTTCCCATAGCACAAGACTTTTTTTTTTCAAAAAAATGTTTGAATAATTTCTAGCAGTTTTTCAACTCCCATTGATGTTTCCAACACGACTAAATTTTCACTGCATTATTTCGATCTCCCCCCCCCCCCATATTCCTGCGGCATACAGCACTATGGGTTTGATGACCTTTTCGTAGATTGTCTTAAGGATGTCTCTATCGATTCCCCATTCCCTGCCTGCTATCACGAATAGCTTGTTTTCCACCTCTTGAGTTTTTGACCTGATGTATATTACATGCTCGATCCATAGCATCTTTTTGTCTATAAACAAGCCTAGGTACTTTATGTTGTCTTGAGCCGTTGGCCGTTGTGAAGTCGTCTAGTTGAATTACTGGTGGAGGCTGTGCTGTGTTGTGATGTGTTATGATGTGTTGGAGTTTATTGATCTCTCCAGCAGGAAACTGGCACGTATTGACTATATTGACGGTCTAAATGAGAGAACAAAATGATTAGTCGGCAAGTCTAGCTGATAATGTGAAACCGGAGCACGTGTCACTGAAATTCAATACGGGTTCAGTGACCTAGTTCAAGGTTATACGTTACGTGCACGTGTCAAATATCGCGTTACCTGGAATTCGATAACATCCGGTTACAAGTCTACACAGCGAAATTCGATACGGGTTCAATGGCTTCTTTCAAGGTTATATGTGCACCTGTCAGATATTTGCTGATGACACGTTTCCGGTTTCAAATAAGTCTCAACAAGTTGAAAAAATTCACGGGTTCAGTGACCGTTTTCAAGGTCAATAAGTGTAGATATCAGGTTACCTGGAATTTGCTGACCTCATATTTCTGGTTGCAAGCAAGTCTGAACAAGTTGAAGGAATTTGATACCTGTTCAACGACCTCTTTCAAGGTCAATGATTGCACGTGTCAGATATAATATTTCCTGGAATTTGTTAACATCGGGTCACATGTCTAGATCAGCAAAATTCAATACGGGTTCAACGACCTCTTTCAAGGTCAATGAGTGCACGTGTCAGATATTATATTTCCTGGAATTCGATAACATCCGATTACAAACAAGTGTTAACAAGTTGTAGGAAATTCGAGATGGGATCGACGACCTATTTGAAGTATTAGAGAGCAAAAGGAGTCAAGGTCAAAACCCATGAGAGAGCAAAAGGAGTCAAGGTCAAAACCCATGAGAGAGGCAAAGAAGTCAAAACGTATGAAAGAACAACGGGAGAAGTGCACGTGTCAGATATCATATTTTCTGGAATTCGCCGACATCATACTTCCTATTATAAACAAGTCTCAAGAAGTTGCAGAAAATTCGAGATGAGTTTCAGGGAAACATACATTTGTTCGATGCCAATATTACTTAAATTATGAAGATAAATGAACGATTTTTTAATATTTATAATTGCCATCCCCTCTACACTTTTTCATATTATATCATAACAAGGAATGTCCTTTCAACTTCAGTTTGTTCAAAGCGTTCAATATATTCACAAATCTCATAATTTTACAAGCCATTTGGCAAGGTATTATGTTATCCACCCAATGATGCTGAAAAAGTTTTCATATGCATCGATGGTACGTGGAATGAAACTTGGCCATCCAATTGGGTGAGAATGATTGCATTTGAAATTGATAATGTGTAAACCTTAAAAACTTCAACACCACGAATAGCACAAATTATAAGTTATCGATAAGAAAAAATAGTTCTACTTATTGAAGTGTGAACATGACCTAATTCTATATTTTATATCCCTGCCTATCCCTGCCTATCTTTTATCTTTACGTCTTGTCAAAGTTACCCGCCTTTTTATTATTACTACTTGAGCTTACGTGGTAGACATGTTACGATTACGAAAGTAATGTTATGTGAACCAGAACATTTGTACACTTTTATGTTTCAATAAAACTGAACTACAAACCACTGCAGTCTTTTATAACAATAGGTTATTGGCCCAGATGCATTGGTTCTGTTTAGAGTATTGAGTTTTTAAGTGTGGTCATTTGGAAATATAAAGTATCACAGGAGCATGGCGTCATCAGTGGAAAAAGCTGCTTTAAATGTAAAGCTCTTTGATGATTCAGGTTTTTCTACCTGGGAATATCAGGTGAGGCTTATTTTGGAGCAGAGAGAGGTGCTGGATGTCTTGGAGACCTACCCTCCAACAGATGCTGCGGAACTAGTAACCTACAAAAAGGTTGATGTTAAGGCCAGGTACACAATCGTTCAGTGTCTTGCTGATAACGTCGTGGAAATTATAAAAGAAAAGAAAAGTGCCAAAGATATGATGGAGACCCTGAAGTCCACATACGAGAAGACTGGCATGGCCACGCAAATACAACTGTAGAAGAAACTACGAAGTTTACAGTTCACAGGCAAGGAGACACTAAACGAATATATCATTGAATTCGAAAAGACTGTCACAGATTTGAGAAGAGCTGGTGGTAAGCTAGAGCAGAGCTAAGTCATAACACAACTTCTATGCGGAATGCCAGATGAGTACCAGTCTGTTGTTACAGCAATTGATGTACTCTTCAGTCAAAAATCTACTGATATTACATTGGATTTTGTGAAGAATAAACCTCTCATGGAGGAACAACGGCAAAACAAGAATACAGATAATGGTAAGGAAACATCTCATGCCTTCGTGAGCCACTCTAAAAGACATACTTGGCAGAAGCCAGGAGTATACACAAATTTCAAAGGCAGATGTTATCGGTACAGTGAAAGGGGCCACAAAAAGATTGACTGCCCCAAGAATTTCAAGAATACACTTGAAAAATGAAATTGAAATAGAGTTCCAATATATATGTCCAATTCTCAAAGTAATGAAAGACATATAGATGCCATGCCTATACCTACATAAATACCTGTTTTGAAGTGAACATGAACTATCCTTTTCTATACAATTTGTGGGCGAGGGGGTGAAACTGTATGAACAGTTTGTTTACATTTAGAGTAAGAAGGTCCATAATACAAACGAATAATGACAACTTGACCCGAATGAAATGAGTGGACATAAACGAAACTACCCGATTGAATACGCACTTAAGGCTCTTGCTTGTAAACAAACAAAGTTGCTGGAAAAGGCCACTCTATTGTCTTTTGTTATTCTGAGGTCCAATTGAATAATTATATACCTTAATTGATAAATGAACAAAAAATAGGTAATTCGAACTACCATTGTCACATTTCATTTTTGTCTCAGGTGTATTGCTTCATGACTTGATCACAACCTATGCAACAAATTATATAGTTAACACACATTTGTCAAAATTCATTTTATTTCATTTCCATTGAGGTAATCCGGTTTGAAATCATGGTCCGATTCAATGAAATATCTTCATTGGATACCTCCAATCATGGGGCTGATTTGTATTTTTCCTATGATCGTGGTGTGCAATCAATTCCTACTGTTTCAATAAAATAGCTTCACCGGAAACTCTTAGTAATTATCGTTAATAATAAGAACCTGATTTTCACACATTTCTATTCCATCGTGGATTGTCATGAGAAAACAAAATATTTTTACTTGATTTGCATTTGACAACTTTACTGTTATTGCTAGAAAGAAAGAAGAAAGAAAGAATTTATTCATCATTGAAAATTTCATACATGTATCGGATACAACATGAAACCTTATCAGACTAGTTAAAGAAATACAGATAATATAAATATTAAAAATGTAGTTAAAATTACAATAAAACATCAAAAGATTACACTTACTAACAGATTAAAATCATGTATAGAGAACCACTACATCACCTAGCTGTGAGATACTCTTCCAACGAATAAAATGTATTTTCACATAGATAATTGAATAATGTTGTTTTGAATATCTTGAAATTCTTTATTTCGCCAAAAACCCTATTGAAATGATTATAACATATAATTCCTTGATATATTGGAGAGTTCTGCCCAACACTGAGCCTAGAAAATGGTAATCGAATGTCATTATTATGTCGTGTATTGTGATCATGAACTTCAATACTTTTGACGTAACTATCCTGTTGTTTTCTGATATTCATAATCAAAAGATATATATAAAGAGACGGTAAAGTAAGAATTGACAATGACTTGAAATAAACTCTACATGAAACATCATTTCGAACACCCATCATGCATCTTATAATTTTCTTCTGAGCAATGAATACTTTATCAATATATGATGAACTACCCCAGAAAATCAAGCCGTATGCAAGTGCTGACAACACCAGACCATGATATGCCATTCTGAGAACATCTGAAGATACAGTGCTTTTCAGCTGTCTGATGATAAAATTGATGCTACTTAATTTCCTAACCAGAATTTCGATATGATTTCTCCAAGTCAATTTCTCATCAACTGTTACACCTAGAAATTTTATACTCGAAACTTGTTCAATTGATTCATGATTTATTTTGACAAGAGGGCTTGCATTACAACTGATGTTTTTCTGTTGAAAAAGCATAAAGTATGTTTTGGAATTATTCAGAATCAATCCATTATTCAGACACCATTCGAAGAATTCCTCAGCACAAACGTTACTTAGTTGAATGGTCTTGCCTAGATTATCTTGTGATATTATATGGTTTGTATCGTCAGCATAAATTATGGTATCTTGTGGCGAACTACATGATAAACTCATGTCGTTAACGAATATGATAAAAAACAGTCAAGTATATAAGAGTAATGAAGTGTATAGAGTATTTTGAAAAAGTACCGTTCGAACGGATAATGCTGAACTGTTACATACATAACATGACGTGATGGGTTTATTTTAAATATATGCATTGAAACTATGGTGTTAAATAATATTTTAATACTTTTATGTATGATTTACTCTATTGAGTAACTGTATTTTAGTGCTCATTTTTATTGTTTATTTTGTGTGTTCTGACCTGTTGGAGTAGTCAGTATTTTCCAGTATTGTTTAGTATCACTTGACTCATTGTAAAAGAAAACTATTTCAATAAAATTTTGATTGATTGATTGATTGATTGATCTCAGAAATTGTCTTGGCGCACTGTGCTGGATTTCCAGAAGAGAAACACTATTTTCCATGAAAATTCTGTCTAAAGATGAAAATTCAAAGAGGTCGCTATAGGATGGTTCATTATGAGATAAGTAAAGCCAGCAGAGGAATTTGGTATGTTTGATGTTAGTCGTCTGTTAACGTGCGTGCGTGTATGAAGAAGAGTTGGCATCGGATAATCGATTTGCCACAGATAGTTGCTAATGAGTAATTCACGAAATGTATTGTATATGAAATGAAAATACCTTTCTATGGATTTGATTCTGTTGATATTAGAACCTACATTCTCCCAAGTTATCTATGGAATATTATTTATTGTTTTATATAGTAACGATTATTGATAGATAAAAAAAAGTTTGTAGAGTTGTCAAATAAAAACCTTCCACAAATTCGTATATTTCTCGACATATTACAAGGAAACAGTTCATTTTCCAACTGGTTATGGGCCCAGTTATCGCGTGATCGAGAAATACACAGTTTATAGTTCAAAGTTTTTTAAAACTCTGGTTAACTATCTGAACAAGTGGAAGCAGAATGTCTTCAAGCAGTTCGTTTTTATCTGTGGAGAAGCTGAAAGGCCATGAAAATTATGATACTTGGAAGTTTGCTACTCAGACATTACTAGAACACGAGGAGCTTTGGGAATGCGTCACTGGCCAAAACCAAGACAATAACAAAAACAACACTCCGGACTCACCAGAAGAGTAGGTTTGCTCAGAACTCTAATCACTACCAAGCTGGAAGAAAGTGATTTTGTAGAGAGTTATGTAAACAAAATTGTCTCCACCGCCCATAAGTTATCTGGAATCGGAATGAAAGTTAGCGACGAATGGGTTGGCACCCTATTATTAGCTGGTTTACCTATAACAGCAAATGCCATTAAAACGAAGCTTTTACAAGATGTCAAGCAGGAGAAAGAAACTTCAGATTCATTAGCCCTGATCAGCAGAAAATTTTGCCACAAAAAGAAGGATTTCCGAAGTAAAGGGGTGCGATGTTATTCGTGTAATAAATTCGGTCATCTGGCTTCACAATGCCCGAATAAAAAGAAAACGCAAGAAAATATCTTTATACGTCCCTTGTCGTCAGTGAAACAAGTACCGAAGAATGGTTCATCGACTCAGGAGCATCTGCACATATGACTGCGAGAAAAGACTGGCTCGAATGTATGATGAAACCAAATGCTTCAGAAATAAAGATTGCTGATAATACTTGCTTACCTGTGGATTGTATCGGCAATGCAAAGTTGGCCCTCTTTTCCAACGGAACCGTTACTGCTTTATGTTCCCAGTCTGTGCACAAATCAGTCAGTAAAATGGTGAAGAATGGCAACTAGGTAATTTTTGATGAATCAGGTTGCAGAATATACAATTCAAGTAATGAACTGATAGGAACTGCCTCTCTTGTTGGAAATATGTATAAACTAGATATGCAAAGAAAGTGTCAGAGTGTTCTTACCGATGTCATTATGGAACAAGATTTATGGCACAGAAGAATGGGACACCTCAATCATCAAAGTTTGAAGTTACTCAGCAGAGGACTAGTAACCGGTGTTAATTTCAAATCTTGTGCATCGAATGAACCTTGTGTTATATGTTTAAAAGGCAAACAGACTCGTCAACCTTTTAAACACGGAGGAATTCGGGCATCTGTTATTTTAGAATTAGTCCATACTGATTTATGTGGACCCATGTCCGTAAACTCTCTAGGTGGTGCTCGATACTTTTTAATATTGGACGATTTCAGTCGAAAAGTTTTTGTGTATTTTATTAAGAACAAAAATCAAGTTCCTAATAAAATCAAAGAATTCAAAGACTTTGCTGAAACTCAGGATCAGAGGAAAATGAAAATTCTCCGAAGTGATAATGGAACCGAATTTTGTAATTCAAATATCAATACTTGAAGAATTGTGGTATTCAGCATCATACCACAGCACCTTACACACCGGAGCAGAATGGACGCAAAAATCGATCTATAGTTGAGAAAGTTCGATGTATGCTATTTGACGCTGAACTGGACACTAAATTTTGGGCAGAAGCAGTCGCTTCGGCAGTGTATGTTTTGAATCGTTCACCAAGCTTCGCCATAGATAAAACACCCGAAGAACTTTGGACAAAGAGTGTACCGGACTTGAAACACTGTAGAGTTTTTGGATGCAACGCGATGGTCCATATTTCAAAACAGAAACGAAGCAAATTAGAACTAAAATCTGTCGAATGTATATTTTTGAGATACTGCGAAAATTCGAAAGCATATCGTTTATTTTATCTGAAAACTGAAAAAATTGTCATTTTTCGAAACTTGTCATTCAAAACGAGTCGCACAGCAGAGTTCAGCTTGTTTGAAATCAAGTGACAATGACGGAGTGATTGTCAATGTCAGAGAAAACGAAAATTCCGAAAGTTCTCATGAAATAATTATTGCTTCAAATTCCGCTGGAGCAGAGGTTTCTGCAGAATCTCATTCAGAAAACAGTGTCGAAAATTTATCTGAAAGTAATGAAAAAGTGGGAGAAGCAGGTCCTTCAGCAGAAAACCAAATAAGAAAATCTTCAAGAGTTCAAAAGCCGTCGTAATGAAAGATTTTGTAACTTTTTCTGCTTTCGAAGTTGCTGAACTTCCCGACCCTGTTTCTGCCGAAGAAATTTCTTCAAGATCCGACGCTTTCCTTTGGGAAAATGCTATCATGGAAGAATATGAAGCCCTAATTGACAATGAAACGTGGTTTTTGACGGATTTACCAGAAGATAAAAAACCCGATAGACTGTAAATGGGTTTTTAAAACAAAAAGGGATTCCCAAAGAAAAATAATTAGATACAAAGCACGCCTAGTGATAAAAGGTTGTGCTCAAAGAAAGGGAATAGACTATGAAGAAACATTCCCCTGTGGTTCGATACACATCAATTCGTTTTCTGGTGCCTTTATCTGCAAAATATGATCTTCAAATCGATCAGATGGATGCAGTTACAGCTTTTTGCAAGGTGATTTATCCGAAGAAGTTTACATGCTTCAACCAAAAGGCTTCAGTGATGGTAGTCACAAGGTATGTCGCTTGAAAAAGTCGTTGTACGGTCTGAAGCAAGCCAGCAGGATCTGGAATTTGAAATTAGACACAGCTTTGATAGTATTCGGATTGAAAAAGTCAAACGTGGATTCATGCATATATTGATACGAATAAAATTTCAATAGTTGCAATTTATGTGGATGATCTAATGATTTTTTGGAATGACATTGTTTCGAAAAACAATCTGAAGCAGTATTTAATGGAAATGTTCAAAATGAAAGATATCGGAGAAGCCAGATTCATTTTGGGAATGCAGCTGATTCGAAACAAAGTCAATAATACAATTTCCATTGACCAGAGTGCATATATTAAAGAAATTCTAGCAAGATTCAGAATGAGTGATTGTAATCCCGCAGCAACTCCTATGGACTGTAACCAAAGGCTATCAAAAGAAATGTCTCCAACAACTTCTTCAGAAATAGAAGAAATGAAAAGTGCTCCCTATCAAGAAGTCGATTCAATTCTATTTGCAGCCCAAGTATCACGTCCAGATATTAGTTTTGCAGCAAGTTTTCTGAATCGTTTCAATAATAATCCAGGAAAACCTCATTGGTTAGCAGCCAAACGTGTTCTAAGGTATTTAAAAGGCACTATCGATTACAAATTAGAGTACAGCAGAGACGGAAACGAAAATTTAGTTGGTTATTGCGATGCCGATTGGGCTGGTGACAGTAGTGACAGAAAATCGACATCTGGGTATATTTTCATGCTTCAAGGTGGATGTATATCATGGAATTCGCGGAAGCAACCAACTGTAGCATTATCTACCGGTAAATCTGAGTATATTTCACTAGCATCAGCTGCTCAAGAAGCTATATGGCTGAAAAATTTGGAAAAAGAAATAATACGTGGAGCCGAGAATGTCATTACCCACTGTGACAATAAAAGTGCCTTGCATCTAGCTGCGAAAAATACTTACCATGCTCGATCAAAGCATATTGATGTTAGCGGACATTTTTACGAACCCAGTTATCTTTGGGGAATATTATTTATTGTTTTATATAGTAACGATTATTGATAGATAAAAAAAAGTAGAGTTGTCAGATAAAAATCTTCCACAAATTCGTATATTTCTCGACATATTACAAGGAAACAGTTCATTTTCCAACTGATTCTTATACGAGGATATCTCTAGTAAACCTTCAAACTCTAGAATATGATAGGCAGAAACTTTCCTTGATGCTCTTCCTTCGTAATATTTTAAATAATGCCATTGACTGCTCGGAAATTCTAGCTAAATTGTTTATACATGCTAATCTCTGTAATACTAGAAACAGGCAGTTTTTCTACGCGCAAATCACCGAATCAACTATGGGTAGCACTGCGTTTACATCTAGACTCCGAAAAAACTATAAGGAACATTTTAATTCAAGTGACTTGAAAATATGGAATGTTTCATGTTGTGCACGTTGACTTTTACTTTTAACCTCAAGTTATCTGTCCCGATGAAGGAATAAATATAGTTCCGAAAGCTTGACAATAAGTATAACAAAGAGTTTTCTTTGACAAAGCCCAGTGATTTGACTGCATCCTCAAGATTGTCCAAAGTTTTTCTATATATATATGTATATATATATATATATATAAATGTGTATATATGTTTTTGTATTTAGTTATATATGGTTTTTTACCTACGAACCATTTAGAATAATTATATGTTATTCTTTGGTGTACTATCATGAATGAATAAAAAGCTGACTGGAAATTATCGGCCAAACACTGAAACATGGAATAATCTTGGTATTTCACCAGGCGATGGAGACCATCTACCACCTATGGTTATCTTTTTTGCCTCTCACAACAGGTAGTGGGTGGAGTGAATAAACGTGAGCAAATGCTAATACTCAAGGTTTTCTGAGACATATTTATTTGTACAATTGAAATAAGAAAAAGATCAATCTATAGTTCAAGCATTTTTTCAGTTTTATTCACCTGACCCAGTATTAACCATGGGGCTATTCTTAGTCCGCCCTTTACAGAACAACAACATACACATTATGATAATAATAGTATCATTGTTTTAAAAATCAAAAAGTGCTTGTACTCTGTTAGACTTCCTTCCACTTCCTGATCAACTCAAGTTTTGTATTGCCCCTTGATTGCACTTGAAACAATTATCATCCACTGTAATATTTGATGAATCCACCGACAGCCTAAAAAAAGAATCGGTTTCAATAAAAAAAAGTAAGCATGTTTTTTTCACCAAAATTTTTCAAGATATGGGTGTAGTTAATCACTATGCTTTGCAGGTTATGCTTTTATTTATGATTTAGATTTGTGTAATGAGATTATCTGAGAATTGGTAGTATAGCTTTGCTCCTCCGCCTTGGAAAAATATTTGTTTTAGTGAACCAAATTTTTTTTCAGGACCCAGGCTAAAACCAGTATTTGTTAGAAAAAGAGACAGAATCACCATAATGGAAAAAGAGAAAGAAATTCAGAAACAAAGGAAAATAGAAGAAGATTCTCAGCGTCAAGCTGAAGAGAGAAGAAAGCAAACTTTACGCCTGGTAGAGGAGTCTATTCGTAAGGAGCAGCAACTAATAAATAAGGAAACAAATGAACCGAATATAAATGATGTTTGCACTGATGATGAAAATGATGAGGTCGAATACGAATCTTGGAAGCTACGAGAACTGAAACGAATAAAAAGGGATCGCGAAGAACGAGAAGCAATAGAAAAAGAAAAAATAGAAGTAGAAAAGTTGCGAACAATGACAGAAGAAGAACGACGCATTCAACTACGACTAATGCCAAAAACTGTTACAAATAAAGCTGCAAAGGGAAAATACAAGTATTTACAGAAGTATTACCATAGGGGAGCATTTTATCTAGATAAAGAAGATGAGGTGTATAAGAGAGACTTTGCTCAAGCAACTCTTGAAGATCACTTTGATAAGACTATTCTTCCTAAAGTTATGCAGGTGAAGAACTTTGGTAGATCGGGAAGAACAAAATATACCCATTTGGTAGATCAAGACACCACTCAGTTTGATTCTCCTTGGTCCACAGAAAATGCTCAAAATATCAAGTTTCACTCGCAGCAGGCCGGTGGAGTCAAACCTCATTTTGAGAAGCCGTCATTGAAGAAGAGGAAAAAAGAATAATGATTGATATGGTGTTTTTCATGATCACCAACATAAACTGTCAAGTTGAATGTTTTCGTGTAAGTATCCTGTTTTAAACTATTCAAGAGATATATAAGAAAGCATAAAGACTTTCAGATGATAGAAATAATAATATGATGATTTTAAATTCTTCCTTTGTAAATAAAAAATTCCTTTCAGTTCCTTTTATTTGGTTTCAAATATAAAAAAAATCTTTATTGGAAAATAACCAAATATGTTTCAACCACTGAATAAATGAAACTTTTTTTCAGTCTTTTTTTTTCATCATCATTAGACTCCTTTATTGTCACGGTTTTAAACAAATTGTACTAACACAGTATTGCTATTGATATCTTATGAAGTATACATATTCATACATAAGATACTTTATTTTTCAAGAAATAGAAGCTACCAAAAATACCAAAACTACGTTCTCTCACCCTATACTAAGTCTATTATTATTTGTTTTTTATTTTACTACTAATAATTTGTTTCTTATTATCAATAATTTTATTCAATATTTGTTGATATGTAAATATTGTTATATCAAAATAATATTTAAACATTGATCCAAGAACCTGTCATCCAATTAGTCCAAGACCCAGAGCTTTTAACCTGACATTAAATCCCATGCTAATGATTTTTGGCACAAAGGTAGAGTAATAATAGTACTTTAAGAAAAAAAATTGTTCTGCAGGCGGGCTGTTCTGGAAAGTGTCGAAAATTCCCGGAAAACACCCCAAATTTTGCTATAGTGTTATGAGCAAAGTTGTAGAGCGTAAAAATCTGGACAAAAAATGTATTTACATTGTATATCTACCCCCTGTGTTGTTGCTACCTACCGTATTCATTCAGTTGACACTGACAGTATGTAATAAATAGTTAGAACTTGGTTGTCTCGTCATTTCCTCGTATTGCAACATCTCCAGCAATACTCAATAATTGGCGACGTAGGAAAAAAATCGATTGACTGATTTCACGTTAAAACAACAAGTCTATCACGCACAAGTCAAACTTTCCGCTGTTCTAGTATCGAGAAGTGAAAATAGCAAGAATGAATGAATCTCAATTGAAGAAATTAATGGAAGCATTTACTGCCTCTCAAGCTCAGATGGTACAAACTTTGGTTCAGCAGTTACGTAGTGATCCTGAAAAGGATAACCTTGCCAAAGTAAGCCTGTTCGAAAACTTCGATCCTCTCAAGGAAAAATTTACATGTTATATTGAGAGATTTGAAAATTACTGTACCATGAAAAACTTATCTGAAAACGAGAAAAAAGCCCAACTTTTATGTGGCTCTATTGGATCTACGCATTATAATGCCCTAGCTGTTTTTCTAGGACCAGATAAGTCAATTACATCGCTAGAATATAAAACTCTCGTCGCAGAACTAGAAAAAATGCTCACGCCTAAAAGAAGCATGATTGTGTCCCAACACTATTTTCTAAATATCCACCAGAAGGAAGGTCAATCAATTTCTGAATTTGTTGCCGCACTACAGCTATTTGTGAGTTCAAAGTAGAGTGTTCATGTAGTAAAGCTATTTCAGTGAATGACATGTTTCTCAGAGCGCAGTTCATTAGAGGATTGCGTGATAACTGGATAAGGGAACAACTTCTACAGTCTGCAGTGGCTAGTTTCGATAAAATTTTGGAAAAAGCTACAGCTTTGGAAGCTGCCCGCATCGAAAGTGCTGAACTTTCAAAACCGTCAAATTCAGGTCCCGCTACAAGACATAGTGACACGAACCGCCTCACTGGGACATCACAACGTTCTCGCCGTGATTTCAGTAACAGTTATCGCAAACGTGACAGTTCACGGAACAACTTGCAATATCGCCACCGATCGCGTAGCCCTCGTTTCCGTTTTCAAACCAGGAATCGCATCGATTATAAAGCATTAGGCATACAGGATTTGTGTACAAGATGTGCTAAAAACTCTCACTGACTGGCTGAATGCCGGATTGACTATAATGCAGTTCACTGTACCTCTTGTTTCACGCGTTTGCATAGCCACACTTTCGCAAAATTTGAAACCTAGTAGATCGGATTCCGCAAATACAATCACTGATGTAGAGTTGGTTGATCGACCTTATGGTATTTCCTGCCTTGATACAGAAGTTGTTGAACTGTTCGAAGTTGTTACAGATGCTGATAAGTATATTATTACAGTTTTCATCAATGGCAAATCGCAACGCATGGAAGTTGATACTGGAGCTAGATTTTCACATTTGAACGAAGATGATTTCAACAAGCTTAATTTATAGTTGCCAATCAAGCCCTCTAACATGATTTTCAGGTCGTATTATGGGAATTTAATACAACCAAAAGGGAAGGTCTGTTATAGTAACTTACAGAAATAAAGAAACCCGCAGTGATTTGTTCATTGTTCCAACAGGTCATACTGCATTGTTGGGTCGAGAATGGATCAGAAATCTTGACATAGAACTAAAGGAGATTGACACTGTGAGTCAATATGTCTCCAGTCCACCTTCAATAAATTTAGTTGAAGTACCTGAAGAGATAATCGCCGAGTTTCCAAATGTTTTTTCCGAGAAGATCGGATGTGTGCCAAATTATGAAGTCAAGTTACAGCTACGACAGGGGGCCAAACCCATTTTTACAAGAGAGCGCCATCTTCCATATGCCTTACGTGCCCGTGTTGAAAAGGAGTTGGATTCACTTGAAGCTTCAGGAATTATCACACCTGTTACAACCAGTGATTGGAGTTCCCCTCTCGTCGTGATACCAAAAGCAAATGGAGGAGTACGCTTGTGTGTGGATTACAAATGTGGGGTTAACAAAAGGTTGATTTCTGCGAGTTTCCCAATTAGACGAATAGACGATATACTACACAGTTTACGTGGGTCCAGGTACTTTTGTAAAATCGATTTATTCAAGGCTTACATGCACTTGAAAGTCTGTCCAGAGAGCGCTCAGATACAAACTATAGCTACCCATCGGGGAATGTACAAGATGAACCGCCTCAGTTTTGGCATTAAAACCGCACCAGCTGAGTTCAACCGAGTGATTTCGCAAGTTATTCAAGGGTTACCAAAGTCTGAGGCATATTTTGATGATATAATCTGCCATGGAACTACATTGGATGAGTGTGCTCACAATTTACGTGTCTGTCTCAAACGCCTTGCTGAGCATGACCTACATGTTAACCACAGAAAGTGTTCCTTTTTTTTGCAGAAAATCGAGTATCTTGGTAATGTTATAGAACACAATCAGATTCGCAAATCACCTGAAAAGATCAGAGCTGTCAATGAAATGTCACGTCCGACAGACGCAGATGGAGTTCGTCGTTTTCTTGGACTTCTCACGTATTATTCTAGATTCATTCCGCATTTTTCATCGTTGTCATACCCGCTTCGACGCCTTTTACGGAATAACCAAAGATTCTCTTGGTCCTCTGAGTGTGAATCTGCTTTTCTGAAACTGAAAAATGAACTTTGTGGCGATAGGGTTCTGGTATCTTTTGATTCGAGCTTGCCTGTGATTCTTACGTGTGACGGCAGTCCTGTTGGTGTTGCTGCTGTTCTCAGCCATCTTATAGAAGGAGTAGAAAGGCCTATTGCATACGCATCCCGCTCATTAACATCATCGGAAATTAATTACAGTCAGTTAGATAGGGAGGTTCTGGCAATTGTCTTTGGAGTGAACCATTTTTTCAATAACGTTTTTGGAAGGCCATTTACCCTTGTCACAGACAATGAGCCGCTTACTCGAATATTTCAACACAACAAGTGCTTACCGCAGATGACTAGTGCCCGCCTACTACGCTACGCGTCTTTTCTCTCAGGCTTCGATTACAAAGTACGTTTCAAATCAGGGAGAGAGAATGAGAATGTCGATTGTCTATCACGTGCTCCGGTACACCAACTTTTCGCATCCATGGATGTATTGATCGGAGAAGAAGTAAACCAAATTTTTGCTGAGAAAATTGTGCAAATTTCAAGTCAAGAAGTAACCTTTGAGACAATACGCGATGAAACCACCAAAGATCCTGAACTCAAGTGAATCATTGAGTCGCTAAGGAATGAGTGTATGGACTCTGAATACACACTTCACGAGGGTACTCTTTTTCGTCAAGATCGCATTGTCATTCCCGCATCACTTCGTAGTCAAGTCCTCGCAGAATTACATGAAACGCATCTTGGAATAATGAAAATGAAGCAACTCGCCCGGAAGTACGTCTACTGGCCCAGTATTGATAGTCAAATCGAACGACTGGTTAAGGGTTGTGAACAATGTGCTCTCACCAGGTCTGATCCGCCTAAAGCGCCTAATCACCCTTGGGATGAACCGTCAGAAAATTGGGAGCGCATTCACATTGATTACGCTGGACCATTCCAGGGTCACCACTTTCTGGTTTGCGTCGATGCTAAATCGAAGTGGGCAGAAGTTGAGCCAGAGAAAAGTGCACCCACTACTGCTTCTACAATTTCGCTACTCAACAAAATTTTTTCCACGCATGGGTTTCCATCTCACCTTGTATCGGATAATGCGACCATATTCCAGAGTGAAACGTTTCACCAGTATTGCCACTCTAATGGAATATACCAAAAGTTCATCGCACCTGGCCATCCAGCCACAAATGGCCTTGCTGAACGAAATGTACAGACTCTCAAAAATAAGTTACGTGCTGCTTCAGATGAGGACATTCCCATGCAAGATAAAGTCAGGAAAATTTTATTTCGCTATAGGGCAACACCACTTGCAACACCACTTGCTAACGGAAGTTCACCTGCTGAGCTCTATCTGAAACGCAAGTTCCGCACCCGCCTGGACGCATTCTTCCCTATTAAGCATCATGCTTCACAGTCCGCGCAGTTTACCAAGAGATTATTCTATGTGGGGGAGAGAGTGCAGATACGCATCTTTAAAAATAACAAATCAGTCTGGGAATTTGGTGAAGTTGTGCAAAAGTACGGACAACGACACTATCTGGTTCGTTTGGATGGTTCAAAGAGGATACGGAAACGTCATATCAATCAGCTCCGAAACACACTGGTGCGCCCTAAGAAGACTGTTTCCTTTGGTCCCACACAGACATTTGAAGTTCCGCGTCTTCCTCCGCACCGTCATCAATCTACGCCGCTCCATGTAGGTTCGCCGCCACAGGCCCACAGTTTACACCTCCCCGTACAGACCCATCACTGGTGCTGCCTTCTTCCACGCCGCTGCCTCCTTCCACGCCGCTACCTCCTTCCACGCCGCTGCCTCCTTCCACGCCGCTAGGTCCTGTTACTAGACCTGTTCGCACAAGGAGACTGCCGGAGAGGTTTCGAGATTCTAATTGAGTTAGGAGACGGCTATCGAATTTTACAATTTGTATTCGCCTTGCTATGTTTTCAATTAATGGGGGAGATTGTATTGTCTACGATATATCTACCCCCTGTGTTGTTGCTACCTACCGTATTCATTCAGTTGACACTGACAGTATGTAATAAATAGTTAGAACATGAACTTGGTTGTCTCGTCATTTCCTCGTATTGCAACATCTCCAGCAATACACAATATACATATATTTCCAGAAAATGCTTCCTGGGCGAGATAATAAGCTATCATCGTTGGTCCCAGATTTGCGCGCGAATTCCTCGAAAAATGACACGGTTCCTCCTGACGCTCGACTAGAATCACTCTAACTTCTTTGTTTTTTTAATGAATCTTCATAAATCAAACGGCATTTTAAAGGAAATTCCACAAACTTTCGAAATATTCAGCTAGCAAGTGCCGTAGAAGAGGTTTCTAGTTGATATTCGTGTATTAACAAACTAATTGTTAATAAATAAACGATGGAATCGTATGGATTTTTATAATTTTTCCGCTGATGTATCTAAATCACTGAAGCCGTGCTGATAAGGTACAAAATCACATATCCCGTTTTTTCCTCTCCCCTCTTGGGCCAAAATGAAATCAATTTCTCAATTTCCCTTATTTTTGTCTCGAGCAATTTTTATGGCACTTATTCTTACAGTCGACATAATGATATCAAAGATAGAGATTTGTTCAAGGAGATATATATGATTTGATAGCTAAGAAGCTGAACTTTCAGAATATGCACCGAAAAACGTCTTATAATTAAGTTTTCATTCATGATTTTGTACATTTCTCGAAAAATCGTGAAAACCTATAAAAATTCTTTTGCTGAGTCGCGCAAGTTTATTCTTTCAACTTTCGTTCTGTAAATGTGAAAAATTATAGTTAAGGTTATGCTCTATCTCCTGGTGATATTTATTTTTGTCCTGGATATCTCAGGCCATTTTAGGATTGAAATTACAGTCGGCATAAAAATGGCCGCTCGGCAGGGTGCGCGGCTGTCAACTCAATTAGCTGACGTTTGCTCATGCCGGCGTATTGTACACAGAGCTTCGTTTTTTGTGCTGTTTTGTGAAAAATCAGTGAATAAGTATGGAAAAAGTTTAAAAAGAAAAGTATTTCATCATGTGCGACTCTAATAATTTTAATATCTGTCACCAAAGTTTAGAAAATGGTGATGTAACCACAGTTTCATCAGGTATGAAAACTCTTCGTAGTGTATCTCTTGAAAGAGATGATGGAAGATACAGCACAATTAAAAATATAAGAGAGCTGAAAGTGTATCGAATTTGTTATCAGAAATAAACTAAGCGTGGTAGGAATAAACAGTTTCAACATGACAATGCTGAGTTTCCACTGGCTGGACCGAATTTTTCATTTAGCCCAACAAGAAAGAAATTCAGGAAAAGTACTCGTGATTTAAATTTTCATCAAGATTGTTTTTTTGTGGTGAAAATCTGGATGAAGGGAACTCAGCAAAGAATAAAATCCAGATAAATATAGTCGTAATCCAAATTTCCAGCAGAGTATCCTGACGTTTTTGACAGATAAGAGGGATCAGTTTGCTTCTAACATCAAAAAGAGGATTATCACTGTGGATCTTTTGGCAGTTGGCGCAAAATATCACTCTGATTGTTATCAGATCAAATATCTTGATAGATATAGTGATAAAAAAACAGGGGGACAGAAAGGTCGTCCAGAAAATGAAAAATTAATTGATGATATGGAGAAAGTGTACGCATTTATTGATGAGAGCCAGGATACTGTTTTTTCTATGGAAGAACTTGATATATTAGGTGAGTACAAAATATACAGTGTCTTTCAAAAGTTTGGTAACGATCTCATATTTCAGAAACATCTTGGAGAAAACACATGAAAATTTCCACAGGGTGGTTTCTGACGATGCACGATTCAATGGTGATATTGGCAATGTTGCCAAATTAAAAGTTTTTCTGATATAGATAGTATCTCAATTTTTCCTAATGGAACACCCTTTTTAATTTCATTGCAATCAATTCAGTGCCCCCTCATTACTTGTGCTTCCAAATATCAGATTTTTTTAAATTGATGTAGTTTTTTAAATCTCGAAACATTTAATTTAATTTATTTAATTCTGGAGTAAAAAACTGTAGTAAGAAAAGCTATTTGAGTGCTAGAGATCTTCAAAATTAGGCATATTTTCGAAACATCATCTGCAGACATTATTTGTTATTGATATTTCAGCGTTTCACAACTTCATTTCTATAAACTATATCGAATTTATCAATCCATTCCCTTTCGAGTAGTTTGCATGAAATCGAAATCAGCGATTATCGCTGATTATCTCTTGCAGGAAGCTTTTCTGAAAATACGACGATTAAGACAGAATATCTTGGAACTCGAGAGTAGTAGAGAATTCTAATTGTGGGGTTGTAAATTAAAGCAATTGGTGCAGCTCTTCTGATATTATATTAGCCAATGAGCTTTTCGTTTTCGGTCACATGATATCAGATTCAAAATTATTAATGGTATATTTTGGCATTTCTATGTTCCTTCCGATTAAACAATTTCAACAAATCATCACACTTGTGATCTAAAACGATTAATTCAAGAACTACAGGTACTTCAATATCCTTTGTCCCACGACGATTATGACAAACGTCTGAAACGAGCAATTGCCAAATTATTTAAGTCACCTTGTATAATTGGGCAGTCTCATATTTTTTTTGGTGATTAACAAGGTGAAATTATAATAATAATTCATATTTAATTAAGAAACGTAATAGAAATCGCCGTGCATATTGAAGTACCTGTAGTTCTTAAATTAATCGTTTTAGACCACAAGTGTGATAGTTTGTTGGAATCGTTTCATCAGAAGGAACATAAAAATGCCACAATATACAGGTTTTTCCATTAATAATTTTGAATTTGATGTCACGTGACCGAAAATGGAAAGCTCTTTTGGTAACGTAATATCAAAAAAAGCTGCACCAATTGCTTCAATTCGCAACCCCAAAATTACGATTCTCTACTCATATTATTCCCAGATATTCCCTGCGTTAATCGTCGTGGGACTCATTTCACGTTATTAACGAAATATCGATTTTGGGGTGTTTTTCGGGAATTTTCGACACTTTCCGGAGCAGCCCGCGTGCAGAACAATTTTTTTTTCTTAAAGTACTATCATTAGTCTACCTTTGTGCCAAAAATCATTAGCATGAAATTTAATGTCAGGTTTTGGGAATATTTAGTGTCCTACCCTTGAACTAAATACAAAACAAGTAGTATAGAGCAGATAGTTTCTAATTTAAAGTAGAGCAGATAATTTGAGATAGGTAGAATAGCAGGTCAATTCAAATTGATACTGAATGCTATTAACCACTGAGATAAGTAGTCAGTATATATAGAATTAAAATAGGGTTAAGTACTCTCCACAGATAAAGGAGATTTTATATGTATGAAATTCGATAAAAAAGAAGTTAACAAAGTGAAATGTTATAAATGTGGTGAAGTGTTCCATCCAGCATGTCTGAAACAAACCAGGGAGCAGAAAAAGCAGAAAGCAAATATGAAACTGAACAGAGACAGCATAATGATACACCATTCACAGAGGAAGAGAACAGGCTTCTAAAGCAAATTATTCAGGACATAGGAATTATTATAATGCACAAGATAATATAATTGGACTGGAAATCGAGAAAATTACATATTCAGGAAATAAATTGAAGGTAATAATCTCCGAGAATGAGCTGACCCGAAAAGATTCTTCCACAAGAAACTATGAGAGCCACACGCAAAACAGTAGCACAAAAAACCGACAATTAGCCTACAAAAAAGATACATATACCCAAAAGGGAAATCCAAATTACAGGGTGAACCAAATTTCCAAATCAAGAATACCAATTCAAATATTATGCAAATTGAAACTAAACAGAAGTTGGAGGAAGATATAAACCTCACAGAAACAAACATAGAATCCCAGATTCGATCAAGGCAGACAATATACAGAAGTACATTGTAGACCGTAGGTACTTAATCGAGCAACATATGTTTTACGAAGCTAGAAACGCAAAGTACCCGTAGTGATAACCAATAGATCATCCTTGGAGTGGAACTCCAGTTCAAACAAGAAGTATATGAGTAGAGCTTTTTGGCAAAAAAAAATCTATGTAATCGTTTCAACTTCAACATAAGACGAAACCTTTTAAATAATGAAGGCCAAACCACCAGAAGACAACCTGCTGTGGAATTACGAATTCTCAATCTGATCGAGATTGACATTTGTCAGATTTGAGCCATTATGAAAACCAATACAATTCAAAATATATTGCAACTTGAGTCGATATCAATGGTCTATATGGTGGATATAATTCGTTTCTATCTCTGTTCAAACAAATTTCGTAATTCCGATTTCGTTTTGAATCGAAAACATACATCGTTCTAGCCTACGGATAGTGACAGCTTTCGTATCGAGTGTTCATAATGCCACTCCTATTGTCCCATTTGTAAACACTTGGACATTCGCGAAACGCGTTCCCGCTAGGTGGCGCTAAAAATTTAGCCGCGAAACAATATAATAGTGATCAGCTGTTAGTCAATGTTATGATTTTCACAAAAACAGTATCCCAACCTAGTCCTTTTGATGCGGTGCCGGCGGTCTCAAATTGCGTGTTTGCTTCAAAATGCGACAAGTTAAGAGGCGGCATATAAAAAGCAAGAAGCAATATAATCATGTCGCCTCGTTGGTGACGAGTATATTGTTACGAAGGCGTAGAAGGGCCTCGGTTTTTTCTTTTTTTCAATCCCTACTTCAATTCGAGATCCCTACTTCTATCTCGAGATCCCGAAATCTAAGTCTGGATCCCGACTTCTATCTAGGGATCACGACTTCTAACTCGGGATCTCGACTTAGACGTCTGACTTATTGTCTGGTTCACAAGTGATATTTTGTCAAAAAGCTGACCTAGAACATTGAAAATTATGATTTTGGTCTCATTCGATTCGAAATGGCATCTAGAAAAAAATGTTGAACTGGAACAATTGATCAAACGAAAAAAATTATTGTTTTTTTTTGTAGATATTTCAAAACCTATTTGAGATATCCAAAATTTGAATAAAGATGCTCAAAGAGCAGGATTTTCCTCTCTCTACTGTACCGACAATATTTATAATTTTAATTTAGAGGTGAAACTTGGGATTAAAGCGGGTAGTGATCCTTGCACGCGCGACGACCGAATCAGAGGAATGATAAAAAAATATTTCAACCGTTTAAATATGAATATTAAGAAATAAAAAAATAATGGTACTATCTGAATAGATGAATAAACAATAATCAATCAACAAAAAATGTTTACCCCATTTTTTTTAATCAACTATGCCTTTGTTGCTTGGTTAATTTTTACTTGTTGAAAGTTACCATAAAAACCCTGATTATTTCCAAACTGAAAACCTAGATTTTTTTTACTTAAATTTAAATTAAGATTTAAATTAAGACATTTCGATTTTTCACTTTTCTATTCTAAGGCATTGAACAACGAAAATCGTAAATAATTAAGTAATTAGATTTTTTTAATCATCCTCCTTATTCTGTTTCTTTATTGCGAAAAGCTACATAACAATAATTTTGAAAAAAATTTAACTTTCGTTGTTTTAATAATAGTTAAAAACGAAAGCATTGTTAATAAAACTTTTTGAAAATATTTCTTTAAGAATTTAATCCTTGATGAAAATAATGATTCATTAGAAAAAAATCGTTTCTGAAAGGAAATTATTGCTAAAAACCGCAACGCACATACTAATTAACAATTCATTTTTGTTTCTACGTGTTTATATCGAGGAACCGTTTTTTAATATGATTTATCACGTTCTTTCATGTTGTAAAAAAAATGTATTTATTTTTCATTTGTTTTGGCTGGTTTCCGGGTTTTACCGTGGTCTTCTTTCGTTTAAATCTTCAAACGTTTCAACTGCAACTGCGGCAGTCATCTTCAGTGGCGTGGTTGAAGTACTCTTCTTGACGTATTAACTGAAACTGTTTCACTTGAAACCAAAACATTGACGCCAGCCGTGAAAGCCTACATTCCTATACTTTCCATTTGTTTAATAAACAAACAATTTGTTATAAACAAATGAATTTTTGCACTATACTTTTTTAATACTAATACACTACTAAAAACAACCATGTGCAATTTTGTATGGAATTTTGAAAAATATAAACAAAAAAAATTTCATTCAGAAATGCACATGGTTTATTTTTTATTTTTTTAGAATTAAAAAAATTATAGCGTAAAAATTGTTTATAACAAATGCTTTGTTAAATATATAAATGAAAAGTATATATTTTTCATATATTGTGGAAGAACGTTATTATTGTTAATTAGCAAGTGCATTTTTTAGCAATCTTTTTTTTTATGAAGCGTTTTTTTCTTATAAATCATTATTTCCGTCAAGGATTAGATTGCCAAAGATTTTATTAATGTTAATAGCAATGCATATGTTTATAACAGTTATCTGAACAATGGAAGTTATTTTTTTTTTATTATCGTTAAGAACCATAATGAGGATGACTGAAAAAACAATTTTTTCTGATTGCCTAATTTACTATTCTCATTTTTCGATGCCTTAGATTGTTAACAAAAAAGTGAAAAATAGAAATATCTTGATTTTTTCGACGGAGATCTTTTCTAAACCTTTTCACGAATAGCTCTAAGGATTATAAAAAAAATCTTGCATAGTTATTAGAAAAATTTTGGTAAACATTTGTTGTTGACGGATTATTGTTCATTTATGTGTTTAGATAGTATAAAAATATTTGTATTCCTTAATTTTTATATTTGATGGGTAATTTTTTTCACCATGCTTCTGAATCGGTCGATGCACGTGTAAGTACCACTACTCGTTTTGATCCCAAGTTTCACGTATGAATTGAAATTAGTGGAGTGGAGCGAGTAACTTTTGTTGTGTTATTTTGCTATTATGATTTTCGTTTTGAAATCAAGATTATATTGAATAAATTTTAAATGTGGATCATTCTGAGTGGGTCTATATTTATTAATGGGTTATAGTGGTAACACCACTGGGAAATCCCAAAAAGCTCTTAATAGTAAGGTAAAAGTAGAATATTGAGATGAAGTTGAATAATGTGGCTTTCATTTAATCTTTAGTATGTATTAAACTGTGCGTTAGAACTAGGGAGCGATTATGAACACTGAATCCATAGCCTAACAGTTCTCCTTTTATTTACCACTGTACACCCTCATTATTTGTGCTTCACGTGACATGTATTTATGGTAAATAATAAATGTATTATTATTATTATTATCAAAAATTAATAGTTTTACATTGGGTTTGCCAGATAGAAATGTCAGTTTCACAACGGATTGAGTGTTCATAATCAGTAATCACACACCTGACATTATGCCAAATGAGTTAGTTTAGACAAACATGGATTCTTAGTTTCGTAAACTGTGGTATGATGAAACTGATTTGTTTTACTGAAAAGTGATTGCGTTCAATCACAGCCGACTTAATCTCCCGAGCCGTGGTGAGAAAATCGGCAACACCGCATGGAAAGCAATTTGACGTCCTACTCATTAATTCTTTAATATGAATTTCTCGACTTATTCGGAAAACTAGGAAAAAAACATAATAGAATGAATTTTTAGAGAAAAGAACGACGATTATTGTGGTTATTTCATTTTTTTCAAGTTTGGTTATTACATGCCCTAAAAGTCACTTTTCTGGAGATTTTTTTAAAATATTTTTTTCTGACAAGTGCAGAAACCACAGATTTTACATTTGAAATCTGTCTGATGAAAATAATATGTTTTTGGAAGCTACCTAGACATAATGTGCCAATCTACCTGAGTTTGGTACATTCTGTATAATGTACCTTCCAAACATATTATTTTCATTAGTCAGATTTCAAATAAAAAATCTGAAAAAAATCAGGGATCATATATGTTGTTTCTGCACTTATCAGAAGAAAAAGTTTAAAAAAATATCCCAAAATGTGGATTTTAGGGCATGGAAAAAACAAACTTGACAGATTTCCCATATCTAAGAAATTGAATATATTGCCATTCCAGTTTGTTCTTGTTTCATTAATCTTCGTTCTTTACTCTAAAAATTCATTTTCTTATGTTTTTAATAAATAAGCCAGAATAGGAAACAAATATACTGTGTATTTGTCAAATGGTCTAGTCCGAACACATTCGCTCCTGTAACAGATACTCCGAACCTCCCAGAGATATACCGCGTTTTCCCTAACTTGAGTACCCCACTCTGGATACGAATCAACCTGATTTTAACACCCGTACAACCTCAATCTCTAGACCGATCAAATCGAATAGTACCCGACACCCGCTTACCGTGCAGAACTTGCTTCCCTGCGTAGTAAATTTTCTTAGTTTATCGATATTATCAGAGTCTACTCATGTCCCATTAAGTTTAAGTATATTTAAGTTAAATGTCCATTCTAAAGAATCAACAATAAATACTGACATTGTACAGCCGGTATTTCATGAAATTCAAGTGTTGCAATTAAAGTCTGCAACCACTTGACCGCTTTTGGTCTTAAGACACCTTATTTGACCCCTGGAATACCGTATTTAACACCGAAGTACGTCAATAACCGCCAACCTGTCATTTTGACAAGTTGTCAATTTTGACATAAAATCCTTGCGACACCTTGTTTAGTAGGTTTTCCAGGGTGTAGAAGCGATTTCCGACATCCATTTGCCAGTATCATACACCGTTTTCGAGGCACGATCTGTCAAAGTAGAAATTTTTACAGAAACACCTTGTGACATCTCGATTAATAGGTTTTCGAAGGCGTGGCAGCGATTCCCGTCAACCTTTCATCGATATTATCCACCGTTTCTGAGATACAAGTCGTTTAGGGAGCACCGGAGGTGCTAGTCATTTTTTTTACGTCAAACCGCTTTCAGTGGACTGAAAGAGGATGACCGGCGGGAAACCGGAGTCCGAGGGGAAACCTGACGCCGCTTCAGGCTTTTTCCTAACAACGAATGCACAGGAGGCCCACCTGCCGACACTCGAGTTTTCAAGACTTTTTCTTTCCGGTCAATTACCGGTTCGATTTAGAGGTTGCTATCAGTAGGAGGATACACCAACTACACGAGTGTAGTTGTGAGTATGTTACTGATTTGCAGACCCTCATCCGCCGGCATGGAGGAATTTCTCCAGACCAGGAATTAAATTGGCTCTACAGGAACCTCCACCCAGAGTATAGACGCCAGATTCGGAGAACAGACTTTGTGGATATTTTCGGTTTCTCCAAAGCTGTCCGCGAATACGAACTGTTGCGCGCGGATATTGACCAAGCATTTTCCCCCACGGCAGCCTCTTGTCACGTCCAAAAATTCGCCCCACCGTTACCCGTTTCTGCAACGGTACCCCAGCGAAGTCCGTGTGCAAGACCGTCAGTAACCCCTTCGTCCTCCTCTCGACGATGCATTAGGGTCGATACCGCCATGAGTGACAACCACCACACTCATGCAGCGGCAACACCGCCACGAGATGCACCGAGTACTTCCTATCGTGACCGACCACCGCCACCCCCACGAAACCAACTCCCAACCCCATTACCGGCTGTCCAGGGAAACACAAACTGCTGGAGGTGTGGTCAGAGAGGACACATGAGCATTGATTGCCGAAACCCGCCCAAAATATTTTGTTCACGCTGTGGCCGAAATGGCGTACTTTCACGGGACTGTGATTGTAGCCACGCGGGAAACGGACCAGAGGCTCGACAACGTCGAGAACCGTCGAGCCTCCGCCGTTAGTTTCCTCGACTCATGTCTCCGCCGTCCGTTCTACTGATAATAGGCCGTTTGTGAAGGTGGGCATAGGTGCCACCACTTTCGCAAACCCGGACGTTGGCACCTCTGCGAACACTACGGATGGCCACCGTTGCCCCATTCCGTGCGTCAGTCTCGTCAGGCTGACGGTTCACTCATCCCAGTGAACCAAAGTTTCCGTCCAACTACTGATTGTACCACAACTTACTGTGGATATAGTGATCGGCATGGACTTTCTCCGTGCACACAATTTTCGATTGGATTTGGGTAGTGCAACGGTGTTCCTAAACTAGGAGGACGTGACCTATCACTATGCACAGTCCGTCGAAACGAAGACTTCTCCCGCCGTAAACATACCAGTCCCCGAGGGAGCGTTTCCCCTTCAGCCTGTGTCCAACGTTCTGGAAGGCACAAAACTCCCAATACTGTCCAACCGGTAGATAATTTTCCACCGTGTATTGAGAGTACCGAAGGAAGAAACCTAGCCGCCGTTCAACAATACCAGTTAGACCAGTTTTTGAAGGCTGAATAGCCAGTATTCCAGCAAATAAAGGGAACGACACCTTGGGTACAACATCACATCCGATTTTTAAACCCTGAGCCGATAAAACAACGATATCGTCCTCAGAACCCGAGAATGCAGGAGGTTATAAATGAAGAAGTGGACAAGATGTTGAACGAGGGTCAAATTGAGCCGTCCAGCAGCCCTTGGAGCTCACCCGTGGTGATCGTCCGGAAGAAGGATAGTAAGCCCCATTTTTGCACCGATTTCCAGAAGGTTAACGAGGTATCCGAAAAGGGCGCGTAGCCGTTATTGTTTATCAACGCGATCCTTAATAAACTCTGTGAAGCGAAATTCATATTCAGCTTGGATCTCCGTCAAGGATATTGGCAGATACCTCTAGCAGCCGACAGTAAGCCGATAACCGCTTTCACTGTGCCAGGACGTGGACTATTCCAGTTCACTGTCATGCCGTTCGGGCTGCATTCTACCCCCGCCACGTTTCAAAGGCTCATGGACACCATCATTGGGCCCGACATGGAACCATCTGCCTTCGCCTATCTGGACGACATTATCGTCTTAGGTAGGACCTTCGAAGAACATCTAGTAAACTTACGAAAAGTTTTCCGAAGACTGCAGGAAGTTAACCTCCAGCTGAACCCGGAGAAATGCAAGTTCTGTTTGAACTCACTCCGATACCTTGGCCATTTAGTCACGCCAGAGGGTATTCGGACCGATCCCGACAAAGTCGAAGCTGTCATCCAATGGCCCGCTCCTACCTCTGTTAAGAAACTCTGACGGTTTCAAGAAACTCTGACAGTTTCTGGGGATGATCTCCTGGTACCGCAGGTTCATCCAGAATTTTTCTCAATTGGCGTCTCCGTTGACTAAACTCTTGAGAAAGAATTACCGCTGGAGGTGGGAAAATGCCCAGAGTGATGCGTTTGAGAGGCTGAAAGTTTGTCTGACGGAAGCCCCCGTATTGTCGTGCCCCGACTTCACGAAACCGTTTATCCTACAGACAGATGCTTGCGAATATGGGCTAGGTGCCGCACAAACTCAGACAATGGAAGGCCAAGAGCACGTGATAGCTTATGCTAGCCGTACCCTGTCTCCACCTGAACGGAATTACTCTGTCACTGAGAAAGAATGTCTTGCCATTGTATGGGGGATCGAGAAGATGATGCCGTATCTCGAAGGCTACCGTTTCACAGTCCTGAGTGACCATCAATCCCTCAAGTGGATTAGATCACTCAAAAGTCCATCCGTCCGAATTGCCCGTTGGACGATGTTCCTGCAGCAGTTTGATTACGAGGTCAAATACCGCAAGGGCGCTTTGAACCGAGTGGCAGATGCTTTGTCTCGCCAATCGCTGCCCGAGAGTGATGATCCACATTCAAACTGTCTGGCCGTCGAACCCGCGGAAAAAGAACCTACCTATTCTTGGTATGATAATAAGAAGTAGGAAGTTAGCCGTAATCCAGAAGCTTTTCTGGAATATTGTGTGAAGGAGGGAAAATTATTCCGCCATTTCTGGGACGCCAGTGACATGGCTGAGCCCGAAATGACAGATCCGTGGAAGCTATGTGTGCCCAAACTGGATTCACTCCGGCCTTTTTAAATTTTGGCAGAGTACTCAATCCGCCGAAATCAGTTTTTCCAATAGACCTTCCCGAGACCGAAGACGAACCGTTGAGACACTCTGCGTGGACAACACATATGGACAAGTTACGAGAAGTCCATGAGTTGGTAAGTGTAAATTTGGCCCGAGCTTCCACCACCCAAAGCCATTATTACAACCTAAGACGTAGGGACTGGAGATGTCACGTCGGCGACCAGGTGATGAAGAAAGAGCACTCGCTGTCCTCCAAGGTCACGCAGCCAAACTTGCCCCTAAATTTGCCGGTCCTTTTACCGTTGTTAGAGTAGTCACTCCCGTTGTATATGATCTCAAGGAACATCACGGAAAGCGGGTGAATCGTGTCCATATTAAGGATCTGAAATCCTACCGAACCACATATGAATAATAACTCGGCTTATTGTAGGTATCATGTCTGACTCGTCCCCTATCTGGAGTCATCCTACGACGCCACCTAGGGTGCGCAACCGGCCAATGCCTGAAGGACTGTCCTCCCCCCTGGGTTCTGACCTGGAAGCCAGCCCAGCCGCCTTGTACTATGATCCGTCTCTGAACACGCGCCTAGCGCCAGTCAACCCCAGAACCCCTTCCCCGGTTAAATGGACCGTTCCCCTTCAATCCCGCTCCCTGGTCGAGACATTTCGCTCACGACATGGCCGCAACCCCATTTCTCCCCGAAGGCACTATTTTTCCCCGCCCTCTCGTACCAGTTCAGGTTTCTGTTCCTGTTCCTCGCCCTGTTCCTCGACAGCCACTCTGTCTCCGCCACATACCCACCCATGGTCTCCGAGAGTGAGAGACACGAGACAGGATTCAATTTCAAGATATTGGACTTGGGCTCGCCATCGAGGACTAGACGAGACCCTTGTGGCCCAGCTCCAAGAGTTTAATGGTCTTATAGACCAAGCTCCGTCGTACCAACGAGGGGTAGGGAAGATTGCGGTGGAGTTGGCCATCCGGAGCTTGGACATTCCCGACCATGTCGATGGTCCAACCATCATGTACGACGCCATCCGCACATGGGCAGCCGAGAAGTACCTTAAATGCAGGTCCGTTGCCGAATGGTCTTCACGGTTGCGATCCGTGCTGAGTGATATCCGACCCGACGGTATTCCACGCCGCCGGCGCTTCAGTCTGAACTGTTGGACCTCCGTACTTCCCCATTAGCAGAGGACTGGTGCCTATTGGATGACGACGGTCCGAGAGAAGGACAATCTAGCTCCGGGCAACTAATGGGCCCTACCATGACCGAAGCAGTAAACGATCGACCATCCTCGTCCACCGAGATTGTCACCACTCCGGCTAAGGAATCCATAAGCTCGCTTAGTACCGACCGGGGTACCCAGACCCACCAGGACCCAGGACCCGTCAACCGCCAGAAGACAATTCCGCACCCCTACGACGACCCTTTCGAGGAAAAAAGTTATTTTGAGATCAACCCCCGACTATCGACGCTCTACATGGCGTCCCGAGAACAGTTTGCAGAGGGAGAATTCCACGAGAGCCCGGAAGTCCTCCCTTCCGCTGTGCCTGTCTCCGTAAAAGTCGAACCTGAAAGTGGGGCTCGCATGATGCTACCTCTGCGCCAGCGAGCGGATGCTCTTCAGGATTCCCGCTTCCAGCATGTTCACGTCGATAACACCCTGTATTGGCGCTGCGGATCTCTAGGACACACCCGCTTCGCCTGCCTCAATCCGCGACGGTTGTTTTGTTCCAGATGTGGCCGAGATGGGGTCATGTCCCGCGACTGCCCCTGCCTATTCAACGAGGCTGGACTCAGCCCATACCCAAACCACATCGGTACCATATCTCGAACCCGGAATGTACGTACCCAGACGGTGACTACCACCGTAGACCACATCGGTACCATCTCTCGAACCCGGAATGTACGTACCCAGACGGTGACACCCACCGTAGCGGAAAAGACGACACAATGTGCCTTCTGCAGATGTAAGCGCCGCTTAAGCGCCATCACCCCCGAAAATCGCCGCCACTAGCCAGGTATCCAGCCCGAAGTTGCACCCCGTCCAACCGAAACTTCTCCATCTCCGTTTGTAGTTCCGGAATACGACATGCAGACATATTCTGTCACCGAAGAGTTCGCCGGGTAACCATAGTTAACTTAAAAAAAAATGCAAACGAAGTTTTCATTTTTTTTCCGGAAGTAAGAGGGGGATGTAACGAAGCATATTTTTTACACCCTGTATGGGATGATTTGAACTATTTTATTATCCGCATTATGGACAAGGCATTCAGCTGATGATGCTTCGTTGGGCCACCCTGTTATTTTCCTAGGTTTATTGGCGTTAATATTACCGTTTCTCAATAACGGCACAGCATTATTATTAGTATTGATATTATTATTGTTATTGCTATTATTATTATTATTAAGAGTAAGTTAGAAAACGCTGTTAACGAGGTGACAAGTTCTGAAATAATTATGCAAAATATCTCTAACCATACTTTCGGTTTGTTTACAACTTCAAATTGTCAAATTCAATTCCTTTCTGTACAACTCCGGTTTCATTGCTACCATACTTCCGTACTTTACCAAGAATTGCCGTCCCTCTGTTTTTCGGGGCATGCTTAGTTTTTGTGGTGTTTTAAAAATTTTAACTTTTGCATAGTTTTCCAACTCCGGTTTCTTGTAGCTCATGTTTTGGATATCTTAAAAAGTCAGCAGACTTTTTTCGTTTTTCATTCAATTTTCTACGTCATACTCCGAAGGCCACCGGTTCCCTATAAATACAGCTGCCCCTCTTCGGTAGGTCTCTCTCTTGTCACGTTTGTGATCCTGTAGTAATCCGAGATATATTCCGTTTAAAATCCAGATAGTGAACCGACCTGCAAGCCGTACCCATAACAACCATAAGCAATTTAGAAATAATTTTTCATACCGTTTTGACCGCTTGATATTTTTAACGTGTTTCAATCAGGAATGATAGGATCGTTGCATAATTGGCATATTTGGGGTATCTGTGTATTTTCTTTTTTTTTCCAACGAATCCGTTGCACACCATCAGAGTAGATTCCTCCTACCGTTGTGTTAAATCAAACCCACACCGTCTCTTCCCTAAGGTGTTGTTTTGACCGCTGGCAGGAAGAGTTGGTTATAGAGGGCTTTTTTTTTCTTTTTTTTCTTTTTTTCTACAGGGTCCCTAAGGTGTTGTATTGCCTGCTGGCAGGACACTGACCGCAGAAATTTACAAAAACGGTGGCAGAAATTTACAAAAACGGTGAAGGAATCATTCTGTCCGAGAAATCATATTACGAAAAATTCAAAAATTCTTCTTACTCGGAAACAGGAATTGTCAATTTAATTCGGGAATATACGAAGTGGCTAGCTTGCCGGGTGCCGTGAAATAAGCCAGAATAGGAAACAAATATACTGTGTATTTGTCAAATTGTCTAGTCCGAACACATTCGCTCCTGTTACAGATACTCCGAACCCCCCAGAGATATACCGTGTTTTCCCTAACTTGAGTACCCCACTCCGGATACGAATCAACCTGATTTTAACACCCGTACAACCTCAATCCCTAGACCGATCAAATCGAATAGTACCCGACACCCGCTTACCGTGCAGAACTTGCTTCACTGCGTAGTAAATTTTCTTAGTTTATCGACATTATCAGAGTCTACTCATGTCCCATTAAGTTTAAGTATATTTTAGTCAAATGTCCATTCTAAAGAATCAACAATAAATACTGACATTGTTACCTATTTCCTTCTTTTATTCTTACTACTAGAATCCCAAAAGTAAGCAAAGCAGCCGGTATTTCATGAAATTCAAGTGTTGCAATTAAAGCCTGCAACCACTTGACCGCTTTTGGTCTTAAGACACCTTATTTGACCCCTGGAATACCGTATCTCCATCTGAAGCTGCCCTGGGCCTCCCTCCGAATTGAATTAGGGAGAAGGGGAGCATACCACTTTAATAAGCTGGCGCCCGAGGCACTTGTTGAGTTTTGATTCGTTTCTTGTTAGAGAGAACAGAGTAAGCTCAACAACCGCCGCGCCATAGTAACGCCCGGCCTTTTTGTCCTGTTAAGGAAAAAAGACCGTTACACAGTAGATTAAGTCTTAAGTCGGCTGTGGTTCAATGCGTTCTATTTAAAGACTCTAAGAAAGTTCAGTATAGAGACTGACTCCTGCACGGCGTGGTTGCCAACCCGTACGATAATTATCGTTTAGTCCGATAATTTAGCCTTCTGTACTATGTACGATAAGGCCGATAGTACGATAATTGCAAAAAGTGAAAATATTCAATTCAAGATTAAAAAATACATATTTGATAGAAAACGATGAGTCTCATCCACCTGACTTAAATTACCAGTTTTGCCTATTCTCAATTCTGCAACTAACAAAACATCAGTTTTGTCCACTTTGTAACTTTGTAACAACGCAACAAAGTTTGGATGGATGACTTAAGGACGACCTCCTTTCAAGATCTGTATTCTCCTCGGATCGTGCTAAGAATCGCACGTCAAAAGGTAAGACCTCGTTAATCCTTAGCTCGCACAAGTTTCGACTTTTCAGAGTTGCCGTTCATAAGGGGATGACAGCTGGTCAGCGAAAAAAATAATTTTATACAATTTTGCGAGGAGTATTTATTTTTTCTGATCTAACCAGAACGAACTAACCTTACGTAGACATTTGAGTGCGTAGAAATTCAATACATGCATTTTGCGCGGAGTAATTATCTAGTCTGATCAAACCACAACGAACTAACCTTACGTAGACATTTGAGTGCGTAGAAATTTAATACATGCATTTTGCGAGGAGAAATTAGATAGTCTGATCAAACCAGAACGAACTAATCTTAAGTAGGCATTTGAATGCGTAGAAATTTAATACATTTCAAATAATGAGGATATATGTTATATTTAATGTTTTGATAGCGATGGTAGATTTTGCTCTATCCTATATTCGAAATGGATTTCCACAAAATAAATAAATCTTTAATCGAACAAATTACTAATGATTATATTTCACGCCTTGTTCTCAATGATCAAATGTAGTACCCCTTGTTTTCCGTGTGAACAAGCAAATTTTTAAAGCAACCGTGTCGCTTCAGGCCAACAAAACGCACCCATCTCTGTACCGTCGTGTCTGTGGCTCTATGCTAACCTAAAGCCCGTATGACACGGCGGTTCAGTTTTTCACTCATAAGTCATAAAATGAATCACTTTTCAAGTTAATTAAGCATTGATAATAAAACGGATCATTTTCTGTGTGAAAATACAATGTTGTGTGACACTATACGGCATGTCCAATGGATCAGTACAGTTTCTCATTCAGAGACTAGATGAAAAACTGGCTCGTGTCATACGGGCCTAAGTTTAATCTTTTGTTTTGCGCGAACGCAAAAAGATCGTCAATCCGAACAAGTTTGCAATTGTATGAAGAAATGAAACGTAAAAAATACAGATCCAGTTCTACATCATCGTTGTCATCCTCCTGCCGATGATTTTGACACATTAAAGGCGGAAAATTAACATTCCAGAAAACTTAATTGGGGCGAGACGCCTTATGGTTGTTGAGAAGAAATGTCTTCAATTCAAGATGGAGCCAGAGCATCATATAAGGCGAGATGCCTACTATTGCTGGGACGAGACGCCTTATCATGCTTGTTGAGACGAGAAGTCTGCAACTTAAGATGATGCTAGAGAATCATATTATTCCAGATGCCTACAATTTTTGAGGCGAGACGCCTCATGTATGTTGAGACAAGAGAGATATATTTTACGTCATAAGTCATAATTCAGGTGAGTCATATTTCAGGTGAGACATATTTCAGATGTGCCATTGAACGACAATATATTGTCAATGCCTTGAGGTCAAATTGAAGAAAGTTCAATCGAGCCTGGGCCCAGATATTCCCTCTGATTTAGCCAAGAGACAGGATGCCATCTTGAAAGGCTGGACACCTCAGTCTTTGATAAAGAGATTCTTCCCCAGTTCCAGGCCTGCCGATTCATCTGACAAACTGGTGAAATAGTTTCAGAAGCATTGCTCGAAGGACCGATCTCCAGGGTGGTCATAGCTAGTAACCCTGTCAGAATGGTTCGAAGAAAATAGCCGCTAGCATCTATGAGTATTGTGGTGAAATATGCAATACACTGTACATTACTTCATTCAACATTTGAACTTTTATAAAATTACTATATGACATTTGTCAACCTGTTTCTGCTGAATTGTCAGTATTGTTTTCAGTAGTAATAACCCAAGGACATTGATAATTATAACAGATTCCGAAAGCTTGTTTCCTATAAGCAACAAGCTTGAGGAAGTTGATATAGTTATCAATGTTCGAGGGTTATTCGGATAGAAAATTTTTTGCTAACCGATACTTTTTAATGTTGCAGTAGTCTATAAATGCTTTTCATACAAATTTGTTATTGTAAACAGTATATTTTGATATATTTGATTCGAAAATTTCATTAATCGTCTCGTCAGTATCACAACCAAATCATGTCATCACTGACATTTTGACGTTATTCAATATTTGAAACTTCAAAATCGAAATAAATCAGAATATTTAAATCGATAGCAACGTGTCTGAGAGTGATAACAGACCGTATGGCCACGGCAAATAATAATAATAGCCGTCCTCTACCCGCACAGGCCATGCCTTTGGGTACACTCTACGAGTGTTTATGAGGGAGTATTATTATTATTATTATTAGCAGCTGCAACAAAATGCTTGTCAAAGTCACTGACTGAAGTTTTAGTGAATAAAATACAGGCTGATGCTCTCATCGATACAGGAAGCACAGAGACGTATCTTAATGAAAACTTCATCAAATTACATCACATACAAATATTTCCAAGCTATCGACAAATTTGCATGGCATCAACTGCTTTGGTATCAACTGTGAGTGGACATTGTATTGTTGATTTAGAAATGCAAGGACATTTTTATCCTAATATGAAACTATATGTAATACCCGATCTATGTGGCGATGTGATAATTGAACACGATATTCTCAGTCAGTACAACAAAATCGTGATCAACTTCGGAGGAAAAAAGTCATCCCTCTCCATATGTTCATTGGCCATGGCAAACATTGTACCACCGCAACTTTTTTCGAACCTATCGTCAGGGTGTAAACCAATGGCAATAAAATCCCGTCGTCACACCGCAGAAGATAAAAAATTTCTGAAGAAGTAAAAAGACTTTTATCTTAAGGAATAATTGAAAAAAGCAACTCTCCTTGGAGAGCTCAAGCGCTAGTAACCAAGAACGAAAATAAAAAAAAACGAATGTTTATCGATTACTCCCAGACTATAAATCGATATACTTTTCTTGATGCATATCCATTGCCCAGGATTGAAGATATAATAAATGAAGTTTCCAAATATAGAGTATATAGTACTTTAGATCTACGAAGTGCTTATCATCAATTGCCATTGATGAAGGAAGAACAAATATTTACAGCTTTTGAGGCTGATAATCAATTGTGTCAATTTAAAAGGGTTCCATTCGGCGTCACGAACGGAGTCGCCTGTTTCCAACGAGTAATCGATGATATTATCCGAAATGAGAACCTATATGGAGTATATGCCTATCTGGATGACGTCACCATTTGTGGAGAAACTGAAGCACAGCACAATGAAAATCTATAAAAATTTTTGAATGTTTGTAAACTATACAACCTCACAATCAATCAAGATAAAAGTCACTTCTGCAAGCAGTCTATCAAGATACTTGGTTATCTTATTGAAAATGGAACTATTAAACCAGATCCTTCAAGACTCGAAGCGCTTATGAATATAGACGTGCCTCGAGATAAACACTCACTGCAAAGAAATTGTCGGAATGTTTTCTCACTACTCACGATGGATACCTCGTTTTTCTGAAAAAATCCATTCACTAATAAACTCTAAAACATTTCTCTTACCTGAAAAAGCCATTTCTGACTTTGAGAAGAGATATAGCAGATTCTGTTGTTACTACCATCGATGAAAATGTACCTTTTGTGGTTGAAATGGATGCATCTGAACATGCAGTAGCTGCGTGTTTGAGTCAAAATGGTAAGCCATCAGTTGCGTTTTTCACAAGAATGCTGACTCAATCGGAACAAAGGCTTTCAGCAGTAGAAAAAGAAGCGTATGCGATCGTTGAATCATTGAAAAAGTGGAGACATTATCTGATAGGTAGACATTTTCAATTAATCACAGACCAGAAGTCAGTTTCTTTCATGTTCAATACTTTTTATAAAAGTAAAATAAAAAATGAAAAAATTCTCAGATGGAGATTAGAATTAGCATGCTATAATTACGACATCATCTATAGATAATACTGTTGCAGACACTTTTTCGAGGATTTGTAGTGCAGCCGTTGAAAATCCTCTTTTCGAATTACATCCATTCCTTTGTCATCCTGGAATCACCCGTATGAATCATTGGATAAAGACTAGGAAGATATTCGAAAGATATCATCAGACTTTCCGGTATGTGCCGAAAGAAAATCAAAATTTTATCATAACACAAATAAGAAATTAATAAAAGCCTTTAGAACGTTTGAATATTGATTTCAAAGGGCCCCTTCCAAGATGCACAGAAAATATAAGTACCTCTTGACTGTAGTGGATGAATATTCAAGATTCACCTTTGCATTTAGCTGTCGTGACATGACATCAAATACTGTTAAAAAATGTCTTGAACAAATTTTCACTATTTTTGGAATGCCTTCCTATATTCATTCAAACCATTCTAGAGGAATAGCGACAAGCCGTACTACTCCCTACAATCCCGAAGGTAACGGACAAGTTGAACGATATAATGGTATTGTTTGAAAATCAATTCTATTCGCATTGAAATCAAAAGGATTCGAAGTAAATCAATGGGAAGTGGTTTTATCTCAAACGCTGCATTCCATTCGATCCTTGCTTTGTACCGCTACCAACTGCACGCCTCACGAAAATCTTCTTTTGGAATTTCTATGCCGTCCTGGCTTACTTGCCCCGGACGAGTACTAGTGAAAAAGCACGTGAGGAACTCGAAATATGACCCGTTAGTGGAAGAAGCTTATCTCATTGAAGCTAATCCTGATTATGCTCTAGTTCGATTAACTAATGGTCGAGAAACAAATGTATCTCTCAAGCACCTGGCCCCAAGAGGTGATGTGAATTTACTTTTTAAAAAAACGAATCCCGAACCTGAGATTCTCCAAAATTACACCTGTGATCGAGTTTCCATTTCGAATTCACAAAATCACAATCCAAAAATTCTCATGAAAATCACCCTGAACCAATATTCAGGAAGAAGCTGTAAGGAATAACGAAACATGCATTGAACAGGGAAATAGTAGCAATGAATCTAGACCCGCCAGAACAATACAAATTCCAAAGCATTTAAATGATTTCATTCTTAATTAAGTGGCGAAGAATGTGGTGAAATATGCAATACACTGTACATTACTTCATTCAACATTTGAACTTTTTTAAAATTACTATGACATTTGTCAATCTGTTTCTGCTGAATTGCCACTTATAATCTCCCTAGTGCTTGAATTATTTCCAGCAATTAATTCAAGCACGCGGGGGATTCGCTAAGAAAATTTCACACCAAAATATATTAAATTAATGGTTAATTCAACTGACTTGTAGATTATTCTGAGAGAAAACAAGTTGTAACATCAGTGGGCCATGAATGGTTTTTGTTGATATAATGACAGTTACGCGTTAGTATTAGTGGCGGTGTTTGTATGTGAGAAAGGAAAATTCATTTTGCGACATTTTCAACCTAAAATTACATTGCACATCACGCAGAACTAAAATAGTTTTGACTGGTCCATGCGGATTATCTATTGGGAAGTGCTGTGGAAAGGAATTCTTGCAAATTTCAGCCGAGTATTCACGAAAAGATAAGTTGAATAAAATTGTTTCAAATATTAAGTTCATCAAGTCAAGCATAGATAGATTTGATTGATATACATTTTTTATTCATCGTTGAAATGCAAGTTCTCAAAATATGTTCAGACACATTCGAAATATTTAGTGAATATATAATTATGAAATATTATCTCCTTTCATATGAAAAATAACATTCCATTTGTACATAAAAGCAAAATGTTACCTATAACATGTCAAATATTTGACAGAAAAATTTCCACTTATTAATTTCGTCCAGGGTACCCAGGAGGATAATAATTTCCGGAAATTTTTTGGGTTGCCATGGCAACTAAATAAAAACCAATTTTTTGATTGGCTGAAAAAGTGAGGTGTGAAATTTTCAATATAGTTTTCAGTTGAATAAACCCTCAACTACTAAAGTGGTATATTATTACAAGTATATTTCTCGAGATCAAAAATGTCTAGAAGAAATTCAAACGAAGAAATCGAAAATGGCAATAAAAGTGAAGTGAAGGATTCTTGTAAAAGTTTTGGCAAGAATTTGTCAGAGTTTGACAAATATCGACGTAAATTTGGGTCTATAGGAGAGTTTTTTGCAAGAGTTTGTAAGAGTTTCACAAAATTCTCAGCGGACATAAAGGATCGGTAAGACAAGACACCACTATAGATTGATTAATCTATGGATACCACCAATACAATAAAAGGTACATACATATGTATAATATGTAACATATATATAACATATGTATAATTGTCAAAGTGGCCTAGGAGGTTAGTAATATCTTATAATGGTAAAGTTTATCATAAAACAAATTACAGTTATGATGTCCATCAAATACATTGAGAGTTTGGTTAAAAATACCGTAAAATGGGGTCAATATGTGCCACTTTTTCATGATTTTAATTTGTTGCGAAAATATTGTTGAAAAAAAAATTAAAAATATGACTGAAAATAGAACGCCCCATAGCTTGCGAATGCATTACAGTACAAGGAATTAAGAAAAAAAATTTAGTTTTTTCAAAAACCTGTTATATTTTTGGCACATTTTCTACCCACCTATTGGGGTGACTATGTGCCACATCGGTTTTCAATGCATATTCAATATAGAAACACAACTGGCATATTCTCAACTTTTTATTTTCAATCAATAAATATAGGGCTACATAAATTTACACAGTTGTGTTCAAAAAAAAATTATTCTGCGAAGAATTTGTATACAAATACGTAGAAATGAAACTAATCTCTTATAGGTGACACAAATAAAAATGAAACTAATAACAAATATGGGCACAAAATAAATTACAATTTAATGAAAAAAATATTTAAGATAATTCAGGAACTTTGAAGATTTCCCTCTTAGAAATTTGACATGGCTTGTCAATTTTTTGTGTAATGTCGTCATAGATATACCAAATCTCATCTGGCTTTCTGGGCCACTTCCAATTTTGCCCACACCTTTCCATTGCTGCAATCAAAACTGTATGATCAGCCACTTCTTTTACTTGTCCTGGATAGAGTTGATATTCGTACCTAATAACATAGTCACCAGCACTAACTTCATTTGTATGCACATTTGTGTCAGGAATTTCATTGGCTACCATGTCTGTATCAGATTGCTCGCTCAGTTGAGGTGAATAAGGACTTTGATCGCTTTCTGCATAAGAAACATGTCCTGTGCTGTCATTTTCGCTATCAGAATCGTCATCAAGTCTTGTGACCCTTCGAGAACGATTAGGTTGTTTATGAGCCTGTGCTGATGAAGTTGAAGGTTGATTCAAGCTCTCTGGTAGGTCATGAATATCTTGCGGGTTGATGTCGGCAGCTGTGATACTTTTTCCTGGAGGAACGTTAACTTTTTTTCTTTTCTTGTTTGTCCTTGTAGACGTGATGGTTTGTCTTTTTGAATGGAGGTGTTCAATAAAGCTTTCACCAATCAATGCTTTTACCGCAGGTAATGCTTCAACAGTATACGAGGGCAGTCTTTGTAATACTTCGTGACGATTCGCAGGAACAATACCACATTTACGGAAGCCAGCTTTAAGATTTTGGGCACAATTTTCCTTTAAAACATCCAAGAGTCCTGAAAATTCATCTTTGGGAACTGTCATGCAGCGACTATTGCGAATATGTTCTTTCCATTCATTCAATACTTTTCTCCAGGCAATTTTAAGAGGTCTGAAAAATGCCACATCTAGTGGTTGTAGCAGGTGGGTAGCGTTTGGGGGCAAACAAATAAAGGAAATGACATTTTCATGGCAAAGATCTATCACGTTTGCATTTATATGGGAACTTAAGTTGTCACCAAGAAGAACTTTTTTTCCTTCTTGTTTTTTCAAAATTGGGAGAATGAAGCTCACAAACTAGTCTTCAAAGCATTGAAAGTCAAACCAACCTGACTTTGTGCGGTTGTAGCGGCATTTATCTGGACCGTTTTCGGTCCAACTTTCCCACATTTTTTCTGCTTTATAAACAAAGTAGACTGGTGCCAATTCACCGCCTGCACTACCACACATCATTATTGATGTATTTGATTTTGACGAATTCTTTATATTTTCCGGATATTTACAGCCTCGTTTAACTAGAACTTTAGATATGCCAGGGTCATCTACTAGACAAGTTTCATCATAGTTCCAAATATGTGATGGGGGAACACCTTCAAGTTCTTTTTCCAAATTATTAAAGAACCCATTCAATACTTCCTCAGTAACAGCAGCTCGACTGTAAGTTATATTTCTAGCTGTTCTATTAGAAATTTGCTGTGCATGCCTTTTTACAAACGAATTGGCCCATTCAATACCAGGCAAATTTTTTTTAAACTTCTCGACGGTCCTGCCGTGCTTATCCAAGAAACTTTTTACTATAAATCGTAATTCCCGTTTATTTACAGGAAAGCCATAACTGGACAGACTGACGACGTGTGCCACGATCATTGACTCTTCCGCCTCAGAGAAAACAGTCTGCTTTCCACTCTTCTTAGGCGTTTTTTTTTTAAATTTGTTGTTAATTACATTTCGGTGAATACCATACTACGAACAGAAATTCTTTTCTAACTTCATTCAGAATTTGTTCCAGTGTCTCTGGACGATAATTTTTGTAATGCCTTGTTCCTGGTTTTCTGATGTATTGACGCGGCATTCTGAAATAAAAATAAAAACGTGTAAGATCTATGAAATCTAAGTGAAAAAATATGGGGTGAAAATGTGCCACTAAGTGGCACAATCTCACCCCACAAATTTGTGCTCTTAACTCAAAATTGATATAATTCACAAAAATCAATTAGCAGGCAAAAGTTATTGAGGCATTATCATGATAAATAAATGGGTAATTGAAATTATTTACCTGAATGTCTCTATTTGTTTCACAAACTTCTCAACACCACAAAGTATACGGACTTTTGGGAAGAGTAGAAAACACGCGTCAATCATCAACGCCAACCTCTCAACAAATAGCGGGAGCCGCGCAGTTCGGAATTGCGCCACAAGGTGGCCAAACTAGTATAGTCATCACAGTAGAGCATGGTTTACATAACAAGAGCAAGACGAGCGTGAGCGCGTGAATTTCAAATATCTGTGGGAAGACACAATGGCATATTTTCACCTATGCAGGCACATTTTGACCCCGTTCTACGGTATGTATAATGTCAGAGTTGCCCAGGAGGTCACTAATATTCACTGGTAAAAGTTTGAAAAATAAATTAATAGTCAAATACATCAGCAAGAGTTTAGCGGAAAAATATCTATAATTGTCAGAGTTGACTAGAAGGCCACAATAATACTGGTAAAGTTTACCAGAAAATAAATTTATAGTTTGGCGTAGTCACGTGGTGTCCATCAAATTGAAATAGGCTAAAAAATCGAAGTGTACGCCATCTAACAATTATGCCAGCAACTACCGTAGGTGTGAACAACAAAGAATGGCACATTGTTAACCGTGTAAACAACTAGCTGAAATTTCTTAGATTTCCAGTTTTTCTGATTAGATAAACACCTAAAAGTTCTTAGAATTGACCATATGTGAACTGTAGTGTTTAGCTGTTTGGTGTTTGTGAATATAAACATGCAGAATATTTATAAAAACCTACCTACCAAATCGCGGAAATTTTGTTCTGTACCTCAATGTTCATCTTATTACAATCAAATATCAGTCTTCATAAATGTCCACTTGGTCATAGAAAGCTTTTTTTCAAATATAAGACAGTGCTCAAGATTAGAAAATTTATTACGCAAAATATGCATGTTTGCAATCTCCACTTCCAAGACAAAGACTATTGTTTATATGGTAAATACATTGTTTCATTTGCAATATTCTAGCTCAATTATTATGATTTGTTACAGCTACACCTCTAACAATTAAGAGAAAACTCAAAAAAGGAGTAATTTCCAGTCAAAAGATTCCTTATTAAAATATCGAAAAACACAGTAAAAGGTTAACAGAAGTCAAAGAAAATGGTGAGTCAACAAATAGATTGTAAAAATAGGTGAAAGTCGATTTATGCACCCCTACTTTATAACTAAACCTAAGACTAAAAACTGGAACTAACAGTGAACCAGTGTGTATGTTCTTAGTACTAGTTAAAGTTCGATGTAGTTTACCTATTGATGAACTCTTCGTTCTAGTATTTGATATAATTCTTAAGTAAGGGTGCATAAATCGACCATAATTTATTTCTTACTTCAATAATTTATCTGTAACCTATTCAAAGTTAATTTTAAGTTTCATGTAGATACAAACCTTATTACTGATTTTGATTCAAGCTGATTGAAAATTAGGTACTTTTTTGCCTCGTTCTTTGAAAAATTAATTTGCTCATTCAAGAGACCTTATTATATTCATAAGAATGTGATGGGAGTTTTACATGTAATTTTAGGTTGAAGAACCCAATGGAGGAAGACTTAGAAAACATGCCAAGTGAGGGATAAAATGAGACTGCAGGAGAGCGAACATGAAATTCAAATGAAAATAGATGTTTTTTCAAGATATAAAGATATGAAATTATAAAGCGTATGATTCTTCAGTTTCAATTTGCCTTGTAAAAACATTTATAAAATTTTGAACTTATTTTTATTCGTAATGCGTTTTTCTGTTCATACATTTTACTGAAATTTTAAACATTTATTTATTTTAATGAGACCAATCTATGGCCAATGTTTGTAGCTCATTACATTTGTCATTTTGTGACATCTTTTTGTGAACTAGCATTGCTATTCATTCAGATAAATAAATAAATAAATATACTGGAAAAACCAAAATAGGTCTTTTACCAAAAGATTGGAATCTTAATAGTAAATTATTTTCTTCGTGGATTTTCATGATTCACCCAAGAATGGTAGATATTTTTAAAATAGGAAATACGAGCAGGAATTATAAAATTTACTCTGAACGCCTCTATATAAATATTTTGTTTTATTAATGACCAAGATAATGACCGTCATAGTTTGAAAATGTCTATGAGTTCAGGAAAAGAAACTGCAATAACATAAGTGGTATAAAAACATAAGCAGTTTTATTTCTTATTCTTCATGATAATCTACCACATAGTAAGGGCAACATCCATCAATTTAGGTCAAGTTTTTTCTTCAGTATAAGAAATTATATCACAAGATCCACTTGTACTGTTGGCATCTTCACCTGAAATTATTCTATTCATAAACACTAGTAGCACCTCGTAATTGTAAACTTCATGCAACTGAACAAGCCTGGGATTATCTCAAAAATACTTATAACTGCAATTCTCAATAATCTCAAAGCTACAAAATCCACGAAATTTACAAATTTCACCACAAGGCCTTTATTTGTTGAACAAAATTATATGTTGTTCACCCTTAACGGTAGCCATATTGGATTATTCAGCGACATCTAGTGGTTTCCTTTTTTCGCCTATAAAAATTGACAGAGTGAATTATTCTTCTTCTTTTATATGGCTATTGCTTTCATGCGGTGCATTTATCCAGTTCAAAACCTGGGGTTACAACTTGACAGAGGTGGATATATAGAATGACAGGAATTCTCGACAGCTGACATTGGGATACAAGAGGTGCGTTCGGATAGTCCTTGCATTCGGTTATGTGAAATCGCGCACAGTACCACATGATCACCGAATTAACTGAGTGAATGGCAATGAACAAATGAACAAACGCTCCATAGGCCAGATCATAATGTATGAATCTGTCATTTGGCTAAATCAGTCACAATCACAAAGTGAGTGAAATACGCTAAGGAGCATAAAAATATGTCTTATCTGTGTACTATGTGTGGACTTGACGTCTCAATTCGGAGCGAACCAATTATATGGTTCTGTTTGCCCCGCTCTAATACGTCGGTCGCCGAAAAGGCGAACGGAGAAGAAACATTCAAGTAACAGAACGTGAGTCGAGCCACAGTAGCTTTATCCGTTTACGTCGAGGTGCAGCACTTTTTGGTGTAATTTACACATTTTGAATCGAGTGTAGCTGAGTGCAGTTCAAACAAATAGACCACAAGCCCAGGAACATTTTCAGGGGGTGATTTTATACACCACGAGTCATATATAATGTTGAAGTACTGGTCGAGAAACAAACGTTAGGCACTATGCCGTCAATTTTCCACGGTACAGGTGATTGTACAGGTGAGTTGAAACGTCTTAAAAAAAGGGGGTACTTTTTTATTACATTATACATGACGGCATTATTCTTGTTAAAGAGGCAATGAAAAAAGAATGCTCTAAAACCCAGTACCGTCAAAAAATACCGGTACCGGGAGTCAGAATATTTGTTTGAAATCGGCGATTTTACTCCCCCCCCCCTCCCCAGTTATTCGAAAACTTGACGGCATTGATTCAGTTAACTTTGCCTTTCATTTGAAAACTATAATACATCTATGCCGTCAAAAAAGGGGGTGAGGGGTGTGGGGGTGGTCATTTTTTACAACCTAAAGTTTAGATAGATATACGTCGGAAAATATTAAAACTCTCAACAGTTTTACTCACACGGTATACATTTCAAGTTAGACGACAAAAATATAACAATGAAACAATTTCAAAAACATGACTGTTTATAATTATATGATGCACATTTCCTTATACCTGTCATATGAAAGACAGAAGATATCTGAGAAAGAGCACGCAATTTGTGATAACACTGTTCTTCAAAATTTAAAATCGGTTGAAAAATGGCGGAGACACAGCTGATTGTTCAATCAAAGTTGGCCATGAAACTCGAACTTAAATCATCACAATTGACAAACGACATCAGAAGTTACCAGAGGAAGCTTCGATGAAGTGCTATACAGTTGAAAACTGAGGTTCTCTTGTAATTGCAGCTTCCATAAATTCCAACAATTATTAAAAATTACCTAAAAACGGACTGGTATTCATAAAGAAATGCTCACAACTGACATTTGTTAAATGGCAACATGTATTTTTCAATTTGTCATGATAGAAACTTGTGAATTATCAGTTTATACGTGTGAAAAGTTTTGGAGAATTCCTAAAGGAAACGAAGATACAATCAGATTTCATGATGAGTGTTCCTCCTAAAATTGAATGTTCTTCAACGTAGGCGGCTTAGAACATAATTTAGAAAGCAATACACAAAAGCTCATATTATTTAAAGTCAAAGTTTGTTCTACGTATTTAATCAATGCTGTTTTTTTGTTTCGCTTTTTTATGTTCATGGCCGCCTGCGTTGAAGAATATCTAATTTTGAGAACACTTATGATAAAACACCTCTTATTTGCGATTTCTTTCAGAATTCTTCAAAACTTTTCTCTCGAGCAATCTGATAATTAATCATTTTCCATCATGACGAAGTGAAAATAACATGTTGCCAGTTGAGAAATATCAGTTTTGAGCGTTTCTTTATGGGTACTATTCTGTTTTTAGGAAATTTTTGATAATTTTTGGATTATATGGGAGCTGCAATTACACGAGAAACACAGTTTTCAACTGTAACACACTTCGAAGCTTCCTCTGATAACTTCTGAAGTCGTTTGTCAGTTGTGATGATTTAAGTTTGAATTTCATGGCCAACTTTGACTGAACAATCAACTGTATCTCCGCCATTTTTCAGCCGATTTCCAATTTTGAAGAACAGTGTTATCACAAATTACGTGCTCTTTCGAATAATGGAAAAATATTTACAGTGGGTCATTTGAAAAAAAAAAAAGTTTGGGTTCACTTCCGGTTAAACAAGTACTATAGCGATACACCAAATTTGAAATCTGCATCTTCAAAACTATAGAAAAATTGGGGGGCGTACCTCACCTCGTGGTCACCCGGTATATACATTTTGAGGTTTTTCACAACACCTTGACTTTTTACTAAAATCATGATATCTGTGATATCCTAGTTGACAGGAAATGGTTTTCTTTCGTAAGTGGAGGATATATATGTGTCTACTAGAAAATACATATGATTATTTCAGAAAGGATAGCTTTCGTGGTTAACTTATAGGAAAGTCAGTTAATCCCAAAGACAAAATAGTCCGGTGGCAGGGAGGGTTTTCGTAGCCGATGAAGCGCGACGGGATCACCCAAGTAATTCTTATGTATTTTGACCCGCTGAATCCGAATTTCGAGGGTGATAAGCCGTGAAAGCATCCGGAAAATTTTTATGGACGATTTTCCGAGGGAAATCAAAATATCTATTTTTTTCCAAAAACAAATGATGTAATATTCTGCATAAAATTCTCTACAAAAAAGGTATCGACAAAGTGCTCGAAATTCTAAAAAATGCGATTTTCTCAATTTTCTCATTCAGTCACATAATGATATTTTCCCAAATTAGTCATATATATCTCGACTATGAATAACAAAAGAGACATTCTTGAAAAAGTCATTCGTGTGGATTTTCCGGCATGGCACCGGCATTTTTTTATTCGCGAAGCTCACGCAGTGGACGAATTCCGTATAACGAAAGCGTAGAACGGCCACAAAAAATTTCATTTTTATTTCAAAGATTTTTTCCGACTTGTATTTATGCATTGTGCTACAAGTGCCCTATATAACTGCTGCACGCTGCACCACACATAATTTAAGGAAGCATAGAACTAAAATATACACCCAAATGAAAGGAAATTTTGTTGAAAAAATCTTTTATTGTTTCATCTCTACTACCATGGTTGGGTATTCTCTAGATGTAGTAATTATAGGCAATTATTGCCTTTCTTCACAAGTTTTAGAAAATCAAGTGCCCCTTGCAGGTAAATCAAAACCAATTATGGGATGTCTAAAAACTTTAAAATTTGTTGACGTGGGCCAACCGATGGGATGGAAGAAAAAGCATACGTATTATGCCCAAATTCAAGTAGGAATGGCATTACTGAATCTGGAAGAGTGAGATTTTGTAATTTATGCATCTGTTGATGATTCAATTTACACAATTGATGTGAAATATATGACCGACTATGAATATTGTAGAATGTAAATAAAAATGTTGAAAAAAAACTTTTTTGAGCATATGCTCCATGAAATATGAGGAAATAAATAATTTAAAATCATTAATTCACTCAATTTATTTTCCATGAACAATTTACAATGAATCAGAAAAAGTGCAAATCTCATTATTTAATAGTGAAATAACGAAATCATAGTTGGCAGGCAGCTAGCTATTCTATTCATGAACCTATTGGCTAAAATTCATGATGATAAATTGGCAATGGTATAATAAGCTATAGTTACAATATCCTCCGATATGCTTACTGAGGGCCACACACTGTAGTTTACCACTAAGAAATGAAAATTGCTTGATTTGCTTGTTCAATATGAACTCTAGCAGCTACATAATGATACTAGAGCAATCAGTTTATCTTGTTGCCTATATACTTTCTTCACTGCACTCTTCTAATTCTGGGTTGTTGCTATTTTCATGAAAACTACACGACAGGACATTTTCATGAAAGTTGCAGACAAATTTGACATAGTTTAACCTATAACATGAAGAAAAGTTACATCCAAAGCTGTTTTTTAATACATTCCTACTCAAGTCTCTTCGCTCTGCTACTAAAAATATTTTGACTCATCCACTATTGTAGAAATTAAGAGAAGGTATTAGTATTACGGTTTCCTTTAAACCTGATCGGTCATGTCCTGAAAATGTTTACGTGAATTCATCTCATTTTAACTTTTATTACACCATGTTATAGTACCTTTATAATCTTGTTTTGTGAAATGTACAGAACATATCCGCATGCTGGGGCTGATTTTTTTCAATTTTGATTTTTGTTTGACAAGTCTTAAGCCATATTCACCTCTTCTTGAACCCCAAATAATGTAGTTTCAAGCTTCACCTTTTTATTTTTGGTAGGAAACAGATGACACCTAGTTTTTATCTCCTTTGGATTTACGTTCAGAAAGACTAAAATAAACATTGTTAATATGTTCACCAAGTTTATAAAATCCGTATTATTAAGGGAAAAACAGAACAAAACCAAATCCTATCGAAATATAGCGAGAATGGTTTGTTTACAAATCTATCGTCAGATGGCGTATCGCCTATTAAAATCAAAATTCCGAGATCTAAGTCGGAATTCCGAGATACAAGTCGTAATTCCGAGATACAAGTCGTAATTCCGAGATTCAAGTCGGAATTCCGAGGTGCAAGTCGGAATTCCGAGTTGCAAGTCAGAATTCCGAGATGCAAGTCGAAATTCCGAGATGCAAGTCAACATAAATAAAAACAAATTTTTTTGTGGCCCTTCTACGCTTTCCTACCTTATAGTGTCAATCAAAACGGGTTCAGCACATTATTTTTCATGATTACAAAGCATTTCAGTAGCGGAAAAATGGAAAACGGAAAATTTCACATAAAAGTAAAAGAATTTTCCGAGGAAAATCAAAAAATTCATTTTTCCCAAAAACAAATGACGCTTTAATATACTCCATAAAATTCTCTACAAAAAAGGTCTCCTCAATTTTTTTAAAATGTGCGATTTTCTCAATTTTCTGTGCTCCCTCATTCAGTCACATAATGATATTTTCACATGAATCCACACGAATGATTTTTTCAAGAATGACAAAATACTCTTAAAGTATAAAAGTAGAATTTTCACTGAATCAATGATCACGTGTGTGTCACTACTCCTTCCTCTTCAGCCTCTACTTTGCAAACCTTATCCAATCCGTCACAATGAGATCAAACTCAATTCACCTGGGTTGAACGGGATGCCATTTACAGATCCTGAAAATATAGCAATTATAGTCACTGAAAACTTAAAACAATTTTAAATTTATATTGTCAACAAAATGTCAGTTGTATGCTATGTAATAAGACTTGAAATATTTTTATTTATTCTTGAAATATTTTTGGTTATTCTTAAAATCACTAATAATTGCTTAAACTCATTTATATTTCATTTTCATGATTACAAAATGAAACTCATAAGTATAGGTACCAGCTTTACAAGACAGGCCAGATTGCAATTTAATAGAATTAATATCTATAATAAAACTATAGTTTAAATGATTTTCACATCAAAAGGGTTTACAAAACCACGACAATTGTTTCGCTTTACAAAAGCTTCTTCAAGTGGTTTTGTAAACCCTTTTGATGTGAAAATCATTTAAACTATAGTTTTATTATAGATATTAACATGGATTTTCATCAAGTATCGGCTATATCAATTCAAAAAATTAATAGAATTAAATATTTTATTTCTTTATTACTATATAACTCACGCTTTATCATTTAGCAGTGTTTATCCTACGTTAGCTCAACAAAAAGCTTTATACAAATGGGTAACAGAAAAACAAATCACTAATTTGTGCATCGAGTATTCGTAATCTCATACCAGTTCTGATAATTAATCAATTTTGAAACCATAACTTGAAATGTATGGAAATATTAAATATACATTTCAGCATCACTTCAAATAATAACATTTGTTGGAATTGAAATAATTTTCTAACTCACCTCCGCCTGACCTGCATGCTAAGTTTATCTTCACTGGATGTAATGACTTCAGTTTTACTCTAATTATTATTCCTTATTAATCTAAATTTGTTTTCTCAGCAGACATTTTTATTTGTAAAAGTCAGACGAGATGGATTGACAACACGCTGATAAGTTTCCTTTGTTCAAGAGCCTAGGCTTAGAAACCTGAAATAATCAAACGTTAATACTTGTTGGGAGGAACTGGAAAAATCATAACCTTATAAATACTGTGAAATTTTACAATAATATGATATTGAGACTGTATTTTTTTAATCCTGTTTTAAGAATTTCAATAATATTGCTTTCAATCACTACTGGAAATAATAATAAGTCGATAATAAGGGTCCAGGGCTTCTTCCACCAACATATAGATGTTCAGATGAACCAACTGTAGGAACAACTGATACGCTTCTAGTTTTTTATGAATTGAGCAGCATCCTGAAATTAATCGAACAGCATCCTGAAATGAATCAGTGATGTTTATTGAATATTTTTTAGTAGTTTAAAGTTCAATGCCTACCTCAAATATCTGCCAACAAATATCTGGCTGTTTGTTCATGTTTTTATTCTTCCTACCATACTCTTCAGCTCGTTCGAAAATCATATCACTCGCGAACTGGTCAAAAAGTCAAGTAAGAACGTTCAATCAAAATATAGGAAGGCATCAGATTATCCTACAAAAAATAATAATAATAATAATATCGTTTTTATTGATGCAGGTTAAAGTAATACACAACAGTTTGTAAAAATTAAAAAAACATAACAAATTATTACTGTCATATATTAAGTTATATCCTGCAGAGCAAAAGGCAAAGTTCGCTCTCCCTCTGTGGATGGTTACCCACCTGAGGGAGTTGCGCTCTTCCACTTAACCATATGAGGTATAGGTGTGTCATGCAAACCATCACAAACCTATGCATACCCAACTATACACTTATGTATATATATGATACATATATGCTTATATTCTACTAAATAAAAAAAATATATATAAAAAAGGTGATGCCCATACACCGAAAAGACAATCGTTATTTCAACATTCAACAACACAAGAATAGCAAATCCTCCGTGGAGCCTCAATTAATAGACAACGATCCGTCCAAAATTACAAGTTTGATTTTCTTATTGAAAAGACCTACTACATACATTTTCCGTATGTCCAGAGGAAGGTTATTGTAAGTTTTCGTAATATTGTAAGAAATTGATGATTTATAGAGTGAGCTTTTGTGTTACGGAATAGTCAGATCATATTTATGTCGTAAATCGACATTATGTGCTTGACCTCGAGTCTGAAGTTTCTCAAATAGATAAGCAGGCGTTTTTGTAGTGATAATTTTGTGATAAAACCGCCTTTCTTTCATATTCAGCCAACCAATTTCTCTCAAAGAGGTCGTGATATGGTCTCGTCTTCGCAATCCACAAATAAGACGAACACATGAATTCTGAATGAGTTGTATACGTCTACTCTCGAATTCAAGCAGAGCTGGACCATATACACAGTCCGCATGTTGGAATTTTGATAAAACTAACGAGTCACAGAGAACCTTTTACATTTTGAGGCTTCCAAATGATTTTTGAATAACTGAAGACACATGTTTTTTGAATCTAAGATCAACATAGTTGTAAACCCAAATTATTTTCATATACAGAGAAGCTATTGGAGTATTGCCAATAGTACCAATTTATTTGAGGTGCCACACGACTTCAAATAGCTTTTTTGCCAAATAGTAAGGCTTTAGATTTAGAGGGGTTGATTTTCAGGCAAAATTTGGTTGAAATACTTACATGTTCCTGTGAATCTTCATTTATTTTATCTTGCTCGTCGAAAGAATGATACAGTCGAGTATCATCTGCATAGGAGTGATACATAGTCGTCTTGATACTCTTATGGAATTGAGATGTGTATAAGGTGAACAAAAATGCACAATGAAAATTGATAGCACTCGCTCACAGCTTGGGAAATAAACAAGATGAATGAATGTCATGAACAGGAACGGGAAAATTGCATTTAAGAAACATTTTAAGATAATATTAATTCCAAAAGTTTTCAGTACACATGTGGTTAAACACAAACATCGTACAAATAACATAATCACTCTGTCTGAGATATATCTGAGGAACATATATTCAACATTTTATGTATCTTTTAATGAATATTATTTGTTATATTATTTCGATGTGACACAAACATATAGCTGAAAACATTATGTAAGAAACATCATGACAACATTAATATTCTGTTAGTTTGTCAATATTAATAAAGTTATCTCTGGTTAATGTTTTTATTATGTATCATGTTTAGTGGGAAGTCCTTCAGAAAACAGAAAATGATTATGAAAAATTCATGATGATTGCTATCAATCGGGAAAAGGAATCGTTTTCGATGTATCCACTACAGGGTGAATTGATTTTTTGTAAAGTAGAGGGTTCCCATGGGTTCCAATTGAGATATCGGAATCAAACCTCTGGGAAGAACAATTACCAGCCACTCCTAGAGCTTTCAATGTTTCGAAAATATTCATCAACAGTATTATTTTTCGTAGTGTAGTTCGGTATTCGAATTTGAATCACTACGTGTGCAACTTTTTTCAGTGTATCAAGTAGTTTTATGTATCAATGCTGTAACGAATACGAGGAAATATCCTCTCAAAATCGTGTCAACATCAAAGGTTCCGACAAAGCTTTCGCCTCCTGTTAGCTGGAGTACTCTTTGCTTTTGGTTGCTGTTTTCCCACAGGTGTCACAAGATGGGGCAAGGCCCGAAAATCGACCAATTCGATATTATTGTATACCTCTCATCAATTTCAATTGATAACATAATCAGAATTAGTAGCTGAGGTGTATCCATTCAAGAGTAAAATATGAAATATCATTATAGTGAACCAAAACTAAAAAGAATAAAACTGTCAAAACGAGTGTCAAATCTTTTTTATATTATAAACCAACATTTTCCTTGCTTTCTTATTGGTGCTTTTGTGGGTTATTTTTGACATTCGAACTACTACAAAGAGATTTGAACTATTAGACTCCTTCCATAGGACGTACCCGTAGAAGACCCAAAAAGCCATCTAGGATCCAGTGACCTTAATAGCAGACTGCGAATTGGTAATGCGTTGTTGGACTCAGCGTTGCCAGAAGTGGTACTTTGTACCATATGTGGTACATTCTAGGCGTTTAAAGTACAATAGTACTATACATCCTCTAAAACAGTCGAAAAGTGGTACAATTGTCATTTCAAAGTCATGATTCTCCGATACTCTGTCAAGTCTATGTCGACTGTCAATTGACTGTGTCAATGTCAACGTCAGATTGGAATAAGTTTGTTCATTTTTGATTGTGAAGATCAGCATCACTAGCATCAGAATTACTGACACGTATCAGCAACAATATTAAGAAAATAGAGTTTGGAATTTGACTTTAGATACGTAATAAATTTTATGAAACTATGAGACTATGGTGATTGTCAGAGCAAATACATTAAATACATTTTATTGGCCGGTGATTTGCAATGCGCATGCGCTCAAGCCTAACAGTGGATAATGTTCATGTTTTGTGAAATTGGAAAACAAAAGTTGATGCGCATTTTGTTCTCTTAAGTTGTTATATTCGTTAAAATCTTCTTGGCAACACTGGTTGGTTCCGTCAACCCAAGGTTGCCAACACGTACAATAATTATCGTTTTGTACGATAATTTGGCCTTCTGTACTATACTATGTATGATATTGACTGCTTACGATAAGGCCGATTGTACGATAATTTTGCCAAAAGTGAAATTATTCAATTCAAGATTAAAAAAAACACATTTGGCATAAAAAACAACTCACAAAACGCCAGTTTTGCCAACTTTGTAACTATAAAGTATAAACACCAGTTTAACGCATTCAACGAACATATCTCAAGCCCTTAGAGAAATCATATCATTCAGTATAGGCGAAAAATAAACACGTACGATTTTGTCAGCCAAAATCTGATAATTTAAAATAGCTGGTACGATAGTTAGTTCCTGATTCCTGAAGAGATGGCAACCCTGAGTCTCGATCATCTGTTATTCTGTTAGTCAGAATCAGTTCATTTTCATTGTTAAGTGTTTGTTATTGAGCAATTTATTATGATTAAGTTAAAACTTTCCATTCAATTTCTCACAATTTTGGCTGTAACTTATGGAAGTGAGTAATTATAGTAACAGTATCATAAATGAATTTGCTTTCTGGAAAATCATTAATGATTTGGGTATGGTTATTATTTTGTTGTGAGTTTTGTGGTCATTGCAAAGACCTACCGTTGACCTACCATCATTCTAGTATGATTCATAGATGAATGTTATATATATGGGGTAACCATAATCGACGCCCCTTACGAATTATAAAAAAAAATTACATCAGTTTGTAAACCTCAATGTTATTTATGTTACGATTATAATGAATTGCACGTTTTAGAGTCGTAATTTTAAGTCGACACCAAACGCACTTAAATTGACCCGAGTTCATGCAAGTCCCTTTAACTTTTATCCTTACCTACATTCGATACATTGCATGCTAACAGGCTCATAATATTATCGCGGGGTTTCGAATGTCATACAATGATTTCGAAATTGTATCCAGAAGGCTTGGTTAAATAAGCAGCACCAAAAAAAAAATGAAAATAAAACATTTTTCACACAGTAATTTGACACAGCTGTATGCTGCATAGATATCTAGCATTAATTGGTCTTTTTAGTGCCGGCCCAAGTTTTGGGTTAAATATATTGGAATAAAATTTGTTTGATCACTTATGCATAACATTTGTAGCAAGTCAAAATAGGGTACAAAAAATTGGGTGTTATTGTCTTATACAGAATAATACAAAATAAAGAGAGTAAGACTGTTACCTGATATGACATGTATAAGAGTTATTAGTATATTGTACAATGAGCATGAAATGGTATACACCATACAGGAGTAGGTATATGAAATTTTGTAGTATGAGCATGGCGAGTACTACATTGGTTCATATACCTAAGAGTGGGAAATGGGTCATTTCATGCAAATTGTACACTATACTTTTTCTACGACTATGTGAATCTTTAAAAAATCTGTAATATTTTTAATAATACTTTTTATCATAAACTTTCCTGCCGTCATGATTCCCATAATACAACCTAAAAAAGGAATTGAAGATATATTGTATATATAAATATTGAAAATTATATTAAAAATCAATCACTAATCGATTTCATAGGAGAAAAAATAAACGGTGGTTATGCTTGGATTTGAACCCTCGCCTCCAACCATCCAACGACCACCATCACCTAAATCAGCTCTCCTTGCTACGAGCCCACATAATGAATTGTTGAAATTTCCTGCTATAGACAGTTCCTACCAACTATATGAAAATATAGAATTCGATTGTTATCAATATTTATATTGAAATTAGTGGTGACAATGTCAAATCATCCTCACTTTCGCTAATCATTCTCGATTACTTTTTTTTTAACGAATTTTGTAAATACTGATGTGAAATCAATCAATCAATCAATCAAAATATTTTTTATTGTCTGAAGATTCACATCCCATTGACAAAGTCTAGAAAAAGAGTGAATAAAGTTAATACATAGAACACAAACATAAATGTAAACGCACGTATTGAACTTAAACAGTATAAATAATACAAGAAGCGACACACATAATTAACAACTAGATACAATTTCACTTATAATTATTAAGCACTCATGTTTTTGTTAAGGTATTCATTGACGTCATAGAATACTTCTGTGAGAATCAACTTCACTGATCTCCTGAATAAAACTAATGACTATGATTCTGACGCTTGCCTGAAGGTGGTTGTACAGTTTGGCGGCACTATAAATTAATGAGTTCGTTACTAGATTTGGTGTTGGAATGGGTAGCCTTAGATTGTTGTTTTGGCGGGTGGGCTCAAAGGTCTTATTGTACATTGGTAGGTTTTTGTGAACTAGACATACTGATTCCAGAATGAAAAGAGAAGGTAGGGAGAGAATTTTATGCTCTCTGAACAGTTCCCTACAAGAGACTATTATGTCCAACCTTACGGATATAGCGAACAGCACGCTTCTGCAGAGTAAAAATTATCTTGAAGCACTGTTTAGTGCAGGTTCCCCAGAAAGGAATACCGTACCTTATGTGTGACTCAATTAGCGAATGGTACGCTATTTTGGCCGTAGTCATACCTAATTCATTAGACACTACACGTAAGTCATAGCATCCTGAGGACAGTTTTTTGCTCAGCACCTCAACATGGTTCCGAAAGTTCAGATCGTTGTCGAAACGAATTCCCAAAAACGTATTAGTGTCAGTTGACGAGATGCTATGATTCCCTAGAGAAAGGTCTGGTATAGTACACTCAAAAGACAATAGGTGTGTCTTGGATATTTTGAATGCAAACCATTCGTTTTCACGATTTGGGTTCTCAGATTGAGATATGACTCAACCCAGCAGTAGCTCTGCTCTCAAACCCATAATGCTTTAGTATACGCAGCAGTATCTTATGATGGACATAGTCAAAAGCTTTTGACAAATCACAAAATACTGCAGCGCTTGCTTCCTTCAGGTTCAAATTGGAGTGAAGATTTTTCAAAAAATTAAAGATAGCATCCCCTGTACTTTTGTTTTATTGAAAACCAAATTGTTGTTGGCTCAGAATATTGTGGGTGGTGTAAAAGTTCGTCAGTCTACTTTATACCAACTTTTCAATTTCCCAAGGGTTGGAATGATAGAGATTATCCGAAAATTGGAGGGATCACAATATTGGTTTTTAAAAAGTTAGGAAAGATTCCGTTAGCAAAAGAATCATTGATGAGATAGACTAGTAATTCTAATACAAAAATTGGCAAATTTTCAATTATCTTTATCAATATTATCAATACTATCAATACCGGCAGAAGTTTTATTTTTTATTTGTTTTAGTGTATTCATCAAAATAAATGTATCTGCAATATATGTTTGTCTCAAAAAAGCAAGGGATCTTGTACTACTTCAATATTTTCTATTAATCTCAGATATAGAACAAAAAAATTCAATTAGATAATTGGACTCCAAGGTTGCATTTGATTTGATGTTAGTTTCCTTAATCGTGTTGTTACTGGAAGAGAATTACAAATTATTAGAATGTTAACAAACTTGATTCGATCTTATATAATTTATGATCATAAAAAAGACAGTCTAGTAGTTCATGAAAGTCGTGGGAAATAAAATATCCTGTACTGAAATGATCATTAAAGTACAGCTCGCGATGTAGAAGTGAAAAAGTGTATACAATCAGCCTACTTCCTTGATCGATAAAGCGCATAAAATGGGCATATTTCTATGTGGTTGTAGAAGAAATAAATATCAGTGTATCAATAAAATACAACAAAATGTAATAAGAATGAACCGGGATGAAAGCAGCAATACGACGTGACTCCAGCAAGACGACCAGCGCTACACTTCGATAAAGTGGTGCTTGGTATCGCGGCAGCATATGGATTTTCATTTTATCTCATATACAGGGTGTCCACGAAGTTTAGAACAGGGAATATCACTGAACCCAAGAGTAGTAGAGAATTGAAATTTTGGGGTTGTGAATTAAAGCAATTGGTGCAGGTTTTTCTGATATTATGTTACCCAATTTTAGCTTTTTGTCCTCGGTCACGTGACATCAGAATCACAATTATTAATGGGACAACCTGTATATTTTGGCATTTCTATATTTCTCCCGATAAAACGATTCTAACAAACTATCACACTTGTCTTGTGGTCTAAAACAATTAGTTAAAGAACTACAGGTACTTTGTCCCACAAAGTTTTTAATGAAATATGGATGATTGTTACAATTTTGCATTGTTTTAATCATTACAAAGAACATAGGACTGCCCAAATATATAGGGTGACCCTAAACCTAAATAATTTGGCAATTGCTCCTTTCAGACATTCTGGGACAAAGGATATTAAAGTACCTGTAGTTCTCAATCGTTTTAGACCACAAGTGTTACAGTTCGTTAGAATCGTTTCATTGGAGGAACATAAAAATGCCAAAATATACAGGTTGTCCCATTAATAATTTTGAATCTGATGTCACGTGACCGAAAACAAAAAGCTCATTGGTAACATAATATAAAAAAAGGTACACCAATTTTTTTAATTCAAACCCCCAAATTTACAATTCTTTACTACTCACGAGTTCCAAAATATTCCCTTTCCTAATCTTCGTGGGAAACCCTGTATTTTCGTCTATGTTGGTGAAATATTTTTATATGAATTTATTGGGGAGATGAAAACCTTATTTTCAAAGCACTATAATCAATAGTTGGGAAATCATGTATCTCTTGAACTAATGAAAGTGCTTCGTCGTGATTTTGGCATCGCTCATAAAAATATTGAGATTTATTTGATTGAAAAATTGTCCGTTGATTTTTGTAGCATTCATCTGACCCCCTTCTTCCACTCTATAGATAATGAAAACCTTGTTTCTGACATTATCTTGTTGGGATTTGTTTTACGAAAAATATTGAGAAATGAATTGTTGAATACCTTGAATGTGAGTGATTTTGTCGCATTCATTTGACCCCCTTCGACCATTCTAGAAGTAATGAAAACAAAAAATTCCCACTGTATATATCATGTCATCATTGGTATTTTTTTTAACGAAAAATATCGAGAAATATAGTGTTCTACGTTAAATGTGAATGTTTGTTGGATTTTGTCTCATTCATTTGACTCCCTTCCACTTCTCTGGAAGTTTCTGACTGCAATTGACATCTTGGTTTTTTCACAGAGAATAAAGATAAATTAAGTGCTGAATACGCTGATATAGAAGTTGATTTTGTCGCATTCATTTGACCCCCCAACACTCTAGAAGTAATGAAAAAATGTTTCTGACTCTATCATTTTGTTAATCATTTGTTGGATTTTTTCCACGAAAAATATTGAGAAATGAAGTGTTCAATGTGAAAGTTGATTTTGTCTCATTCGTTGGACCCCTTTCCACCACTCTAGAAATAATGAAAAAAAAAAAATCGACTCTCTACGTCATCAGAGCTGGGTAATGTACTTTAAAAGTAATTGCAATAACAAAGTACTTTTCCAAAACTATTCCAAAACTATTCCAAAACTATTCCAAAACCATAATCACATTCTGGACTGAAATTTTTTAGTCAACCCATTTGCAATATTGACATAATTAATTTGATATGAAATACTTTACCTACGGCCACTGCAGAAAATAGGCAAAAACACACGACTCACCACAGCCTCAGTAAATAGCACGCACGGTAAACAAATTACACAGTTTTCGTAAACAAAACGCACAGTTTGATATATCTCGGAAACGGCTCAATCGATCTGGTAGAAATTTTGTATGTAGATAGGATTTTGCTTTTACAGTTTATCTATACAGGCGTATTTCTTGGAAAAACACGATTTGACTGATAATACTAATAATAATTTTTGCATCTCGAAAACGGCTTCAACCATTTGGATCAAATTTCGTATTTAGATATGGTATTGTTACTTAAGTTTATCCATATAGGTGCTTTTCATGAAAAAATGTTATTTTACTCATAATATTAATAATAATAAAATGAATTTTTGGATCTCTGAAACGACTGTAATGATTTGTATCAAATTTTGTATTCAGATAAAGTTTTTCGTTTTAAGTTCATCTATATAGGCGTCTGTTTTAGAAAAAGGCGATTTTAAAAATAATAATAATAATAATGTGAATTTTTGGATCTCGAAAACGGCTTCAACTTTTTGGATCAAATTTATTATTCAGATGAGGTATCCCAAGTAGCACACCCATATTGGTACAATATTGTGAAAATATTGGCAAAATATTCAAATAATATTGCGAAAAAAAATGTGAACATTCGGCGATATTGGTCCAATATTTAAGAAATAATTAATATTGGTGTGATATTCTCGAAGCAATATTGGCCTCAAAATGTTAGGCAATATCAGTACAATATCGCTGTAGCACACTTACATTGGAATAATATTGGTAAAATATTGGCAAAATATTAAAACGTAATATTGGCGAGATAAAGTTATAATTATTTCGGGATATTGGCACAATATTACTTGGACATTATACAAATAATATTAGTGAAATATTGAGGAAGCAATATTGTCCCAAAATATTCAGGGATATTGGTACAATATCATTTGCATATATTGGTAAAATATTCAAAGTGAATATGTTACCTTGGAAACATTGATAAAAATATTTCCAGAAAATGTCGAATTATTTAAAAATTCTACAATTTCGTTTCTACTTCAATTTACCAATGTAAACGCATTGTGAGAAACCTTATTTAATATATGTTACTATGATTCAGCTGTTGTTCCATATGTGGGGCCACCTAGCGGTTTCTTACCCAAGTTTAATCATGATTCATTTCAATATTGTTTATTGAATATTAAACAATATTCAAATTTCAATCCAGAGATAAATGTATTTTGTAATATTGTATCAATATTGTCTTTCAAATATTGGCGTAAAGTTTTCGTAACAATCTCAATAAAATTTTCAGAATATGGATTAAATAATATTCCACCAATGTGCTATCAAACTTGATATACAATATTGTTTTTCATCTCTAAAATCGATATGAGAGTAATATGGAAATCGCTAGATGCTGGAAACAATATGTAGGCAATATAGCTCTATCGATACTGGTGAAAATTATTGAACCAATATTGACCCAATATTTCATGAAACAATATACATGCAGAACAGGTTGAGCCAATATTCCACCAATAATATTAACGAAATATTCTTTTTCCTATATGAACCCATATTGGTTCAATATTATTTTTACATTTATAATATATCCACATATTGGCCCAATATGAAAACAAGATTCAGCCAACATGAGGTGCTACCTGGGATTGCTACATAAGTTCATCTACATTGGCGTCTTTTCTGAAAAAAGGGCATTTTACTAATAATAATAATAATAATATGAATTTTTGGATCTCTGGAAACGGCACACTGTATATGGCCGTAGGTAAAGTATAGTACGTAATGTGTGTTGTAAAAGGCATATTACGCAGGAATGGAAAAATTACGCACGAAGCTGCGTGGCGGCGAGTGCGTAATTCCATGAATGCGTAATTACGTAATATACTATTACCAACGGCCACTGCAGAAAATAGGCAAAAACAAACGACGTACACCCTCATTAAATAGCTCCTTACTCACGGTAAACAAATTACTCAGTTTTCGTAAACAAAACGCACAGTTTGATATCTCTCAATGTATTTGGAAATATTTTGTATGTAGATATGGTTTTGCTTTTTAAGTTTATCTACATAGGCGGCTTTCTTGGAAAAACACGATTTTTACTGATAATAATAATGATTATGATAATTTTTGGATATCGAAAACGGCTTCAACGATTTGGATCAAATTTTGTATTCAGATAAAGTATTGCTTGTCTATATAGGCGCTTTTCATGAAAAAAAAAATGTGCTTTTAATTAAAATAATAATAATAATAATATGAATTTTTGGATATCTGAAACGGCTCTAATGATTTGGATTAAATTTTGTATTTAGAAAGTTTTGCATTTTTAAGTTCATCTGTATAGTCTTATTTTTAGAAAAAGGCGATATTACAAATGATAATAATAATGTGATCTCAAAAACGGCTTCAACGTTTTGGATCAAATTTATTATTCAGAGGTATTGCTACTTAAGTTCATCAATATAAGCGTCTTTTCTGAAAAAAGGTCATTTTACTAATAATAATAATAATATGAATTTTTGGATCTCGGAAACGGCACACTGTATATGGCCATAGGTAAAGTATAGTACGTAATGCGTGTTGTAAGGCAATTACGCACTCATGGAATTACTCACTCGTGCGTAATTTTCCCATTCGTGCGTAATATGCCCTTTACAACACTTGTTACGTAATATACTATTTCATCCATTAACCAGCTCGGTGAAGGTCGTTTTATATTGGGATCCTATACTATTATGTCTTACACAGAACTAAGAAACTAATACACAAATTTTATACTCTAGGAGATATCCTGAACAAGAAAGTTCTCCACGTAATTCACAACTCACTCATAGAATCTGTAATGAGATACTGTATCACCACCGCCTGGGGTGGAGTATTCAACACTGTGATTCACAAACTATACACGACACAAAACGCAATATTGAAAATTATGTATAAAAAAATAGACTATACCGCAAAACTCATTGAAAATTCCATCGGTTAGAAATATCTACGTTCAACAAATCTTATTATGGACATGCAAAAACAAAAATCATATGCATAACCAACAAACGAGAACCACAAGGTACACCAATGAGCTCGCACTGAATCTTCCACGTTTCAACAAAACCCATACTCAAAGAACTATATTTTACTACGGTCCAAAAATATTCAAAATAAAAAAAAAATGCAAAAAACTTGTTAGATTCAAACAATTGATTAAAACTCACATTATGCAGGACCAGCAACTTAACAAAAACTTCCTATAATGAAATTTTCTCTCGCAAACGGTAAAAACCCTAAATGTAATATCTTTTCTGATCTAGAGTCGCTAAGGTCTAACATTGGCAATAAGTTTGTTATCATTAAGTTTCTTTTTAACACGCTTATATTGGCTTCACTTGTATGTATCTATGTAAGGAAAATTTTGAACGTAAATTTCACCCACAATGATTTGAAATTCCACATGTGTTCATCATAATTCCAGTTACAATACCATAAGATATTTTTGTTATGGAAAAAAACAAAATGGCGGCTACAAGATGGCGGACAATATTTGTCATTATGGTTTAATTCCATTCAAACTGAGTGTGTAGGTTTTCGGGGTCAGAGATTATAAATTTTTTGACAAAATATATGAATTCAAGATGGCGGCCCAAGATGCTGAACAAGTTTTGTGATTATGGTCCGATTCGATTCAAAATTGGTATGTGCGGGGTATGGGGGGGGGGGGTTCAGGGTCGGGGATTTCGATTTTTTAGTCATTAAAAAATATTAGTTTGAAAAACTAAAGAACACGCTTTACTTCCAACATGGACTAAAAAGTAAAAAATAAATAATAAAAAATGAAAATAATTTGATAACTCAAATATAAAAACAGCGTGGGGTGCTGCACAAACTTTTCTTCAGCTCTTTAACGGTCAGTATTATAAAATTAAACTAAAAAATATGAGAATATAGATCGGAAGCAACCACGCTTTTTTTACATTTGAGTAAGTTAGTTGTCAATTATTTTTTACTTGTTCATGTTGGAAGTAAAGTGGGTTCTTTAGTTTTTCTAAACTAATATTTTTTTCAATATTAATAGCATAGGTTACTTTCACTACAATGACTGTTATAATTTATTATTTTTCGATAATAATGTATGTTGGCGTGTTAAGGGGTTATATCTGCAACATAATGTCTTCCACGACTTGGGCAGAAATATCAGGTATTACCCAATTCAATAAAAAAAAAGTCATGTCACATACACAATGTCGATACTGTACCGAGATATGAATAAACTTTACTTACTCACTGACTTGTTTTGTTTTCAGAATGTTGCTCATCTCTCGTGTTTTTGTTTTGTTGGTTTAGTGTGGACTCTGCATTAGAGCGTCATAGATTGACATTCATTTTTTTTGTTTTAGGCCCACAAACAGATCATGAACTAAGTGGAACAACAGGTTCACAATTATCCACTCCAACGTTCAATCATGCCGCACTCTCGAATTCTGGATCAGCTACTCTAACCAGTACAAAAATACCCCTGAAATTGTTTCCGCAGCCTGCCCCACCAGTGCCTACTTCACAGCCTACTCCACAGCCCACTACACAGCCCACTACACATCCCACTACAAAATCTACACCAGGTCCTACTCCAAAACCTACACCAGGTCCTACCCCAAAACCTACACCAGGTCCTACCCCTGCTCCTACACCAGGTCCTACCCCTGCTCCTACACCACGGCCAGTTCCAGATCCTATAATGGGTAACTGGTCGGTTGAATATGATATGTCCAACATGAGTTGCATTGTGTTGGATGTAGCTATTCAGTTTGAAATTGTAGATGTGAACCAAACAAATACTAGGATCAATCTTCCTGAAGATGCGATTTCTAATGGTAGCTGTGGAATGAACAGAAGCAACTTATTGTTAGCATGGAATGAGAACAAATATAATTTGGAGTTTGATTTCATGAAATCCGGGAATGATGAATTCGTATTGGAACTGATTTCTGCCAAATTTACCAATTTGACCATTCCTGATAAGGGTGAGTCAATGTAATCTAGTATTTAAGTCCTCACAAAGTAATGTACGATCATGAGAAACAAGGTGGGGAGTGATTTTATTTATTTACGGAAATGCCCATTACAAGTGAAAGTAGTAACATTTCTTTTGCATTGAGTTTCAAAGTTGTATTAAATAATTTTATTAACAGCTCAGCTGAACGCACCACAGTTTGCTAGGAATAGGCCAGTCATAAATTTAGTTCCTTATTAACTAAACTCAGTTGGTTAATAGTGTTGAGAAATTGAATTATACAAATTGGCGTTTTGTCTAAGATATGTTTATTCTTTGTTTTGAGCACTCCCAAATTATGACACTACCAATCTATTGTAAAATAGACATAAATTTAAGAATTTTGATGGGAACTAACGGCAAAAATTGGTAGTCATTGTCTTACAACCTCCAAACATTTGAAGAATTTTCAATCTCATCCCCTTCTCCCAATGGGGTGCAATAAGCCTTCATGCATGGCTGCAGTACAACCGAAAATCATTAATAAATCTAGTCGAATCCTCCCTCATCTTTAATTCTTACTATGTTCTCGTGAACCTGAATTTGTGTTATATTTTCATATGAATGATTTAAAGATATAATTTTTATTTTCAGGTACTAAAACATACTTATTAGTGCACAACAAAACAGAATTCTCAACACCTCTGGATAATTCCTATAAATGTGCCCGAGTCCAAACATTAAATCTCAATGAGGAAACATCCAATGAAACAGTGGCTTATTTACACTTGAGTCATTTTCAGTTTCAGGCATTTTCTAATAGCAGTGGACACAAATTTGATTCTGGTGAGTGATTTTCTTGGGAATGTAATTATTTTTTCACAATCAGTCAATTTATAGTTATTAATGTAAAGAGATTATTATGCGATTAGGACAATGTTTAATGTGCTTTCGAACCGATAAATTGACTAGTATTATATTTTTGAACTTCTTGAAGAAAACCGTTGGAAGTTGACGGTTACTTATCTCCTAAACAAAATCACTCGTTTCAAAAAAATTCAAATGTGGAAGATCAACCACACATCTACAACTTGTTTCCCCAATGAACATCCTTCATATTCTTCCTCCCATTTCGAGCCTAGTTACAATTTCTAGAGTAATTCTTACTCAGCCTCTTCACCAGGAATCAAATGAATGTCTTTATTGTCATAATTGTCATTTGAATCGGCATGTGGCAGTAAGGAAGCAAGTGTTTAGATAGTAAACATTAACTCTTTTCTTATATTTTGAATTACTGCAGAATATGTCGATTACAGGTTTTGTACATATGTTCGTTGACGCAGGGAGTGACGTTACAATTCCCAAGGTGGGACGGATAGTCGGAAATGCACTTTTACACCGCAAAAAAAGCACGTTTGAAAATTTGAAAGTCATCACCGATCAATATGTGCTATCCCGTGGAGTTTTTAATGATGAAATTAAACTCCGACGAATTTTTTATTTCGCAGGGCATTCAAATTGTGCCAAATTTTTTCCAATTTATTATGACGGTATTTCAGGAAAGGATTTCTTGACACAGTAACCGATTCCCTTCCATACTTGAGGTTAATGGACTTCAGAATGTTCAATGTGCTTTCGAACCAATGAATTGTTGCCATTACATGTTTGAACTTCTTGTAGAACAGCTGGAAGTCGAGAGTTATCTCCTAAATATGTTTATTTTCGAATCACAATACTCGTTCCAACACGAATTCAGTTAAATTTCTAGGAATACATCTTGATCCACTCCTTTCTTGGAACACACATATTAGTCACTTGTGTGGAAGGTTGGCTAGATCTGTGTACGCCATTCGGCGCATAGCATTAACTGTTAGTCAAGAAGCAGCCCTAACATCATACTATGCGATGTTCCACTCGGTAATGAGCTATGGACTACTGAGTTGGGGAAAGGCAAGTTTCACAAATTTACAAAGAGTTTTCATATTACAAAAAGCTGCTGTACGTAGCATTGCAAGGGTAAACAATGATGAACATTGCAAACCTCTCTTTCAAAATTTCGGCATTATGACACTGTTTGCTCAAATCATCTATGAAAATTTGATACATGTTAAAAAAAATATACTTACTTTTACGACACACTCTAATGTTCACACCTTCCACACCCGCAACAGACAGAACATCGTGCCTAGTAGGAAGAGATTGGAAAAAAGTAAATCTATAGGTATTCCCCTTTTCAATTTGCTCTCTCGTGAAACGAGGGAACTACCACTACTTTCTTTCAAAAAGAAAATTAGGAAAAATCTTATCAACATGGTTCCCTACAAGATAAACGAGTTTAGTGAATCACTAAGTGATTCGCTCGCTGACAACTAGTGCTATTTCAACTCATATTCGTTGTTGTGTTCTATATGCACATGTATGTCTTATTTTTATTATAGTGACTAATTTATGCAACATTCTGTTCTGTTTTGTGACGTTTTCTTTGTTAAATGGCAATGTGTAATATACTTTTATACTTTGTATATTTTAAACAAAGAAATAAATTATCTATCTATCTATCTATCTATCTATCTATCTAAATAAAGTACTTTGAGGAAATCATTGTTTCAACCCAAACATCCCAAAAAGAATAGAAGAATGTGCTCACAAATCTCATATTGGTAAGAACTGTCACTTACCATTCGAAAGGCAGTAACATAAACCATTTTTTCGACATGACCTCATCTGAATCTGGATGCTGGCTACTCGATTGTACCACGTACAAAAATGAGGTTATTTATCTCTAAAATGTTTTGCTCAAGCGGAAATCCAATGAAATTAGTTAAATTGAGGTCATGTGATTGAATACAACCAATCAGAATAACATACTGAAACAACCCATGGTCTCTTTTCACTCGCACGTTGCTATGGAATGCATATTTAATTTCGATTATGAAGTTTCACATATTCAATAACCTCAAAATGTTTCGTATCAAATATAACAAAAAATACTGTTTACAATAACAAATTTGTATGAAAAGCATTTATAGACTTATGCAATGTTATCAGTTAGCAAAAAATGTTCTGTGAATAACCCTCAACCATTGATAAATACAAGGTGTTTCAGAAATTGGAGCAAACAATGAAACGGAAAGTAGAAGATGACGAAATAAAACGAATTGAAAGAATACTTTTTTGTTGAAAAAAAAAATATTTAGGGAGATATTGAATTTTGAAGCTATCAAGATTTTTTTGGTAATCACTGATAAGAGGTCTACAGCCTGCGCAGACCACGCTGAAACATTGCCAGTGGGCAGACACGCTATGGCCTGGAGAATCAAACCAGTGCCTCCCAAACAAAGGTAACTGAGATCGATTCCATAAAATTTCATAAAAATTGTCACCATTTTTGACTGATTCAAAAACGAAAATTCTTGCCATTTATTGATACATTATGTTTCATACAACAACCCAATTTTTTTATTGCTTCAATTTCGGAAACACCCTGTATAACAACTTCCTCAAGCTTGTTGCTGCTCAAAGCTTTCGAAATCTGTTATAATTATCAATGTCCTTGGGTTATTACTACTGAAAACAGTTTTTTTTGTACTAATAAATAACTACTTTTCTCTGTTTTATCCGACCTATTCAAGAGAAAAATCAAGATTTGGATACTTATTGTCATCGGATAACTTTTCCTAGTATTTACACACTGGACTTTTTGGAAACTTTAGTGTAATGATGAATATACAATGATGAATAACATCTCCACATGTGTTCCAGTCACCAGTGACCACCTTCTGGAGGAAGATTTCTCCTGAAACACGTGTCGAGAGGTGTTGAAAATGGTGATTTGATGTTGGCATACAACTCCAGTGTTCAACATTCTCAAGTGAAATTTTCCAGTGGGAGAATGTTGTTATTATTGTTGAGTATTCCTGATGACGTCATATGTAAATTTTGTTGGTAGTGGTGGTTGCAACTTCATGATGTATCTACGGGTAACTTCACGATTTATGAAGTCAACGTTGAGAAGACGAAGAAAAACGTTGATTGTTTTCTTGAAATTATTTGTTTGGGCTCCTTGGCTTAGCAAGCGGGCACACTATCTACGCGCCACCAAGATGAAAGTCTCGGAAACAAATCGAAAATACACTTTCTTCACATTAGATTATGTTTGCGTTCCTCTTAACGCATTAGAAACTTAATTCATCCTTGGATTGGTCAGAATAACAAAATTGTTGCCCGCCTGCCAAGGAGTAGATGATCATCTAAGTTTGGATTCCATGTATGATCCGTATGGGAAAAAAGTCTATTATTAGAGTATTGGGATAAAAAAATTCTGGTGAATAGTTTGTGCGTGTTCAATATCCTAAAAACCAACTTTGACATGTAATCGCTGATATGGCTGCAAATTGAAACAATAATAATAATGAAAGTACTTTATTGATCATATCCAATACAATCAATTGGCCATCGACCGGGGTCCTGCAGCCAGTAGAAAATTACATTTCATTTTTCATGCATATGTAGTTTAAAATAATAATTGATGTTCTGTTAAAAGAAAATATATATATCAAATTTATAAAATTGAACAATAATAATGTATTCATTTCTTTCTGCCAGGATGGTTATAAGAGGCTTAGCTGAAAATTTATGACGGGGCCTGGCATTGTTTCTCTCCAATATAAGAAGGTCCATGAATTCCATATTTAATTGTTTGGATGCAAATTTTTCTGAGAGCATTTCTCTTGAGGTTTTTGCACTTTGGTGTTGGTGTAAAGCAAATTGTTGGGAGGGTTATGCAATGGGTTATTTGGATGTCGTATTTTCGTTATGGAACGAAGTGCAGAGGTTTCTGCAACTTGTAAGTTCCTCTTTGCGGTATTTCTGCAGTTAAAGTAAAGAGGATGGCCATATTTCAGAATTGGTCTGCAGATTGACTTATAAATTTTGCTTGCAGTTGAAACTTTGATTCCCTGGTTTTTATATGTTAATGTTCTGAAATGTTTTGCTCTTGTCTTCATCTTGTGATATATTGCCAAATATTTTGTGTAGTTCTGCTATGAAAAGGCAAAAAGTAGCGTGAGATGACAATATAACGAAAAGAGTTATTCTAAAAATTTGCTGAGAATTCAATTTTATACACACAAAGTTTGAAGAGATAATGCAAGATAATTTAAAGTAGATTTTTTTAAAAATATTTTTCTGTCTATATAACAATATCAATGTTTTTTATAATGTAATTTAATGATAATGACAAAACTTTTTCATTTTTTTTTCACACCAGAGAGCACTAAATTTGAAAAATTGGATTTTGTCAGAACTCTGGCTGTTACATTGGTTCGTATCTAACAGTTATGTCAGAATTCGACGACTATTGTATGATATGGAAATCCAAACACATGATATAGTTCTGATTACACTCAAGTTTTGATAATAATGGTGCAAGAGCGTTTCACTTCGCATACAGTCTTGAAAACTCTAAACATCTTTAATTTGACGCACTATTTTCAATATTATATTTTTATTATATATTAGAATTGTTGAGAATGAGGTCATGATTCGAAATACATAGTAAATATAGTGTTCCGTTAAAATTATCATTCAATGAGATGTATGTGTGTGTGTTTGGATGTTTTCGCGGTCAGATATTTGAAAACTGAAAGTTCGGGTTGAATTAGTAGAAATAAAACGTTTCGGCTCCGATTTTGGACTCATTTTCAAGAAATGAAAAATGATTGATAAGTGGGGAAACGTGATTCTACATACACCGAGGTCTCAATCTGCCTACTTCTCAGGTATTATCACGTTAGGATTTTGTGACTTGACTTCAGGGTCTCAATCTGCCTACTCCCCAAGTCTCAATCTTCCAACTCCTTCATGAGAACTGAGGATTTGCCAAGTCTAACGAATTTTTGTTCAAGTCAATGGTGTCGCCATCGCTTAAGGGTCTTCATCCCTGAAAAAAAGGGTGTCAGAAAGGATTTTTTTTTTATTGATGAAGGCATGTATAAGTGTATACAGATAAAAATAACAAAAAAAATATTTCGAAAGTATTAAATGAATGACAAGGATATTTCCCCCAATTATTGTGCATTTTTCACCATTGCCACCATCAAAAGGAACGAATATTTTTATGATGTTTCATTGTATCATTGCAGTCTATCATTTACTCAGTTCAACGTCATTCTCATTTTCCTCTCAAAAAAATCCTTTTATTTGTAAATAATTTTACAAAAAAGTGTTGTTTTCGCGAAATGGATTTCCTTGCATTATTCTTTTCGAATTGGGAAATATCCAATTTTACCAACGACGCTGTCCAGCTGTCGATTAGTGAAAATTAATTAGTTCTTACAATTCTCGATTCCGGTACAGAAATGAATTTCTTTATGCACTTCATTTTGCTCCTCCCATACGGCCGATAACGTGAATCGTGAAGAGAGGGATCATACAAGTTCTGGCACAGGGTCGGATTTCGGATTACTTGAAATATTCTCTGCGTCTAGACATTATGTTGTGCCATTTATATGCCTACAACTACCGGTTATGATATTAAAAGAAAGTACATTCCATTTAACTTGGTCGAAATTGTTTTCTCAAACGTATTTGGATATAAACTCTACAGATGATGCAACTATTTGTGGATGTACTCCGGGATTGGGAAAAGATAAAATAAAATATTATAATTTTCACAATTACTAGCTTGCTCTTATTTCCGAAACAATTTGATGCAATTTCATGCATTCTTAAAAACAGCTAAAACATAATTTTAAATAAAATACAACCACAGATCATAAAACACATATAGCCTGCTTGAATTCCCCTAAATACAAATATTGTATAGAATCGATTAATGGATTACAGAACTCGTCCGCCATCTTCAATTCCTCTAATTTGACAGCAAAATCATAGTCATTGAAAATCCCTAAATAACAGTTTTGATGTTTTGAACAAGTGGGGTAATAGTAAAATAGGGGTAATTGTAAACATGCCAATAACTTTTGAATTTTGCGGGTTCTAGTTTCCTTCCACACAGTGCAAGAGGTAGCATCTTCGCTTCTTCTATTCAGTCTCATGTCAACCGTGTAACCTGTTGCATTGCGATTTTTTGAAAACTTCATTCATGTCAAATATTCAAATTATTTCTTCATTTTGATTATACAGGGTGGGGCACCGAAAACGAAACAGATCGAATATCTTCAAAACGCATGTGTTCTGAAAAAAATGCAAAAACACGTCGATTTTTAATACAAGGGGACATCTTCCTATCGTAACCTTAACTGTCATACCTCTCCCTCCTCCCCTTGGTCATTATCACCCAAACAATTTGAATAGGGGAAGTAGTGAGTGTGACACATCATTAAAAAGGTAATTTCATAAGGAATTCAGCCATGTCAATTTTCGCTACCTAACTTCTTATTTTAGCGCCCTCTTGCGGGAAAAACAGCTGTTACGTATTCCAAATTATGATACTTCATTTGCAAGCTAATTTAACATAAATTCGGTGACAATGAATTATGGAATTTTTCTGAGGCAAAAAACAAAATGGCGGCTTCAGAATGGCGGGCAAGATTTGAAATTATGGCCCGATTCTGAAGGGGTATATGTGAACACGTGGGGCACGTATAATAACAACAATAGAGGTATTTAAGAAACCATCATTATGTATTTGATATTCCTATATGAATACTGTGTATATGAAACATTTTTGTATATCGATTTGAATGAATATTAAAATTTTATTTTTTATTGTTCAAAATTTTCATTTTTATCATGGGGCAAATGTGAACAACCACTGGAAGTGATTGAAATTGATTTTGATATAATCATTTGTTCAATATAAACCTAACTATTCCAATATAGGATTAATACAGAGGAGTTATTGCATTTATATTTTCTTCAAATTGCGTTTCCATTACTTCAAAAATTATAAAAATTGAAAAAATTACATGGGTGTTATAAAAATCAAATATTTTTCTGATAATTTATTTTTGCAAGTTCACGAATTAAATTTAGGTAGAATATACTTTCGAATATCTTCTTATTTGAAATGAGCGCTTTATATTTGATACTTTTCAATTCACCACTGCTGGAACCGCACTTTACCCAAAACCGTTTACAGTTCCCCCGGTTAACCCTACTTCATCTTGAAGCCGCCATTCTGAATTCTCCCTTAAAAAAAAATCGTGATATTCGATCCCAAAAACTCCTTAATACCAATGTATAATCGAATCGGACCATAATCACAAAACTTGTCCGCCTTCGAGCCGTCATGTCATCTTGAATTCATTAATTTTAACAAAATATTAAAAATCATCGAGCCCGAAAACCCCCACATACAAATTTTGAATGAAATCAGACCTTAATCACAAATATCGTCCGATATCTTGAATTTTTTATATGAAGGAAATAATGCATACTTACTCAAAGTGGAGTTTCAGTATGATGAAGTTAAGTAAAACTCAAAGTCGCCTCCTAAATATATATTTCACCCTAAACTAGGGAGGGGATGTTGTCAACTTGTCAAAAAGTTGCAGCAAACATAAATCAAAAACATGTTTTCGTTACACTAATTACATTACAATTATGAATAATATGAAAAACCAATAAATTAGGATATAAAATCGAATCGGACCATAATTAAAAAACTCGTCCGCCATTTTGGAGCCGTTATCTTGAAAACAATAATAAAAAAAAAAAATTCATAATCTCCTATCCCGAAATCACCCACATACCAATTTAGAATCGAATCTGACCATAATCACAAATCTCGTCCGCCATCTTGAATTTATTAATTTTGACAATCGTCTCCTAATCTCCGCCCCCGAAAACCCTCTCATACAAATTTTGAATCGAATGGGACCATAATCGCAAATCTCGTCCGCTACTTTGTGTTTTTCTCTGAAAAAATATTATAATGCATCATCGCCGGAATTATGAACAAGTATCCCAATAAAATTAATTCTGTTCCAATATGTTTGAAACAAACCTTCAAAAAATAATAGGATAAAGACTTCATACGCCAGCACTGTATATTTATGCTGCATGCATGTCATTAGCTTTTATCCAGTACTCTAGACGAGACCATCGGTATATCCTTTTGTGGTACACTTTTCTTCCCAAAATTCTCATTCAAATCAACTTTTTTAATAGTTTCCGCCCGTCAATCAATTATACCTACTATTTTTAACGCTTCATCTTCTACAGATTTTCCGTTTTTTTATTTTTCTTTCAATTTTCGATTGATTCTGTGACTGGAGCGCAATATTTAATCTGAATTGCTCGTGTAAATTTTCAGATTACCTCGAAAGCGAATAGGAAAAACATTCACCGAATTATATAATTCGGTCCTGTACCGCGCGAGAGTGGACAAGCTGGAAATTGGCGGAGTTTGAATTTATTCAATCGTTCGAACACGCACTGCCATCTAGCGATATAAGTTTCTTATTTTGAGGGCTAAATACCGTTAATGATGAAGTGAAGAAATCGTATATTATCATCGTTATTATTATGTACATTTCTTTTTCAGCTATGGATTGTAGCAGTTCTCTAACTACTGATGTTGTTCCAATTGTAGTTGGATGCGTATTGGCAGCATTAGTTGTAATGGTACTCATTGCCTACCTCATTGGAAGAAGGCGGTGCCAAGCACGTGGTTACCTATCAATGTGAGCACAGAAAATCTCAACTGTAATATAGGCAGATAGGAAACTTGATGTTTCTTCTTTATACTTACTATAGTTATGTTTTGGGGTCGGCTGATTTAATTTGAGGTAAAAAATTATCTTAGTTTCTCCATATGGGAATTGTTGAATAAATATATTTTTTAATCTATACTTTGTTTACATTTTCAATTACAACTGATCCATCACCGAACTCAAAAAACCATATTGCAGAAAAAAGGTTCCACTGAGAAAATTGTCAGTTAATGTTTTCAAGAATTAAATCTTCAACTGATTTTTGTCCATGCGATCACACCTCTCAGTTGATGTTGATCTTCCAATTGGTTATTAACCTAATAAATGAATGACTTATATTATTGGTGGAGTACTGACAGTACTTGACAGAAGTTTATTGAATGAATGATGAATAAATAATCGGAAATCTAATTAAATGACATTCCGTAAGTATTTTAGTCCGTCATACGGCATTCGTAAAAAATTATAAAATCAAACGAACTTACCTGTGAAGTTCGATTATAATTATATGAAACGCCTTATCCGAGATAATTCACTATGTAGTTTGCCCATTTTCTGCTAAATTTACCACAATATTTGAAGCTCGCATGTACCTCGCTCTCCCTTAAGCCCGCCGTTTTGCTATGCCTCCAGCTTATATTTACGCCATTATTTTCAAAACCATGTCATTGCGACTGGTGATGATCATTGGTGGGGTTTGAGGGCGGGTCATCTTGAACAAAGCGTTTCACTTAGGCAAGTTTTCTTATAATTATATTCACGCCTTGTCAATGATTTAACTGTGTAGATGTTTAAATGCAGTTGCGATGATTCAGACAGAAGGAATTAATTTTGTCATATAACACCTTCTATTGTCAAAATGTAATTGCTCTGACAAAGTCATTCTCATCCTTTATTTGTGAATTATAGATTAAGCGAAAACAACTTGATTTTTGCGACCACACGGTTATTGATAAAATTTTATCTGCAAAGATTCCACTTTTATGAGCAGCCGAAATCGCCGCATACCGTGTACGGTAGGTTTGAAAACTGCCTAGGTCAATACACCACTTTCAGCCAAGATTTTCTTGATTCAAGGGCGAATCAACTAGGCACTGGTTCCTGGGGAGTTTTCTTGAAGGTATTAGTTGACAATAACGCGAAGGCCCTCGTCAAAATACAAAATATGGAAAACCGGCCACTGACGCCTGTTATTATTATTTTTGTTATTATTATTAATTAATTAATAATTGTTATTATTATTATTGAAATTTTTAAACCATTATCTTTCCCCTTCATATTGAAAGATAATATAAGATAAATCTTTTGAGCATCGTCCGTTAACCGTGATTACCGTAAGAGTTATTGTTTCTTAAGAGCAAACAATACCCTTGAAACGGGAATCGGTTTTGAGCGTTCAGTTTTATTTTTTTGCGAAAATTTTGTTAGAACATATGATTCAATTCGTTTGTGAGAATTCGGGAATCTAACTGATTTTTGGTTTTGGTGATTTTGGAGACAAAAAATATTTTATGGTTTGAAAAATGAAAAAAGTAGGCAAATTCCCGAATTTTTAAGGAGATTATAGAATCAGAAGAGGAAAAAAAATGGGTATAAAATCATAAGTTTTCACGTAAAACCGATCCTACGATTAGGAGCTATCTACCTTATTGGCGCTCCCAGCTACGTAGTTTTGTTACGGGCAGGTGCTTTGTCATCTCTACTATCGCTCTTGAAAAATATATCCCCACACACCCAACATGTGCGGCGCAATGATAACATTTTACTTTCGTGATGACGCGTTGATGTTGCCTCTTAAGTGACCAACTCTTCTTTCAGATCTTCATTAGGATAAAACTGTCTTAAATATCCGATGACAGCAGGGACAGAGTCTCAAATCGTATAGTGTTTGGGTGCAAGGAGTAAAAGTTCTTGCACACCTCTTAAGAACCCGTCATCTGAAAATTGTTTCCGATATCTGGGAGGAGTCCTGATCAAGCGCATTTAAATATTATGCTTTCCCATCAAGCTACGGTCACCTAAATATCCAAGACACTCGTTACTGAGCTGTCCTTACAGAAATTACACCATGCTTTGGTTTACTGTTGTATTGCTTGATTGTATTCAGTCAGGAAAGCTAGCATCACATCAACAGAGAATGCTGACGACCTGTTCAAAACAAATGATTGTTTAATGCGATCTCTGCAGATAGTAAACTATCACTAGGGGAAGAAAATTGATTCGAAAATCAACAATTTCTGGAAGAGAGGGAGCAATGGTTTATTTGTCCACTATGGAACGATCAAGATACGTCTTGCACGAACTCTGATTTTATGAAGTACCACAATATAACCGAAAAGGGCGAAGGATGAGGCATAATAAATATTCATCCACTTCAGTTGCCTCTATTTCCAGACGCCAATAGACAGTGTTGAACATTTAGCATCGATCCTGATTGCGAAAATGTCAATTTGGGGAAGGCCAAATTTACTTCATCAGAATATACATGTTGATGCCCTTCTGAGCTTAAGTATGATGCAATATAGCAGTGGTGTCGTCAATGCAGAAAATCATCAATCTCTCTGTCCCCCTATAAAACTTTTTGGCCAAGTGTTTGTATATGATGCAATTGATGTTGCTTGCTCCAAAACCCATGTACTGTATGGTTTTTACGTAGCCAATACGAGAAGAGTCTGAAAATATCATAAATTAATTGTTCTCTACCATTTGAGAGAATAATCATCTTACTTTTCATAATCACCTCTAGCATGTGGCAATGCCAGTATTTTACCCTTTGAAAATCTCGGAGTATGCCCAACCATAAGACCGCTACCCATCAGATACCAACTTCCCAACATGGCTGGAGAATTTTGGTATTGAACCTTTGATTCAGGCAACTCCTTCCACGAATGCAATAAACATCAGCCTTCCACTTCAGGCAACTGTAGCATCACCTTTAGTCCTTTAGTTAGAGTAGGCAACATTGGACTTCAACACTGACATAACTCGTCTATGACAACGCGCCAAGAGTTGTTGATATATTAATATTGTAGCGTGCCTTTGAAGTGTTTTCCAATATTTAAATCATTACATTTTACTTCACACATTTACAAAGTAGTTTGCTTCCATTGTTGATCTTAGTGGCTTAATAATAATTAGGAATAAAACATCCAAACTGAACCCGTTTCACCTCTGCACTTGGAACCTGAATTCAATACGACCATCAGAATTTTAAAATGCTGTGAGAGGACCAATTGGCTCCTTTTCAATATAAAACCAAGGCGTTCTTTGACATTACAAAAGCATTCTTGACGTGTGTGAATGCACGTCCATAAGTCAAAACATCGTCTAGGTAAAAAAAGCCATCAAAAACCTTTCCTCCTAAAGAAGGGAACAACTCTCATTGTGAAAACCAAACAGGCCCCTACATAGACCGAAAGGAATGCTTGTATTATAATCGAGCATTCTTATTCAAGTCTGTGGAAGCTGAAAAAACAATTCTGAGTCATGGACTGGTTATGCTTTTATTTTCTATTGTAATAACATTTTTGTTGAGCAATTTCAGATTCGAAATAAACCTTTCATTTAACACATCCTTTTTGTGCTTATAGCCATTTCTTTGTCGATAATATGACTGACGGTATCTGTTTTTGGTCAGTTTAGTTGCCTGTACACAGCTTCTGCAGGCCGCCTAGCCTGAGTATTACGCATCAGATCATTTCTTGATTTCTCTAATGCTCTTTCAGGTTTAACACGTCTCCCTAGCTTTAGCAACCTGAAACCATCAATATTTGCATGGCAATTAATGATTTTGATGTCCTGGTTGACGACTGCATCGACAATAGTTTGAGGTTATACAAGTTCCAAGCACATCGCATCGATAATAATAATAATATTATAGTTTATTCAAAATTCGAAAAAAATATGTATAATTTGTAAAAAAGTGAATGAACGGATCAATTATACCCGCAAAGTTCAAAACTTGTTTCGAAAAAACTGCATGTGTAAGAATTACACACCTATATGTTTTGTAAATTTCTTAAATCGAACAAATTGATAATAAAAAGCAAATTAACTGAGTTAATTGAAGTGAAAGATATGTCATGAAATAAATTTCGAGGAGATTCTTGAATCCATGTTTTCATTTGATTTTTGAAAGAAAATAATTACTTGTTAATTTTTATATGTTTTGGAATCAAATCAAAGCAGAAAGGCAATAACTATTTGAAATTTTTCTGAGACATGGTTGTTTTAACTTTTACTGTGATATTATTTTCATTCCTTGTATTATATATATGATTATTAAAATTTATATTCGATTTATGTTTATACATTCTCACTTGGATATATATATATATATATACTTCCTATAAATGATTTTCAAAAACCATTTCTGAAGAACTTCTGGATTTCTGAGATGGGATTTCATGACTTCTCCCCAAGCCAGAATCCCATAATCCAATTGAGATTGTATTGATGGAAAATAAAGAATGTTGAGAGTTTTTATTGACATAATAATATAGCACAGTTACAGATTAAAATTCAAGAAAAAAACTTCAGTAAACACATATAAAACCACAGAAACTATCTGAACGATAGTTTGTACGTGGTAAATGTTTTGAGATACTTGAATGTTGATAATAAACTTCGTAATTTCCCGAATAGGAACATTATTTGTTAATCCCATTTCATAGGTCTGTCAAGCATAACACGTAAGTACTTGATACTATCGGTTTCTTCGATTCTAGTATAGGCCAATCAACAGAGCAATTTTTCTCATGAAAGTTCAACTTAAATTGCTCCGCCGATTTATTTTTTGCAATTTGGTCGTCGCGGAGGGTTGAATAATTAGCAATAAAATTATCACCCCCTGGGGGGTGCAACCCCCCAAAAATCGTAAAAACTTTTTTCTGGAAGTTATTTTCTTGAAATTTCAGTTCTGGGCAATAAATATCAGTAAAAATCGGTATTAATAATGGGGACGAATTATTTTCACCAATTTAACCCCCTCCCGGGTCACCTCCCCACCCCGCATTTGAGGCATATCCCCCGCATCGCGAAAACATTGGGGTGGGAGGAAAGGAGGAAAATATTTGATAACACTCTCATACTACTACTATTAGATAAAAATGTGGTAAATAATCGTTGAGAACTATCTTTATTGAGATTCACAAGTATTGTTATGAAAATAAAAAAAAATTATAATAAACAAAAAATAACAATAATAAAAAAAAAATATTTGCAAATTCGATAGAAGATAAACTTATGAAGTAAATCAAACGTGGACCGGAGGTACGAAATGTGTTGCTGTTTTTCAATGATATCGAGAAAGGGTATGAAGAAATGAATTCTATTATTGTGAAGTCTCTCCAAACTCATTGAAATGGACATCAATAATCAACTGGCATCATTTTTGCGAGGTCAGAGACTGCTATCCAGTAATCAACATAGATTCTCTAAAAACATAAGTACTGAATCTGCTCTATGTGATTTTCAAAAATGTCTTGCAGGCAATCTTGACAAAGGAAAATATGCTCTCGGTCTCTTCATTGACTTTTCAAAAACTTTCGACTCAGTCAATCATAGTCATTAATGAAATAAATTGGAACAATATGGAGTTAGAGGGGTGCCGCTGAAATTGTTTGAATCCTATTTATATAATAAAAATCAAGTTGTTAGACTGAATGCTGTTCTGAGTAGTTACCGTAAAATAAATCAAGGTGTCCCTCAAGGCTCTGTACTGGAACCTCTGTTATTTAACATTTTTGCCAATGATCTGATCAGTCTTATGGAACTCATTGATCTTTGAAAAAAGCATAGATAAGCTACTGACTAAAAATTAAAGGGTTGATGAAGATATTATACAATGGTCAGATAAAAACTGTTTATTAGTGAATCACCAAAAAACAGTCACAGTATTTTTTGGTCGCTCCAATCAAAGTTCACCCGTGTTATTCGAAAACACCGAAAAAGAAATAATATGTAGCGATAAAGTGAAACTTCTAGGAGTAACTTTTGACAAACACATGCAGTGGACCGATCATATAGAACTGCTGTCCAATAAACTGAGGAGTAGCTGCTACAGCATAAAATATATGAAAAATAACTGCAACAAAAATATCTTCCTGACGCTGTACTTTGCAAATTTCCACTCCCACATGAAGTAGGTATGTTATACTAAATTGGGGAAACAGTGCTGGTATTACTAGAACTTTTATCCTCCAAAAGTATGCAATTCGCATTATTGAGGGTATCGATATGAGAACCAGCTGTCGACCGTACTTTACATCACTTGGTATATTAACAGTCTACAGTTTGTACATACTGAAAGCTTGCTCTTATGTCTACGAGAACAAAAATAAGTGTGCAATAGATACTAATCACCGTTACAATACCCGTCATAGAAATCTTTTGCAGCCTGATTATCATCGCACATCCCTTTACCAAAAAAAATTCTATTGTATTGGATGTAAACTCTATAACATTCTTGATAATTATATAAAGTCATCCTACAAAGTTTATATTTTGAGATCAGATCAAGGCTGAAAAAAATTTTAATCACAAAGTGTTGTTATTCTTTGGATGATTTCTTTTATGGTAATACTTTTACTTGTTTATGTTTTTTTATAGTTGAATAAGTGTGTATATTTATACGTAAGTGGGTGAATATATGTATAATGTGAGTATATATGTAAGTATATTTCAAATTTTTTGATTTCATAGGTATTTTTTTTTAATTTTTAGACCATATGACTTTTTTCCAATGAAGTTGCTGACGTTTTCTTTGTTTATTGTGTACTTTTTTTTTTCAAACTGTACTTTTCAACCAAAGAAATAAATAAATATTATTATTATTAATTCACAAGTAATCACCATCAAGAAATGTATAGGAAAATGTATTTATTCACTCATACAACTCATCATCTACCTCATCTTCACTCTCCTCGTCGTCATCTTCACAATCCGGAACAATCACTGGCAAGTTTTTACAGATTTCCCTGGTATATTTATTACAAACATTTATACATTTATATTCTGAATGTGAATTTTCGAATGAGCGTATAAAATTCTAAGCATTTATGCTTATGAGATCATTTCAAGTTCCATTTAATAAAATGTTAATAACAAACTGGCATTTTCTCCTGAATTCCTTGTTGGACCTTTCGAATTTTGAAAATTTAAGTCATATCTTACATTGTCATATTATGAAACACAGCCGAGTTGAACATGAAATAAATATTTCAAAGATAAATTCACCATTTTCAATTAATAACATTGACAAAGCACTTGTTTCCTCGTTTCTGACTATCAATATTATTCAGTATCCAGTGTTTACTGCACCAGGAACTTTCATATTTTGTTGCAGGCAAACACAGAAGTACTATCAATTCCTGACGTTTACATCGAGCAACTGCTGCCCACTGCGCACCCGACAGAACCGCGCCGCTGTATATTATACAATTTGATATGGATATTTTTCAGGTTTGATAATCTCAATGAGTTTAAAGCAGAGGTACACCTTGGGACATTTTCTTTTGGTGCACTGTCTTCCTCGGTCTCGAATACCCATATTCCACCAAGTACTGATTTTATTTTTCTTTCCATAGAAAAATAATGCGATAAAATGTCTAGAAACCCCTATTTCAAGTACTTAAAAGATTGACAGGATTGCATTTGAGATTTGTACAAGTAATCAGATTTGTATGAATATTTTCAAAAAGATCAGTGTTTTTTCTGCAAATTGGCTTTTCATTCAAGTTAATACTTGCTTTTATCTCTGAGTTATTAGCATTTGAATTTATAAACTCCCTCATGATTTTGTAATCTAAAATATGCGAAGATTTGAAAACACTCGTATTTGAAACCAACATTATTTGGACGGGTTAAACGTTATGCAATTTGACAATGAAGTATTTCTCAACTGTTCATTTTACTTGCTAAACGTCGCATTATTTCACGAAGTCAGGAACGTTAAGATTATGAGATTTTCAATTGTAATTTTGCAGCTGGCAACTGCGCTTATAAATAAAAATGATGACAGAATATAAAGCTGCAATCTTTATCTTCAAAATGACATAAGATTTATCCGAATTGAACATTTCTGTGAGGAGTTATAGAACTTTACTTCAGGCGCTGGTTGAAAAAATGCACGTTGGCGGGAGCCGGCGCGGCGCAGCACCTGCCCCATCGCGAAAGCATATAAATTCAACAATGTTTTTAAAGAATACAGTGCGATTTCTCAAAATCTTGATAGTTAATTCTTTGAGATATTTCGAAATTACCTCAAAAATTAAGTTCAGCGCCTTTTTTGGGAAGGTTGCACCCCGCCACCCCCCAGGGGTGATAATATTTTTCAGAAGTGATGTGCACAGTGTGACCTACAGTTTGAAAAAAAATTATCGGCGGCGCAATTTAAGTTGAGGTTGATAGCCCAGTTGATTGGCTTAGTATTATTGTTAATAAATAGTGGTCCCAAGTCTGGTAGAAAATTATTATAAAATTTGAATGAAAATATTATAAATCAAACCAATTTTTAATCTTTTTAAATCAAATGTAGCCAATTCTTACGTATTTTTTTTGTGCGATTTCAAAAGTATTGGAGTGCGCCTACTTGCAACAGTGGAGTCGGGAGTGGAAAAGAAACAAAATATGAAGTTATTAGGGAGGGCGCCAAGTGATATGGATGAAGCTCACCCCAATCAAAGAAACCCACTAAATAGAGTGATCTGTTACCACAGAAAAATAGCAATGCATTTATTTATGTGACAAATTTATTATAAAAAAACTAGTACGTGAACATAGAAGTGCTTTGGCACAGTAAGAGGGGGGTAACGGGAGGTATACTTAGCCCAACGTAACCCTCGAGAGCACGGTGTTAACATAAAGAACACCTAAAAATAAATGTATCGGTAACGGACAACTATCTTGAATTACGTTAAAATCGCTTGACATGGAGAATGGCTGAGTGACACCTGAGCAAAAGCTCCAAGAATATTTGACGGATACAGCCACCAGACTAACGGTCAATATATCGAAACCTCTGGTTACATTTACGAAAATGAAAAACAAAACTACTATGTGGTACTTATCCTTCTCCTGCTATGATTATTATTTACATTTTTACTCAAAAATAATTTCGTTTATAATTTGCTGTTCTCTAATGCGAGGTACGTATGCTTCATATACATATACTTCTGGAATAGCTTCTGAAATTTTCTAACATTCGATTGGGCAGTTTTAGAGCGGAATTTATCCCAAGAAAAACGCCTGAAAGTAAATATAAAGGACCCCGCACTTTTCTTATGCAAAGTGGCGACCGGTCAAATTTTCTGAAAGTTTGGTATGTTGTTGTACCCGACTCAGTAACCAAAAGTGTCAATGGGCCCAACCCAATCCTATGGCTTGTTTTCTAAATACGGGGTGTTAAAGTTGAAAGTTAGTTTGGATTTCTGTTGCATGCAGACGTTTACTAGATGTTCTAGTAATGAAACTAGTGGATACGTATGATTGAAAATATTTATATTCACAAGGTGATTCACGAATGTATGACGGTAGTTTTTTGCCAAAATTCACTTTTTCTACTGTGACGTTAGGGAGGCATATTTTTGAAACGTTCTCTGCGATATAGTATTTTGACGAGAAAATATTGCACAGAACACATTTTCTATACAGGGTGTTTCACAGAGAGAACCACTAGACAAAATTATTTTTTTTGAGGATTAATTCGAAACCCTGTATTTATGGATTGATTTTTGGGAAAAGTAATACCACAAACATATGTGTGCCACTAATCTCCAAAATATTCAAGGTGGTTAATTCATAGGAAGGTATTCTATTTTGGGAAAAGTACAAAAAATATGAACAACCTGTATTCAAAAATTTTCTCGGTCAAATGAAACTATTTTATCACTATATATTGATTTTTATACCATCTTCAGAGGTATGAATTCTGAATCCGATACTATGACCAGTTTTCGAGATACAGGGCGTTAAAGTGGAAAATTACTGATTTTATCAGTTTTTTCTTCAAATTGAAAAGTCGGATTGATTTTATGTTGCGCCTATGAGTTTAATATGAGTTTCGGTCAGATGTACATGGAAAAATTCAGCTAAAAATATTTACTGTTACAGGGTTATTCACGAATAAATTACAATAGGTCTTTGCAAATACTCAAAATTCTACAGTTCCGTCACAGATAAATTATTCCATGAAGTTAATACCTAGTCGTTTACAATTTTGAGTCTGAAATACTTCATTATGAATACTTTTCATACAGGGTGAGCCATACAGCCAACCATACCAAAAATAATTATGCTTTGAAATAATTGAAATGAGAACTTTTTTGGTGAATTTTGAGTAACTTTATGAGCGCGCTTACCCACTGCGCTATCACCCCCAAAAAGATGATCATTATCTATCTTCTTGTGTAGGTATAATTCGAACTTATTTGTATAGGTAGGTACTTCACAATATACGTGTAGAGCGAGTTATATACTAGGTATATTGAAGAGTATAAAACTTACTATAGTCATTACCTCGGTTATTACTTAATGAGGTACAAACGTAAATCACAAGAACTATCAGAAAATCAAGTGAACAGTTTAATTCATCTCCAAACCACCAATAAGGTATATGTTTTGATGGGTATTTTTTATAGTGGTTTTCCAAGTACATCCCACAACGTTTATTTGATAGCATACACACTTATGGTAAATCATAAATCTCAACCAATTACCCGTTGCTGATTAAACTAGACCATTTAAATGAAATGGCGCCCCTGTCTTTGAACAACTTCTTTTATCTAAGATGCCGCTAAATGCGTAAGGTAGAAATGATTCCGCTGACAATTCAACCCAAAAAAATTTCAATCGCAATAAGCAAGAAGTGCCGCTCGCAATGAATTAACAAGTTGTCAAACTGACAGTTCATTATAAGTCATCAGGCTGGTGCATTTCTGTACTGTTGCATTATCAATTACAAATTCATTAATTAAGAATTTGTATTCATCAACAAAGCACCTGTTTCAATTACTTTCTTGCAGTTTGTCCATCATTTGTTGTGATCCTCGTGGATTTTGAATATTTTTATTCAAATAAATAAATCACCTTGTTTGCCCCACAGTTATGTATATAATATAGTGATAAATATTAGATAAATTCCTTCAAATCGATGTCTAACTCAATATTTTTACAGCATTCAGTTGGATCTAAATACTTTTGGTTCATATCGAAGTGGGCTTATGTCAAAAAACATCTTATACAGTGTCACATTGTGCAACATTTGTCTCGTATATTTTCGACAATACACTAGTCTTGTGGTTTTCAAAGTTATTTTCTTTGAGTTCATCAATATTGTGGTGAGATTTTTCTATTTGTTGTTTTTGTTGTTGTTACAAAATGGCGTTCGCAAATAGGATAAGGTGTTACGTATGTGAAAGACCATTTCCACCTAGACAGTTGATTCGCTTAAACCAAGAAGAAAATATTGATGTTTTGCAAGTTGCTTCTTTCAGAAGGCACGCTACTGGATTTCCTCCAATAGATGTTGGTGAAAATACAAGAATTTGCCTGAATTGTTCTAATGCTGTGAGAGATGAACTAAATCAAATACTAATTAATCCGAACTGTCTACGTTTTAATGTGCTTTCTCCAGCTCGTAGGCATTCTTGCATAATATGTAATGCCCAAGAAAACCTACATAGAATGTCTCTAGAATGTAGAGTTAATGTGTTTGTTGTTTCTGACATTTATGTACCTGAGTTTTTAAGAATATGTGATCATCATCTTGGAAACCAGATTTAATACAAGGTTTACGTTTTGTTAACAAACCATATCTAGTTCCAAACCTTCAACGATTTATATCTTGCTTAAGGAATCAAGCAAATGCTAATTACAAAATAAAAAATTGGGAAAGCACAGAAAGTTTTGCCGAAGACGAATTCAAAACTTTAACGTCTATATCCAAAAATAACTTTGAGGAGTTATTTACATTTTGTGATGATGTAGAGCAATATGGCAATGCACGAAAAATCAACAGAAAGCATTTGCTTACATTTTTAGTAAAATTGAGACATGGGATAACTGATGAATGTTTAAAGATTGTTCTTAACTATCCTTCCAGACAAGCTGTGAGCCTAACAATTTCTAATGTTCGGTTATCACTTTCCAGGCGGTTTGTACCGAATAACATTGGTTTTGATGCCATTACAAGAGAGAATTTCATAGCTAGACATGTATCTCCATTTATAAATCAGTTGTACAATCCTACTCCCAATCTGCCAAAAGCAATATTGTACATAGATTGTACTTACAATAAAATAGATAAAAGTAGTAACTTTAGAATATTACTCCAATCTTACTGTTTCTACAAAAAAGAGCACCGTGTGTGAAACCAGAAATAATAGTAGCTTCTGATGGTTACATATTAGAAGTACGTGGACCCTATTTTTCGGATGCATCAAATAACGATGCAGCGATTTTGAACCATGCTGTAGAACATGATTTAAATGGAATTAGGAACTGGCTTCAACACGGCGACATCGTGATAGTCGATAGAGGCTATAGAGATTCCATAGTTACATTTGAAAATCTTGGTATTCAATATTATATGCCAAGTTTCCTTCAACCGCACCAAAAACAATTCACTACTCTTGAGGCTAACCAAAACAGAATCATTACGACGACTAGATGGGTAGTAGAATCTAGAAATGGTCACTTCAAGACAATTTTTAAATTTTTTTCCGGAAAAATATCCACGTCGCATATACAAGATACTGTTCGAAGACAAAACCACAATTTGATTCAAATCGACGAATTAAATCAGGAACCTTATTGGTTGAGATTCAGAATATACTCTAGGTTTGTGAATGCTGCCAAACATACGCTTTGGGCTGTATATAATAACAACCTAAATGAGAATCGCGAGGATCCAATAATAGGATACTACTGTACCTGTAAATCAGGAGCCAGAACATTGGGTACATGCGCTCATGTTGCTAGTGTTGTATGGTTTTTAGGATATGCTAGACATCAGCAAAATATCAAATATCCTTCAACCAAACTTTTAAATTGTATTGACGATTCAGGGGAAAGAGATCTGCCAGAAGAGGTGCACATTGGTCCTGAGGTGATTTAAAATATCAGTAGCTGACCACTTCTGTTTCAAAACATTTCTTCATGTAGAATCACTCATCACCCATTTTATTTGCACATCTTTCAAATATCAACTCTGCCTAAGCTGAATCAGATCTGCTCTTCCTTTTCACGTCACTTGTTCATTTCCTCATCAACTGCACTCATCAGTCTCCATATTTTCATATCAGTTATAAGCATTGTATGTACGTACCTCTAGTGGTTAAGCTCGCTACTATGTTCTCTATCCTATAGACCCTTCTATTCAATTTTAGACGCACTTCTACCAAAAAAAATTTCTGAATTACGTGGAATAGGCCTATTAGTGTAACCACTATAAAATAAACGTACAGGAACCTCTACCTCTGTGGTAATGAGTTTAATGGTTCAGTTAATTTTTCTGATAGTATTTGCAATATACCTTTGGTATAATTCTTGCCTGCGTGGATGATCCCAAATCAACATAGTTTTCTGCTAAAAATAGTGCATTCATTTAGTTAATAGCGAGGAAATAGCCATTATGAGTTTTATAACTACATAACTCGCTCTAGATGTAAATTGTGACTTACCTGTCTATACGAAATAGGTACCCATCAGTATGAGAATAATACCTTTATACAAAAATGGATTATTATTAAATGTTCTTATATTTTCTCAAGTGTAATAACAAATATAGCACTGAATAATCCTGTACACATATGTCTAGAAACATTCAATTCATTTCTAAATCCTATGAAAAAGGAAAATAGTTACTCCTCATTCAAAATAAACCTGATCCAACATATAAATCTACGAATTACTGTATTATTGTGAATATTTTAGACATAATTATTAATATTATTTATCAACATTAGTTATTATTGTTATATTGTATGTAAAATTCTATAGCTTCATGTAAAAAACACAAAGATTTTAATGTACCGTTACCAGCACTCTGATGCTGATTAGGAACAAAATGCTTCGTAGATATTGTACCTATATCATGAAAGAATCATTAAATGTTAAATTATATTTGTTTATAAAGTTTTGAATAAATGAAAAAACTTCTTATTATCATCTTTGTTGCCACGTGTATAAAAGCTTATCGATTACTTATATCGGACAAGGATGTATATTTTTGGTAGGTGGTAGGAACTGAATCACGTTGTATATTTAAAATTCTTACGGTTATGCATACTTGATGTAATGTTATAGACTTACTCAAAATTCACTAAAAAAGTTCTCATTTCAATTATTTCAAAGCATAATTATTTTTGGTATGGTTGGCTGTATGGCTCACCCTGTATGAAAAGTATTCATAATGAAGTATTTCAGACTCAAAATTGTAAACGACTAGGTATTAACTTCATGGAATAATTTATCTGTGACGGAACTGTAGAATTTTGAGTATTTGCAAAGACCTATTGTAATTTATTCGTGAATAACCCTGTAACAGTAAATATTTTTAGCTGAATTTTTCCATGTACATCTGACCGAAACTCATATTAAACTCATAGGCGCAACATAAAATCAATCCGACTTTTCAATTTGAAGAAAAAACTGATAAAATCAGTAATTTTCCACTTTAACGCCCTGTATCTCGAAAACTGGTCATAGTATCGGATTCAGAATTCATACCTCTGAAGATGGTATAAAAATCAATATATAGTGATAAAATAGTTTCATTTGACCGAGAAAATTTTTGAATACAGGTTGTTCATATTTTTTGTACTTTTCCCAAAATAGAATACCTTCCTATGAATTAACCACCTTGAATATTTTGGAGATTAGAGACACACATATGTTTGTGGTATTACTTTTCCCAAAAATCAATCCATAAATACAGGGTTTCGAATTAATCCCCAAAAAAAATAATTGTGTCTAGTGGTTCTCTCTGTGAAACACCCTGTATAGAAAATGTGTTCTGTGCAATATTTTCTCGTCAAAATACTATATCGAAGAGAACGTTTCAAAAATATGCCTCCCTAACGTCACAGTAGAAAAAGTGAATTTTGGCAAAAAACTACCGTCATACATTCGTGAATCACCTTGTGAATATAAATATTTTCAATCATACGTATCCACTAGTTTCATTACTAGAACATCTAGTAAACGTCTGCATGCAACAGAAATCCAAACTAACTTTTAATAAATAAAAAATAAATCCGAAAATCTGGGCAATTTTCAACTTTAACACCCCGTATTTAGAAAACAAGCCATAGGATTGGGTTGGGCCCATTGACACTTTTGGTTACTGAGTCGGGTACAACAACATACCAAACTTTCAGAAAATTTGACCGGTCGCCACTTTGCATAAGAAAAGTGCGGGGTCCTTTATTACCTGGCCACCCTGACAGCAATCGCATGTTATTGACACCTGATTTATGTGAAACTAAAGCAGAATTACCGATGCTTTTAGAGACGTTCAATAAATCGAATTAAATCACCCAAATTATATCCGTGAAAAGCTCAAAAAAACAATCAAAATCAACATGAAGCCATGATCCATAAAATGACCGTCTTCATAAATGAACTTGTGGAAGAATCCGTAGAACGAGTACATTAAATTATGAGTATCCACAAGTCACTTTCGGTGCGAGCATTCAATAATATCAAAATCGCTAGTGCTAGATATCAGATATCCTTCATTGAAAGAGGGCGTTTGCTCAAATTATACCGATTAGCACTTTGGTCGTAAGCTTTATCTAATCGGAGACGCACCGTGGTCTGCTTTCCTCTCAGTTTTTTGGCATGATCTCTTCTCTATTAGAAAAACTCAAATTATTTTCTTCCGCGGAAGGTGACATTCTTCTGTGTAACTTACCCGACAAATGGATTTGTCTACCGAAATTCAAGTAAGCGGGACTGTACACGGTAATTTCATAAACAGCCATCCGAAGAGCATACCCAAATTCCTGTAGTTGAATATCCCCTGATCTATGATCTTGATTAACATATGATCTGATCATAGTTTTTATGACACGGTTAACCCTTTCGTTTGGGTTTGTCTGGGGGTGGTAGTTAGCATTGAACAAAATTTTTCTGTCATATTTTGCAGCTAAGTCCTTGAATTTTTCAGGAAAGAGGAGGGTATACTTGGTGAATACATCACATACTACCAAAATTAATCGAGTTTTCTTTTAGGAAATTGGAAACGGTCCTATTAGATCCGTACAAATGAGTTCCCATGGGCTAAAAACAGTTCTTCGTCCCATGTCTCCCTGAGTTAGTTTTTGCGCCTTACATACGTCACAACACCGTACGAAACGAGCAATATCAGTACTAATCCCCGTCCAATAATACAAAGAGTCGATTCGTTTCTTGGTTTTGGAGTAACCTAAGTGTCCGGCTGTAGGAGCCTCATGACATTCGAGGAATGCCACAGTTCTAAGCGACTTGGGCAACCCCAACCTTCAATTATCCTCTAAATTCAAAGAAGGATACCCGGATGATACCATAATACATAATTTACCCACGCGAACGGTCCATTTTGGAAACCTTTCTGGAGTTCTGGAAACATTGTTCACATGGCGGGAGTACCAGTTGTCCTGATCATACATACATAAATAACCCCGCGGGATAGTGCGTCAGCTACAACGTTATATTTACTTTTACGGTGAATAATTTCAAAGTCGTATCCTTATAACTGCAGAGACCAGCGTGCTAGACGACCTGATGCATTCTGTAACTTATGCTCTATAAGACACTCAAGCATTATAGCTCGATTGTGGAAAACTTATCTTTCTGGCTGGTCAGTGACCTGCTAGCATATGCGATGACGTGTTCGCCATCGTCCAATTACTGCGTCAATTCACAACCTAATCCCACCTGGGATGCATCGCATTGTAAGGTGAATTGCTTAGAAAAGTCAGGACAGACAAGTATAGGAGCCGACAAAAGGCTAAAGCTCATACAGTTTTCCAATTCTTTTGGTGAGGAGAGCAGACTGTATAATTTTCGTTAAGAGGTCGTTATTTTTTGTTCGTACCTGGTCACAATAAGTTAGTTTTGAGATCCGGAAAGTACAGGACTTCAAATTAAAATAATTATTATTGGGGTAGTCATCTACCTGTTAGATGATCAAAACATTGGATAATGCCAAAATTGTGTTTGGCGAGAATATTCCTTTATAATACTCAAGGTTTCATAATTATTATTCATTTAAAAATTGTCTGCACAGTGCTGATGAACTTCTATCAAGATAGAAACAGGGTGTCCAATGTTGACGTTTTGGTGAATACTTAGTTGAATTACATCTGTTGTAAAACGAGAACCTTCTGTTTACTTCACTTTCCTATTCTTACGGTTATGATGTCTTCGATATATATTCCAGTTTTTATTTATTCGTGCAGACAAAAAGTAGGGGAAAGGCGAGTAAGATAACGATCTCAAGGATCGAGGTCACATAACTACTAAATGAACAAATATATCATTAGTAAATATTCAGGTTTTCTTCATTAATTTAGACATTAAAAAAAAAGAAAAATTTGTCAACCTATCATAACTAGTTACAAAGATGACTTATATATGTGGGTAAGATGACGATCATAGAATAATATTGTCATTGCAATCTGATAGGGTGGCGATCAGGGAACAATTCGATTTCAGTAACGATTCATTAAAAAAAACAATTTTTCCAAAAAAAAAAAGCTATTCTTGAAGATAAATAAACATACGGACTGATAGAAATTATCGGAAGTAATTACACATACAAGTGCATCAGAATTATCGATAATTTTTCATGAAAGCATGTTTTCTAAGAACTGCATGAATTTATTTTCATATTTTGTCGAAAGAAAATATGATAATAACCGATTGCAGTTTTTTACTGACAACATATGCTTGAATGGAAAATTATCAGGTTTATTCATTCTACGCCTATGGCAGTAACTAAGTAGAGGAAGCAAAATTGGCTCCCGATATAAACACAATTTTTTTTCAGTTCTTACGGAAAATTATTAGTAGAAAGTGTTATCTACAGACGTGCAAAGTGAATTATAAACTGCAGTGTGTTTTTCAATCAAATTAAAATGGTGATAACCCGTGAAATCCGAGAGGAAATAGAATCCACGGGAAATTCAGCGGTGAGCAAAGCCATAAAAAAGGACTCGCTTAACAGTGAAATTGCACAAAAAGTCTCAGAAGCAATTATAAACACGATTGAACAGAAGCTGTCCATCGAGACAACAGTGGCGGAACTCCAAAGGAACAACCATACACTGGAAAGCAAACTTAAAAGTTTGGAAACAAGAATTCATGAGACTGACAAAGAAAAAGATTGGAGTTGGAACTAAAAATGGATCAATTTGACCAATCAACAAGATCAACAAACCTTAGAATCTTCAATCTCAAGGCACCAAATGAGAATTTTCATCAGTAAAATGTCCCTTAATCTCTCAGGCGATGATATCCTATTATGTTATAGAATAGGAACGAAGCAAGGAAGTAAAAGCAGGTGAATTTTCCTAAAACTGAAACACTTCCCAACCAAACAAGCAATCTATGGGAAAATGAATTACTGAAAGGAACTAGAAGGGAAGATCTAACGACACTTCGGGTGAATATGATGAATGAAGCCATAGGAAAACTGGGTTTGAAAAATGTGTGGACAGAAAATGGAAAAATATATGTAAACAAAGACAGTAAGATAACCATCATTAGAAGTGAAAACGATTTTGGAAGTGTATTCCAATAACTTTGTTATAGAAAAACTTCAAATAAATCGTGTTTTGTCATTATGTGTTAACTGATAAAAATGCATGTAATTTTTCTTCATAATTTTATGGGAGCCAATTGTCCAAAAAACAAAAGTACTAGAACTATTGAATGCTTTAGATCATCAACATGAACTTCAAACAAAGGAATTGAATAGTTTTCAAGAGTATAGAGACGGTGAAGAGAGTGGCAAAATTGAGAATGGATTGGGAATTGCACAATTTAACATTCGTAGTCTAAGAAAACATTTTGATGAGTTATTAGGGTACATAAAGGCATCCTATAGAAACAGAAAATTGGAAGTGAGTTTTTACAATATACCAAACTGTACACTCAATAGTTCACTCATCAACAAGTGTGATGGAACTGCAGTTTATATAAAAAACAACCTAATTCCCACCGTTGATATCAATGAAATAGGAAGTAGCAAATTTTTACGAGTGATTTTTTCCCTCAAACAGATATAAAAAAAAACAGAGTTGCTATAACCTCTTATTATCGCTCCCCTGCGACCAATGTCCATGATTATCTAAATGATTTAGAGGCGTATTTACAACTAACGGGAAACAAGGTTTAGAAATCTATACTGGTGACATTAACATAAACCTTTTAAAAACAGAATTACATGAAACAGATTCTTAATATCTTAAATGAACATGGTTTCAAATCGTATATAAACAAACCCACCAGAGTCACTCACATTGATCATATTTTCATCAGAAAAACCAAACAATTAGGTAATGAAATACATATTGACCCAATCATCTTTCATACTGATATTACTGATCACTTCACAACCTTTGTTAACCTGTCACTCACATGTCACAATATCACTGCTGAAGAAGAAAACAACGAAACTTTTAAAATTTTACCCATATTATAAACCTTTATTTCTCCAGAGGAAAAATTCCAATGCAATGGAAGGAGACAGTAGTTACTCCTGTTTTTAAAGCTCAGCTCCCATTTCAACCATGAATGATTTCGGCAAATTATGGATGGTCCAAAGACGTACAATAGTGGACCAATGAACCGAATGTTACTTATTATACATATGTGTACGTCCAATGGGCGAACAGTTCTGGATCAACTTGTAACGTTAACCAACTGTTGAATACTGGACTTGATCCGTACGTTCAATATGTTACTATTTTGTAAGTCCATTGGATGAACAAATCTGAATCAATTCGAAACTTCCATAATTTTACGTTCACGGATGTACACCGAATGTAGAATAATGGACTTGATCTGTACGTCCAATATGTTACGTTTTTGTATAGTTGCCATTGAATGTAGAAAACTGGATTATTTGAAAATGTCCATAATTGTACTTCACGGGCGTACACCTAATGTAGAATACTGGACTTGGTAAGTACGTTACATTCGGATATGTTCGGTCGAGTACGCCATAACAAAGCAATTCATTAGCTGCGAACACTTTCTACTAGAATGAAGGGGACAGGCATCGTAATGTAGTTAGCTGTTTCGGTGTTTGTCCGCCATTATTATATTGTGTTGTATACTCATGTTCTGTGTGTTATTTGATTATTTTTACTTGTTGACATATCTTTATTGAAGTGACGAGGTGTGTGAAGGTGAAATGGAGCATATATTAGGTCAGTATGAAATCATTTTTAACATACACATGTGAAATTGAATAATGTGATGCTCAAAACAAGTATACCTACTATAGTAAAGTACAGTATTGATTTCTGCAGCACACTTTCTGACTCAATGAAGGATTTTGAGTTGAACTGAATTTTAAAGAAGCTGAAGAAGAATCAAAGGTGTCAACTACTCGAAAAGAGACCGAAGATTCCATATTCAAATGGTTGAGAAGGCGAATGATGGAAAGGAACCTTGAAAAACTATCAGTTTTTGTTCAAAATATCTTGTTGTATACTCATGTTCTGTGTGTTATTTGATTATTTTTACTTGTTGACATATCTTTATTGAAGTGACGAGGTGTGTGAAGGTGAAATGGAGCATATATTAGGTCAGTATGAAATCATTTTTAACATACACATGTGAAATTGAATAATGTGATGCTCAAAACAAGTATACCTACTATAGTAAAGTACAGTATTGATTTCTGCAGCACACTTTCTGACTCAATGAAGGATTTTGATTCGAACTGAATTTTAAAGAAGCTGAAGAAGAATCAAAGGTGTCAACTACTCGAAAAGAGACCGAAGATTCCATATTCAAATGGTTGAGAAGGCGAATGATGGAAAGGAACCTTGAAAAACTATCAGTTTTTGTTCAAAATATCTTCTGTTTTGATTAATTTATTTTGCTCAGATGATATTACATGTTTTCATTTTTTGTTGTATTTTTATTCATGTTTAAGATCCATGTTGTAGGTCCATTAGACATACACGGTGTATGTAACTGGACGTTCAATGGATGTCCATAAGATCCATGCTGTACGTCCATTGGATATACATCAGACGTACATGCGCTTATTTTGGACGTATTTGAGATCCATGTTGTACGTCCAATGGACGTGAATTTGATACGTTTCCGTAGATCCAATGGACATTCTTTATGTACGTTTATTGGACATCCTGAATGTACATCCATAGGATGTTAAATCCAGAGAGGTTTGGACATTTTCTGGACGTACTATTGTACATACCCGGACGTACAATGTATGTCCAATGAACATCCAATGAACGTACATGTGCTGTATGGGTAGATTCCGTGAAATATACGATGGGATAATTTGAAAAACTCAAAATATCCTCCCTCCAGTATTGAGAAATTTAATACAGAACCAGAAAAAATATGATCTTGTGATAAAAACACAAGTGAAAGGCACGTATGTGAATGGTCTTGCAGTTTTCAGGCATACCGCGGTCAAAGACACATATGCTTGTAAATTGCACGTGCTTCATAAACCCTGAGTTGGTGAGTTGGCACTCATGTATCTGAATCGGCTTTTTTACTTCAAATAGAATCATTGCATTATAGAATTATTGCAAACGAACAGGTTTCGAAAAATCAAAGAAGCGTGCCATAACCCAAAGTAATTGAGAAACCGCCCGCTCATTCAACAGGTATAAGTACGAGTGCTGAGCTATCAGCCCGGCTTTTGAGTCGAAATGAATTTATAGAACATAGTGAATGGTCCCTAAGTTGACCGTTTCATCACACATGATTTCGTGTGGGCTGAACAAGGAAAACAGCAATAATCTTCAATTAGGTATTTGAATGCTCCTCAAATTGTCATTATGTGCTTTGCGTTCGGCCAGAGTGAATTTGAATGTGTACTCGGAATTAAAAACTGTGTTATTTATTGAAATGGCTCCGGGAATTTCAACACTTAAAAGAGGAAGCATCCAAGTTCAAAAGGCAGCGAAAGTTGTGAATGGTAAATAGATTGATATTTATTTGTCATTAACGTGTTACAAGAAACAGAAGATTTTGTCGCTTAAATTGAAAATGTAAAACTATAATTCAGGTTTTGAATTCATATAGTTACAGTTCAAATGATTTTCACGCAATGGGGTTTACAAAACCAAGACGATTGTTTCGCTTTACAGAAGCTTCTTCAAGTGATGAAGATATACCAAATTACTTATTTGCCACCCCACTTAACACAAAATAGTCTCAAAGACGGTAGAGTTTTTCACGTTCAAATTTCAAATCACATGAGTGAATTGTTACTCACATTACAATCTCATTAACTACTATTTGTGGCCCTCTTGACCGGACAGAGTAATCACAATGTGATGCCAAATGTTACTCACAATAGTCTAAATGTGACTTTTACCGGCTAAGAGCTTCACATATTTTTTGCCTCAGATCGACACTATTGTGAATGGAATATAGATCTATGGTCACAGGATTCTCAGTTGGTGACAGTGACATAGAGATGTACCTCACTTTCAAGCCCATTTAAAAGCAAGAAAGGGATATCGCAGAGATGTTGGTGTAACTGGGATGTTACTCTACTCATCGAAAATTAATTAGGGTTTGTTTATATACCTAACTCCTAATAAATATACGATGAGTATACCTTTACTTTACTACTAATTAGATCTAACTTTTTTGTTTGAAGGTTCTACCTTTTTGGTCAAGGTAAAACTTGGGACAACTACCGCAGTTTAATCTTTCTGCTTAAAAAAGCAAGGTTTAAATATTGTATTTGAGACAGGCTATACTTTGGCAGACATATTAAAAACAACAAAGATGAGGTGGAAAAACAATTAAAGTGTGGAGTCTATAGATTCATCTGTGGTTGTTATCCTTGAGTTTTATCTTAGCCAAACAGGTGGAACCTTCAAACAAACTTGATGCTGAATCTTTCAGAAAGTATGGAGATGGGATTGAGTGGAATATCAGAAAACGCTTTCCTTTCTCTGGTTACGAAGAATGGGAACTTACTCTGAACTCCGCCCTTTACAGGAAAATTGTTTTTAAAATCCGGAATAAAGACTTTTATTATTATTAATATATTATTTGTTAGCCATATTATTACCATTATTATTATTAATAAATGAAAAAATTGTCAGTACCTGCTCAATGACCAACTCGAATTAAATGAACGGCATCCTAATCCTTCAATCCCAATACATTTTAGATTATATTTTTACAACTACAAACTCGGCACAAAGTTGCTGCAGGTACCTAACTCTCGATAAACTATTAATTGATATTTATTTGCTTGCTTGCAGGTCGAGTCGTATACGGTTAGATTATTTCCTGAATAAGTAAGATTTTACCCTGGAAAAAAGGAGTCATTATTTACTCTGATATAACAAGAAGGAACTAACCTTACGTAGACATTTGAGTGCGTGAAAATTGAATACATACATTTTGCGAAAAAGATTTATTTATTATAATTGAACGAGTACGGACTAAACCATACGTCAACATTTGAGTGCGTGGAAATTGAATACCTGCATACATTTTGCCAAAAGTAATTATTTAGTATAATTAAACCAGAACGAGCTAACCTTACGTAGAAGTTTGAGTGCGTGGAAATTCAAACTGCAATATGTTAAAATAATATCGCATTTAATATTACATCAGTCTATTTTTTGCAAGCAGAGGGAGGTATTCTTAATCATGTGCGAGTTTAAACATTTCAAAAGTGAATCTTTTAATCTCTGTGTGAAGCTTGACTATTTTTATTTTGTATACCTGAGGCATGTGCCGAGTATGTATTACCACAATTAAACACGTCATCACTTATTAATTTGTTTTCCTGGAAAGGTCAGATGTAATTATTAGTAATGTAAAGGTATTTATCCTGAATTTATTAGGAGTTAGGTATACAACCGAACCCTAATTACTTTTCGATGAGTATTCAAAGTAACAGCAAATATATATGTATTTTAGTATATCTTCACCACTTCAAAAAGCGTTTGTAAAGCGAAACAATTGTCGTCATTTTGTAAACTCCTTTTTGTGAAAATAATTCAAATTATAGTGTTATATATTGAAGAGATTATAATATTTCTTGGTTCCGAAACAGTAGGTATATTTATACCAGCCAGTCAGCCTCGACATATTACGAAGTTCAATATGAATATTAATTCAAAAATAATTCATTCATATTTATTGTCAGGGGTAATATAATAAGTGGTATGATTATAACCGGTAATTTTTTGGAATATTAATGAATTGCAATCCCAAAGCTGAAAATACGAGTCCGCATCTATGATACCAATGGACATTTGTCCCCAACGATCGCTCATATTGATAAATAAAGATAACTAGTCAAAACACATAAATTTGACGTTTATAATTTAAATCATTATTTTCACTTGACAGATAGTAAAACAAAAACTAAGCAGGTTTATCACCGTAAAAATACAGCGACAAGCTATATTTTCAGAGAATCTCACGAACATGCCTGTGGATATACAGAAATGAACTATGCCAATTGTCTATCATTCATTTGTTACAAAAATTGTGAAAAAAACCAACATAATGCGAGAGTTAGTACGATCCGATCGGATGATTAGTGACAGAGGAAAACAGAAACAGAAAAAATTTGCGTTTTTTTTTTTTAATTCCTAATTCCTTCGTTTTTCAAGTCGTAGCACGCAATACGCGTCCTTCATCTCCTGGTCTCTCCTACTACTCGGTCACTTACGCGGGCTCGGCCGGTTTCAGTCATATTTGCAAGCATTCATTTTATAATTGTGTTTGATTGATATAGCCGATACTTGATGAAGGTTCTTGTGAACTATATTTTAAATGATTTCACAAAATCGGTTTACAAAACCACGAAAATTGTTTCGAACCATCCATAACGCATACAGACGGCGCCATACCAGCGATCACGTGACATGTGTCAAAATCGATCTTCAGGTTATCGGACATGCACAAACTTTTCCCAAGAATCTTTTGTTCAATACTCTAATAATAAACTTTTTTACCATATGGTACATACTTTTTGGCGGTCACTGTATATATATATAAATATATATATATATATATATATATATATATATATATATATATATAAAGCTAGGAAAACTTGTTGGGTACGCAGCATGCAGGAAGTATACTCTTATAACACTTGTTCCAATATTTCGACAACGTTTATTGTCATCCTCAGGGAAAGCTACAATATTATTAAAATACAATGAAACAATGACTAACAGTGGATTCCAAAACTACTTACAGTGTCGGTGAGGTTATGTGCATAGATATTATAAAATAGACGTTAACAATTGCAATGTACATATTAAAACAATTTGTGAGAGTCCTTAAAGGTCATCATCAACAATTATTGACTTTTATAGTTAAAAAACATTTATTATAATAAAATTGAAAAATTATTTCCTCATACCGGTATTTTAACGTCGGCATGGGAGAAGAAGAATTTAATTTAGGTTAACAAGTGAGGTTAGGTACGATCCTGCATGGAACAGTACTAAAAAGAGGAACATTGACAGACTGAACCTACCATGGAACGAGACCTTGTCATTCAAACATGGAATGGCACAGAACACCATAGAAAAGACATCATATCATTAATTAATTATTTCCACCTATAGAGGGAGTACTCCGAATACTGAAATTATTATTAAAAGTAAAAACAGATAATATGAATAGTAGACAAAATTATGTAACAATTATTTTGATTGAAGAAGTCTTAGTGACTCCTCAGATATATAGAAAAAATATATTGATAAAGATTTACGTTATAAATTTGTAAAGTTTAAATTACTGGAAGAGTAAAACATATTTTAAATAGATTGGGAGTTAAGGTCCCTTTCATTATGTGGATTTTGATCCAAGTGCAATAAGAATGAATATATTTCACTTAAATGGTTAATGTCAGTTTTTTTTTTTTTTTGTTCATACATGAGGATGACTGTGAGATGAAGGCCATCTCTAGAAAGAGTCTTTTATACTTGTTAGGTTCTTTGGCTAAGATTTTCGCAGCCTCAAAGTTGATATTATGACCTTCTGTATATATATATATATATAATCTCATTCGGTATCGTATAAAAATTGGGTTCTGGACTCAGGACTTGATGGTCGAATCTGTATTTGGAATTCCGTATCCAGTTTTATGCGAATCCTATGCTGCGATTTCATGAGATCCAACAGTAGAAACATTTCGAAACCAAATAGAAAATTCTAAAAAAAATATTCCTAAGAATATTACCAAAATATTCGAATAGATTATTATCATCATATCAAGCCAGAATATTTCAAACATATTTCAGGAAGATCACATCACACAAGATCACATCACACAAGATCAACAAAATGAAACATTCCAGGAAAACATTTCTAGAATATTGCTGAAATACTCGAATAGATTATTATTATCATATTACTCCAGATTTTTTAAAACATTTCAGAAGAACCATAATGTACTCAAGGTTATTTCAGCTACGCATACAAATAATGATATTCAGTGTCACACATAAAGTTCGCCACATATGGAAGTTTATTTTATTAACAAATATAATGAAGATTTGACTCCGCAGTTAGTTTGTGCTTGGAAAATTAGTAAAAAACAGCCTCTTTTGTTTTGTCACGTGTTACTCTAAACCTGTCAAATCTGACATATTTTTCAAAAATCCTCAAAAAATCAAGTTTCTTTTGAAAATTTCGATAAATGCTGAATAAAAAAAGTTGCTCAGTTTCCAATTTTATACCTTTGCTTCAAATTTGGACTTTCTACTGTCACTTCGGATTTTTTCTATTTATTTTTATTTTTCAAATCTTTCGCTCTACCGAATCGAACGGAATATGACTCAAATTTCATTATTTTGATAAATAAATAAATATCTTGCTAAGAAAATACCCACATTGGCCTGTTATCAGAAAAAGAATAAGTAAACCTCCAAAAATTCGTCTTTGTTGTTGCAAAGTTCATCTAGTTTTTTCATTTCATTATTAAACTGATCCGTATTTTCGTTGTATGGACGTTAATATGATCAGTAACGAACAATTGCATTTCTCTCCATTCTTATTATACTCGTATTCCTTTTTTAACAGATTTGTGTCCCATTAGCGGCAGAACAAATAATAATTTCTCGCAACATTTTTCGAATTAATTTCATACATTTTATATTCTATATTTTCACCATTAGACCAAAATAACCGTAACAAAATTCACAACAAAACATCGCAACATTCGTTGATTCATCTCAATAGTCTTATAAAGAATCCGAATTCATCATTCAGTGTGCCGTTCTTCCTGTTCTATACAAATTATAGTCCTTTCATTCACATACTTTGTGGAATTTTTAATAAATAGGGAATATGTGAATTATAAATGTACGAAAATCTGTACACAAAACAAATAATTTGACATCAACCAAAACTGAAAATTTGTTTCAACAGTCTACTAAAGAAAAATTCTATTTCTATTCGATGAATTATATCTACTATTTTCTTCCCGAGATGTTATTCTTATTCTTGTATTGTTTAATATTACAGAATTTCATATCATGTTTAGTACAAATCGCTAGAAAAAAAGTCTTTTGAAAAGTTATGGAACTGTAGGTCATTGTTTAGTTTACAGAAAATCATGATATTTGGGGTTTGTTTGTAACTAAATTATTGGTCAGGAAAATAATCAAACTGGATAAATAGTAATTTACGTAACAAGTCCGGAAAACACTGTTTTTTTGGACGAATGGACCGTGTAGAATAACAAACCGGGACAAATTTATTTTTTATATTTCTTTGTAGAAGAAAATTTCGAACATTTTAATTCTTATTTGTATTAAGTATCGAAATGTAGGTACTAACAGAAACATTCTAATTCTTATTTATATAAATATTTATATTGAAATTCGGGCATTTCCCGGACTAGTCCGGAAAGTACGTACTTCCCGGACTAGTCCGGGAAGTGATCCTTTCTCAAAGAAAAATCGTCCGGGAAGTAGGTACTTCCCGGACGGTTGCCGAAAAAAATATTTTTGGAACATCTTCGGAAATATGTGGGAACATTGATTTGCACCTATTTATAACATCTTCAACATTAAATATTTATGACATTTGTAATTTCAGTTGTCAATTTGAATCGTACAACTAGAATTGTGCAGGCATGATTGAAGTATGGTCTAAAAGTGAGAATTTTATCAGGCGATTTCAACCATTCACTTTAATCTTGACAACACAATTTTAATTGTCCAATTAAAATTGACAACTAAGATTGTAATGTTTGAGGCCCCTGAGAATTGAATTTTTTGTATTGAAATTTGGTTTATGTTTCATCAGGAAGCATTTTTTGAGAATTGAACAAATTTATAATTGATTCGTCGTTTTCAGATCAAATTGGATCTCGTCAAGTTTTAGCTGTTTTCGTGATAACAGGCTTCGTTCTTTGTGGAGTAGTTGAACAGAGTGCCTCTGTTGCTCTAAGAGCAAACAGCACATCCAGTTATTCCGCAGCTGAATTTGCGGAGTATGTGGAAAATACCAGTTACATAACCAGCTACTGCCAACCCCCGTCTCATCATCACCGTAATAGTACTAATACTTCGGTTCATATAGTGAGATCGATACCACATATAGAGGTGAGACTGATTATGTTTTTGTTATTTATTTTATCATGTTCACTCACTTTCTACTACTATTCGTTGTCATAAATGTCTGTCAAGAAATTTATGTCGTATTTTTTTGTCATAATGTTGATGATGAAGCTTAAGAATAAAAAAAACTAAGTAACAGAGAAAAAGAGTTCCAACTTAAGACACTTTATATTCTTGAAATAGGTACAGTAGAAATGAAGGTGAACAATTAATAATAGTGCTTCTAAAATAAGTCTCATTTGTTTATGGAATGCTTTATATGTACTGATGCGTTACTCTGGTTATTACCCAACCTGTGAGTGTGCAAGGACGAAACCACGAAAGGAACAACCTTAGCTATATCGGAATAACAGTTTCATACTCCTTTCAGTAGATACGACAATTCAGACTACATTGCAACGACTATAGGTTGACAATAGTACATGTGTGTGTGTCTATACGTACAGTCGTACGAACTGCTGAAACCATGAAAACATGCACGCCCATAATGCGCATTCGACATAAAATGGACTATATTCCGCAATAAATGATAATTTCACATATTCAGCTATGATGGTAGAACTTTATGTACATTTATATCCATAACTATAGTGCATTTACATTTCAAATACGGACGATGTCAAAAAAGCACGTGAACGCCAAACTAGAACAGAAACGTATTATGCTTGTTAACCTAGTGAAGTGAGTTTGAAAATGATATTTTAAATACTGAAAATCGAGAAATAAAAATTCCTGTTTTTATACCACTTTACATCTATTTCAATATTGATAATGTCCATATAGGACGAAACTGCAGTAACACAAGGGTTACGAATATGTTGATACGGCTACATCCATCAATTTATTTCACATATTTCCTAAAATGTGAACTAAACAAGATCAGGGCAACGTTTAAAAACAAATCACCGCGGAAATTTTAAATAAAACGCAGCTTTAACCCTTAGCTGGTGACGCGGAGTCTGTCAGACTCCGCGCGCCATTTACTTACACTTTTCCCCCACTATGAATTCGAGCAAGTTCATGTGCGATGCACTAGCTTCATAACTTTTAGTGTAATTCAAGCTGTGAAAGAGGTATCACAATTGCTCTTTCGCAAACTCGGCAACGTTACTAGTGGAGTCTCTGAGACTCCGTGTCACCAGTTGTATTACAAATAAAAAACTGCATCATGTCAAAATTTCGCGAAGAAGTTAACCTTTTAGATCCCGATTTTGAAGAAAAGTGTTTAAAATGGTATCTATCATATCCAGAATTCTCAAAATAGAGGAAAATCCTGGGGAAACTGAAGAAACTAAATTGGAAATCCGCAAATACTGCTACATATGTGCATCTCAGAAGAAAAGAAAAACATATGTTATATTTGTTTTGAATGTAAAAGACCTATATGCCTCCAATATTCACGAAAATGCTGTTTGCAGTGCTGTGAAAATAAAAATGACTAGCGTTTATTTTGGCTAACAACTACCGGGTGGTGAATTGTTTAGTTGTTAATTTTTCAGAGAGACATTTATGTTGTGTTATGGAATAATCTCTTTACTTACGCCAGACACGATTTTTAATTCGATTTTTGTCTTAGTTGGTTTATTATCGTTTAAAATTACATTACTCTTTTTTTCATTTAAGATATAAATATCTCTGGTATTTCCTAAAAATTGTTATATTGCAAACACTTTTGTTCTTTATTTTGCAATAAAATTATAAAGAAAAGGTTACCTATTAGTTTTTTGCAGATATTGATTTAATTTTTATTTTACTAATATTGTGAAGCTTCATCTTATATATAAGAGTCTATCAGACTCCATGTCACCAACTATGCGACTCAAATGACATGTCACCAGCTAAGGGTAATAATAATTGTAACGCAACCAAGCTGAATACCCCTCTGCGAAAACATTTCGTTTTGTGTCGTGTCAATTGATGTTCTAACGACCTATAGCGCTGCGATAATTGGCGATTGCGTGGTGGACACGCTGAATGCAGATCTTTTCTCAGAATTGATTGTTTAGCTCACATCCTCGAAAACTATATTTCACGTCTATAAGCGAAAACTTCGTCTTCATTGATTTTATTGCTGCGCTGTGGATGAAATAAAAACATTTACCACGTTTGTATTGACCTGGATATTTTGTTAGTCTGAAAATTTCACACCTCACTTTTTCGCCCAATCAAAAAATTGGTTTTTATTTAGTTGCCATGGCAACCCAAAAAATTTCCGGAAATTTTTATCCTCCTGGGTACCCTGGGCGAAATTAATAAGTGGAAATTTTTCTGTCAAATATTTGACATGTGATAGTTAACATTTTGCTTTTATGTACAAATGGAATGTTATTTTTCATATGAAAGGAGATAATATTTCATAATTATATATTCACTAAATATTTCGAATGTGTTTGAAAATATTTTGAGAACTTGCATTTCAACGATGAATAGGTCCATCGGTAAAAAATTTATATCAATCAAATCTACCTATGCTTGACTACATGAACTTAATATTTGAAACAATTTTATTCAACTTATCTTTTCGTGAATACTCGGCTGAAATTTGCAAGAATTCCTTTCCACATCACTTCCCAATAGACAATCCGCATGGACCAGTCAAAACTATTTTAGTTCTGCGTGATGTGCAATGTAATTTTGGGTTGAAAATGTCGCAAAATGAATTTTCCTTTCCCACATACAAACACCGCCACTAATACCAACGCGTAACTGTCATTATATCAACAAAAACCATTCATGGCCCACTGATGTTACAACTTGTTTTCTCTCAGAATAATCTACAAGTCAGTTGAATTAACCATTAATTTAATATATTTTGGTGTGAAATTTTCTTACCGAATCCCCCGCGTGCTTGAATTAATTGCTGGAAATTTATCTCGTACATGAATTTTTTAAGAAAATCACCCTCGTCGCTGCGCGACTCGGGTAATTTAAAAAAAATTCGTGTACTCGAAAAATTTCCGGCAATAATTCAAGCACTAGGGAGATTACAAGTGAAAATTTTGTAAGTGAATTTCCCCCACCTCTAGTTGTCCGAATAAATTTGGCGGGGTGCATGTTCGTAATTCTGATGACAATGCATTCAAGATGGCGGACGAGATTTTTTAATATGATCTGATTCTATTCAAAATTGGTATGTGGGGGTTTTCGAGGCAGTAGATTATGAATTTTTTATAAATTCTATACAAATTATAGTCCTTTCATTCACAGACTTTGTGGCATTTTTAATAAATAGGGAATATGTGAATTACAAATATACAAATTCTATTCGGAATTGGTGTGTGGGGTTTTCCGGGATCGGATATTATGATTTTGGTAGGAAAGTATCAAATTCTATTAATGTCTATAAAGAATTAAATGATTATTTGAATAAATGAATGAACCTCGTTTCCTACAAAATGAAAATTTTAAAACAATTTATACAGGTTCCTAGCCTCACACAGATTATCCTGGAAATTTGTGATTATGATTTTGATTATTGTAATGACCATAATAATACTTGCAAGAATCAAAGCGAAAAACGTGGGGCATATGCAGTAGATAATAGAAAGGAGTGAAGTGAGTATCCATAATTTTTTTTACTAGAACTGTCATCTTGTAATAACAATATATATGTCTGTGTGTTCGGATAAATTTCCGCGGTCAGATATTTGAAAACTGAAAGTTCGGATTGAACCGCGTCTGGATTTACTAGAAATTCGACGTTTCGGTTTCGATTTTGGAGCCATTTTCAAAAAATGAAAATGGATTAAAATGGTGGGGAAACGTGATTATACACTGAGGTCTCAATCTGCCTCCTCAGGTATTATCACGTCACGAGAGAACAGTTCTCTCGAAGGAGTAGGCAGATTGAGACCTTAGAGATTGTATTGATATGATGAGTTGTGAAATGAAGTTGTAAATAGAAATATAATTTTTTATTTTGTATATGAATTTCTTCTTCTGTTCTTCAGTTCTAATAAAAGTAGTTAGCAAGTAGTAGTAGTTGGAAATTAGTTATTTTTTTGCACGTATTTGATATTAGTAATGAGTAGTTTTCAGTAAAAATCAGATAAATTAGAGTATTCAAATCATATTTCAGAAAGCCCCTGGCCAAATACTTACTCTCTTTGCTTTTAGATATTACCTTTCTCTCTCTTTTCAGGTCCTCAGCTGCTCAGTTGGTACGCCACATGAGAATCTCCAAATCTCAAGGTAGAATTCAGGAAAAAGAAATGTCAAGGATGATTGAAAATAATCCAATGTAATTTACCTTGGAAATAAACATGTAAATTCAACTCAAATATTGTTTCTTTTTATTGTTATTATTCAAATGGCATAAAATGTGAACACTCTCATACGATTCAGTAGTTTTTCATTTCTAATACTACCTGTACCTACGAAAAATAACTTATGTTCTAAAGATATCAATAATAGGCAAAATCACACAGATATTACGAATATTCGGGGTTCGGTGCCGTAACCGTGTTTACAGCCACTTCCCTTGAGTAATATTTCCTTTGATGAAATTTATTCTAACCTATATACTTGCAAAATAATATATGGTTATTCTGATTTGAATAATAATGATTCTAATAACTAATGAGATTGATAGAAGTGAAAAAGTTTATGTGCACTTTTCCGCGGTTGAAAGTTTTTATGACTGTTGAGATTGAAAAGTTCGTGATGTGGAGAATTTTGAATTGTGCACTGGAATTATTGTTGGAAGAGTTTTCTTTGACTGTTTATGGGTTAAATACCTTTGATGTTCGCAGAATCCAGCTTATCTCTTCTACAGCAGGCACGTTGGGTATCTTCCTAATATCTTACTGAAGGTGAGTGAATATTATGTCTCTGGAATGCATACGTTTTTTTGTTACTAAATGGATTTCTTCCTAAATGGGTGTTTTTCGTTGAATTTTTATAATTTTGCTCCTGCTTTTCCAAAATGAAATCTTCCGCTTTTTCTTTCTTGTTGGTTGATCTTGTTTTTCCGATTTTCGAATAATTTATTTATTTTACATTTAGTTGCTAATATAATTCTTTTTTGACTTCTTGTTTCCTCGTCCTCCTTTATAGAATTCTACCTGTGATTGGCTGTGTGACAAGGTGTATTTAATTCAATTTCTTCAAATTCTAGTTTTTATTGATTATTGATATTTTCCTACTTTTTTCAGTCCTTTCCGACTTGTTGTGAATTGTTAACTCAGTTCATGTTTTTGTGTGAAGAAAGTTAATTTCTTTCAAGAAATACCAGTGTTTTTGAAAGAGTTCAGTACATTACATTTGCTGGCCCCAAGTCTCGTCACTGGTTCTCTCTAAGGTCTCAATCTGCCTACTCCTTCGAGAGAACTGTTCTCTCGTGACGTGATAATACCTGAGGAGTAGGCAGATTGAGACCTCAGTGTATAATCACGTTTCCCCACCATTTTATTCCATTTTCATTTTTTGAAAATGGCTCCAAAATCGAAACCGAAACGTCGAATTTCTAGTAAATCCAGACGCGGTTCAATCCGAACTTTCAGTTTTCAAATATCTGACCGCGGAAATTTATCCGAACACACAGACATATATATTGTTATTACAAGATGACAGTTCTAGTAAAAAAAATTATGGATACTTACTTCACTCCTTTCTATTATCTACTGCATATGCCCCACGTTTTTCGCTTTGATTCTTGCAAGTATTATTATGGTCATTACAATAATCAAAATCATAATCACAAATTTCCAGGATAATCTGTGTGAGGCTAGGAACCTGTATAAATTGTTTTAAAATTTTCATTTTGTAGGAAACGAGGTTCATTCATTTATTCAAATAATCATTTAATTCTTTACAGACATTAATATAATTTGATACTTTCCTACCAAAATCATAATATCCGATCCCGGAAAACACCACACACCAATTCCGAATAGAATTTGTACATTTGTAATTCACATATTCCCTATTTATTAAAAATGCCACAAAGTCTGTGAATGAAAGGACTATAATTTGTATAGAATTTATGAATTTTGACAAAAAATTCATAATCTACTGCCTCGAAAACCCCCACATACCAATTTTGAACAGAATCAGATCATATTAAAAAATCTCGTCCGCCATCTTGAATGCATTGTCATCAGAATTACGAACATGCACCCCGCCAAATTTATTCGGACAACTAGAGGTGGGGTAATTCACTTACAAAATTTTCACTTATAATCTCCCTAGTGCTTGAATTATTGCCGGAAATTTTTCGAGTACACGAATTTTCATGTACGAGATAAATTTCCAGCAATTAATTCAAGCACGCGGGGGATTCGGTAAGAAAATTTCACACCAAAATATATTAAATTAATGGTTAATTCAACTGACTTGTAGATTATTCTGAGAGAAAACAAGTTGTAACATCAGTGGGCCATGAATGGTTTTTGTTGATATAATGACAGTTACGCGTTGGTATTAGTGGCGGTGTTTGTATGTGAGAAAGGAAAATTCATTTTGCGACATTTTCAACCTAAAATTACATTGCATATCACGCAGAACTAAAATAGTTTTGACTGGTCCATGCGGATTGTCTATTGGGAAGTGATGTGGAAAGGAATTCTTGCAAATTTCAGCCGAGTATTCACGAAAAGATAAGTTGAATAAAATTGTTTCAAATATTAAGTTCATGTAGTCAAGCATAGGTAGATTTGATTGATATAAATTTTTTACCGATGGACCTATTCATCGTTGAAATGCAAGTTCTCAAAATATTTTCAAACACATTCGAAATATTTAGTGAATATATAATTATGAAATATTATCTCCTTTCATCTGAAAAATAACATTCCATTTGTACATAAAAGCAAAATGTTAACTATAACACTCGCTCCGCTGAGTTTCCGATCGAGGCGGGTGTCCCGCAGGGCTCAAGTTTGTCGCCACACTTGTACTCCTTAAATACGTACGACTTCCCTCAGTGCGGGAGAGCGGATGTGGGCACGGCGATATACGCAGATGATACCGCCATTTTTGCCCATTCGTTCTCAAGCGTCGCTGCCCAATATAGGATCCAAGTTCACTTGGATAGGGAGGTCGTACCCTATTTGGCGTAGAACAAGATTGTGGTTAATCCGGCCAAGTCAAAGACCATCAACTTCACTAAGAAGTATACGCACTCGAAACTTTATAGGAAGTTGATGATCAATGGCGAGGCTGTTGAGAACGTGAGCACTGCGAGATACCTGGGGGTACTGCTGGACAAGCGTCTGAACTTCGGTAGACACATAACCCTGGCTATACAGAGGGCTGGGGCTGCGCTCAAACGCACCTACCCTCTGATAGCCAGAGGCTCGAAACTGAGTCAGGACAATAAAGTCCTGATTTATAAACAGATAATCAGACCTGCGATGACATACGCTTGTCCGGTGTTTTGCAGCCTGAAAATGACCCCTCTCATGAGGCTAGACAGGATGCAAAACAAGGTACTCCGTGTTATTACTAACAGTAGAAGATACCTTCGATTGGAGACTTTAAGGGAGCTTGCTGGCGTCGACTCAGTTCCGACATATATACGCAACTTGTCATACAAGTTCTATAAATACCACATCGATAAAAGTCCTCTTACCAAGGACATTACCAGGGTGTACGATAATGAGCCCCGCAAACACGGGGGGCTCATATATCAAGCGCTGGATATCTTCCAGGAGCGAAGGGAGGAACCGGTTCCGTAGGGAACCTAGACGAAAGTAAAAACTAAAACGCGAAGTACCTTGACCCGGTTTTTTGCCTCAGCCTTTTCCGGGGTTATCATCGAAACAACCAGCCTCACAAACTAACTGCAAGCATTATCTACATTGAATGCAATATACAACACGCATTAGCTTTGCAGGAGGCGTGTATCTTACCGAATAGTACCACAATGTTATGAAATGCCCGGCTTTGCGTTACCATCAGCGCGGTCGGGTAATGGCGTCCTCTCGCGGGGGCTCTAGGCTCGACCTGGCAGGGCGTCCTTCTGCTCTCTTCATCGAGAGTAGAAAGGATCGCTACTTCTGCGTCCGTCTATCCATCCTCCCCTGACCCCCCCTGGGTTAAGAAGAATGAATGGATGTTAGTGGCATGTCATATGTTGTGAAATGTTTATGTATTGTTAACTTTGGGAATAAACCCCTATTTATTTATTTATTATTTAGTACTAGTAAAAAAAAATTTAATCCATTTTAAAATGAACCATCAGTAAAGTGTTCGCATCGAAATTAACTCTTTGTGTTAGGTACCAAGGAAGTTTTATTCCCAGTTCTGTCCATATATTATGATTATTTTTAACATAAACGACACATAACCTCACAATACTATTAGTTGATTCGTGGTTTTTTTCTTTATCAATATTTCAAAAATGTCTTTCCAACAATGAATAATTGTTGAAAGCTTGGAATCTGTGTAATAGAGTACTCTTATTGGCGTGCTGCATATCCCAAATATTAAAAAACTCATTTCCAAACTAGTCAGCATTAGCAAACAAGTCTGCCCTTTTCTATATATATATATATATGTAGATTTTTTTAGTAGGAATTCAAAATTAAATACCATATTGTTGCGTATTCGGGTTCAAAAATAAGTGTACTCTGGTATGAACTCGCCTTTATTAATCAAACTTTACTTGACAACACTGTAATACAAGTCACTGTCAAAATACTTGTATCCAAGGTAACTCAAGGTAACTTTCGAACTAACTTCCTTTATCTAACAAATGCATCGCTTTTATATACAAATAAAGTTCTAGAAAACTTAAGAAATCAATAGAACACAAATAGAATGTTCGACGATTGATCCAGAACAAAAGTTAGTGCTTCTAGATTTTTCCATCTAATTCATCGAACGATCTCGAACAATTCGAGAAGTCTTTATCAAATTTCAGGTCTGTAACACTGCCTCCTCCTTTAGGTTATTCCGTCCCGGATAACACCATCACCATTTTGGCTGTCCCTCTGGAACCAATTTGGGGGATCGTGGCCTCGGTATTCTGCTAACCTCTCGATGTGAACAACTTTGGGTTTACTCCTTGGGTTGAGCTGGATGCGGTATACCAAGTCGTTGATCTTCTTTATGATGACATAGGGTCCTGTCCAATTTCTCTGTAGCTTGGGGCATTTTCCTTTCTTTCTCTGAGGTTGGTATAGCCAAACGGCATCACCTGGCTCGAACATAGTCCCTGGACTCTTCCTGTTGAACCTCTTTTTCATTTTATCACTGGAGATTTGAAGACGACGTCTGCAGAATTCATGAACTTGGTCCAGTCTTTCTCGCAACTCTTGGACATATTCTGGTAGGACTTTGTCCTCTGTACTTCTGGGTGGCATTCCAAACAACAGATCGCATGGTAGTTTCATTTCTCGCCCAGTGATCAACATTGAAGGAGTATATCCGGTGGACTCATGCTGGGAACTTCGATAGGATAGGAGAAATAGTGGTACCAACTCATCCCAATCCTTTTGATTTTTGGAGATGAACATCGACAGGTACTGACTGATGGTTTTATTATGTCGTTCAACCATACCATCTGATTGTGGATGTAGGGCTGTGGTACGAGTCTTCTTCACACCTAGAATGTTCATCATTTCCTGCCATAATTCAGATTCGAAGTTTCGTCCTTGATCAGAATGTAATTCTAGTGGGACTCCATGTCTGGCTATTACATTTTCTATGAAGGCCTTTGCAACGGTCTTTGCCTCCTGGTTTGGAATGGGCACAACTTCAGGCCACTTGGAGAAATAGACCATGGCTACCATCAAGTATTTATTTCCTTGCTCGGTAACAGGAAACGGCCCAAGAATGTCAACTGCTACTCTTTCGAATGGTTCACCAGAAAGATACTGAGCCATTTTCCCTCGACTTCTAGTTTTGGGTCCCTTCTTTGAAGAGCATAGGTCACATCTTCTGCACCATTCTTCTACATCACGACGACAATTCACCCAATAGAATCGTTCTCGAATTCTAGCAAGGGTCCTCTTGATTCCGAAGTGTCCACCTGCACGACTACTATGAAGTTGCTCGAGCACATCTTTAGTAAGTGCTTTCGGCAGGACCAGTTGGTACACCACAGTTGCTCCATCTGGGCTCTCCCATTTGCGATGCAATAGGCCATCACGAAGACATAGGGAATCCCATTGAGCCCAGTATCCCTTGGCAACTGCACCAAACTTGGATACTTCCTGCCACTCAGGTCTAACTCCATTTTTTAGTCAGCTTAGAACTAACTTTAAATTGTTGTCTTTCTTCTGATTCTTCCTCATATCTTCTGTGGTCCATAAATCAGATTCTTCAGATTCGACTCTTACGGTGGTAACTTGCAGAATTTCCTTGCAATGTTCATCATTGTAAAAATTGACTTCTTTGTTTTCGAGTTTCTGGCAATATCGGCATTGCTGTTCCAAGCATGGACGTCTTGATAATGTGTCTGCATTTCTGTGTTTCCTGCCACTGCGATGAATAACTTTGAAGTCGTATTGTTGGAGTCTCTCTAGCCATCTCGCAATCTGACCCTCAGGTTTCTTGAAGTTCATTATCCACTGCAAAGCGCTGTGATCAGTTCTTACGAGAAAACGTCTGCCATAGAGGAAGGTATGGAAATGTTCAATGGCTTTGATTATCGATAGAAGCTCCTTTCTTGTAACGCAGTAATTCTTTTCGGCTTTGCCTAGAGTTTTACTAAAGTAGGCTATTACTTTCTCTTCGCCATCCTGTTCTTGGGATAAAACTGATCCAATGCCTTGCTGAGACGCATCACAGTCCAAAATGAAAGTGCCTTGTTCTCGTGGGTAAGCCAAAATAGGCGCAGTTGTCAATTTCTTCTTCAGTTCAGTGAACGACTGTTGGCAATCAGGGCTCCAATCAAACTGAACGTTGTTCTCAGTTAAGCGGTGGAGTGGCTTGGCAATTTTACCAAAGTCTTGAACAAACTTCCTGTAGTAGGTACATAGCCCCAGAAAACTTCTTACTTCATGTTTATCCCTAGGACGTGGCCAACTCCTAACAGCCTCGATTTTAGCAGGATCGGTCTTAATTCCTTCGGCCGAGATGACATGGCCTAAAAAATTAACTTTTTGAAATAAATAACACTTCTTTGGGTTCAGTTGCAGGTTAGCATTTTCTAACCTCAAAAATACTTCTTTCAAATTATCCAGGTGTTCGTCAAATGTCCTTCCCATTACTATGACGTCATCCAAGTAGACTAGACAAATTTTCCATGTCAAACCTCTCAATACTAGTTCCATAAGTCTCTCAAAGGTGGCGGGAGCATTACATAATCCGAACGGAATAACTTTGAATTGGTACAGCCCTTGTCCGGTAGAGAACGCTGTTTTTCCTCTATCATCAGGATGAACTTCCACTTGCCAATACCCGCTTTTCAGGTCCAACGTTGAAAACCATTTGGAACCGGATAATGTGTTTAGTGTATCATCAATTCTTGGTAATGGGTAGCTATCCTTCATCGTTACGTCATTCAATCGACGATAGTCCACGCAGAATCGGGTTGATCCATCCTTTTTAGTTACCAATACTACCGGTGAGGACCATGGGCTTGTGGTTTCTTCAATTATGTCATCCTCCATCATGTTGTTTATCATGTCTGCTACCTCTCTCTGTTTGGCAAACGGTAATCTCCTCGGAGCCTGTCGGATTGGTCGGGCATCGCCGGTGTTGATGCGATGTTGAACTAGACTGGTACGTCCCGTCGAAGTCTCTGTCGAGAAAATGTTACGATGGCTATCAAGAAACTCTTTGGCCTTCTGCTTTTCTTCCATAGTTAAATGTTCCGTGGATTCCATCATTTTGTCTATTGTTCTCTGATCGGTGTTAGTGGTATTTCTTCGCAGTACCTGAGTGTGGTTTTCACAATTGATAACTCGAGTGACAGGTTTGCAGAATCCCAATTGGTCGTTTTTCTTCAGAAGGATTTTATTTTCCGAAGTATTGGCAACCCTGACAGGAATTAGTTGTTCTGTGTTCACAAGACATCGGGCAATTAAAATTCCATCTTGGCGGTATTGATCATTTTCAATTATTCCAGTGCTCAAATCTCCAGGTTCTTTATCCATTCTGGCCATGATGATGGTTTCGGAGTTTTTCGGAATGTGGATGTCTTCGTCAACATAAATCTTAATTGGTTGGATTTTCTCATTGTATATGCTCAGAAAGATTTCTTCATTGCCAATCCGAAAAATTTTTTGTCTGATGTTAAGGATGAAGTCGTTTTTCTCCATGATGTCCAGACCCAAAACACATTCATCCCATATTTCCGCAACCAACATAGAATGTTCCATGGTAATAGGTCCTATCTGGATGTGTACAAGTGTTTCCCCAATGACTGGTGCGGTTTGTCCCGTTGCCGTTTCCAAAACCATATTCCTTTTCATCGGCTTCACAGATTCTTGTATGAGGTCTGGGCGAACGACTGATCTCGAAGCTCCTGTATCAATAGTGAAGGTGCATTTCCGATCTTCTAAGTAGCCTTGTATTAGTAGACTTTGGCCATTTTTCTTCAATGACGATATATGGATCTTGGGGCTTTGAACACTGAAAGTCGCCACGCGCCCCCTAGTACCGACTAATTCTCGTTTTCCTGGGTGGGAGCAAGTCCTCTTTCGGACGTTTGAGGTCTCCTTTCTGGCGTGGTCGATCTCCTGAAGGCTCCTCTGTTATAACGCCCACGTTGCTCTGTTCCTGGGCTCGGAGATCTCGATCTCGTGGCTATCTGATGACCTCTTTCTTCTTGGACTTCTGGATCTCGATCTCTCCCAGCAACTCCTCTGTAGATGGCCGCTTTTCCCACAGTTATAGCAGCGCCTCTTCCTGTCTTCTGGGGAATGCACTTGGTTGCTTAATGCTGTTATGGAGTCCAATATTTTCTTCAATAGCGCCTCGCTTGTAGGAGAATCCTCGTTGAATTTAACTTCACGTAACTTGGGCCTCGTATTTCTTGATGCGTTTTTCGCGGCCTCGAACTCCAAAGATGCTATCAGTGCTGCGCTTATGGTTTGAAGTCGTCCTAGTCGAAGGGTTTGCTGCATGTCAGTATCTCTCAAACCATCGATGAAAGTCTGCACCCCAATTTGTTCTATGAACTCCTTCGGTGCTTGTGGGTATGCCAAATTAATGAGTCGCTCTACGTCGGCTCCATACTCCTGTAGGGTTTCGTTGGATTTTTGGTATCGACTCTTTATTTGGCTCTGAAATACTTGTTTGAGATATTGCTGTCCATATCTGATTTCCAAAGCTTCAACGATTCTAGAATATTCCTTCTGATTACTCTCGGGGATGTTCTGAAGGATGTCCAATGCTTGTCCTCGTAGACACAGGACTAGAGAGGTGGCCATTTCTTCCTCGGACCAGCCATTTGCGTTTGCTGCCGCTTCAAACTGACGTCTATACATGGACCACGAGGATTGTCCATCAAATGTTGGAGGCTTCAACATTTTCACTTGTGTAGGCCTTATCGGAGTTGTCAGTGAGGATGGCCTTTCGCTGGTGGGGGAGATTTCCTCAGATGGTGCACGCTTGTGTGGAAGTTGTAACGTTTCCAGCCTCACCTTGATCTTATCCACTTCTTCGTTGAATTTCTTGTCCACCTCTCGTGCCACCCGTTCATCTATTTTGGACAGTTCATTTTCGACGTCTTGGACCCTTCTGTTGACTTCCTGGACTCCGCCTCTGACTTCTTGAACTTCACCTTTGACCTCTTGAACTTCACCTTTGACCTCCTGGACTTCACCTTTGACCTCCTGGACTTTTCCTCTGACCTCTTGTACTTCTTCAGTGATTTCATTCTGGAAGCACTGTTGACTGTGACTAATACGTTGCAGAAGATCAACATGTTGTTGTAACTGCTGGACTAACCGTGCCTCCTGTTCCTCTCGTTCTTGTTTTCGTTTGACTTCTTGTTCCTCTTGTTCTTGTTTCCTTTTCAGTTCGAATTGTTGTAGAAGCTCTTCTTGTTCTTGTTTTCGTTTGGCTTCTTGTTCCTCTTGTTCTTGTTTTCGTTTGGCTTCTTGTTCCTTTAAAAACTCAAGGATATCTGCTGATGTCGCCATCTCGTCGTAATTATTTGCACGAGTATTCACCATCAAATACTGGAAAACTGCCTTACTTTTCTTTCTTCAGTAACACTTATTCCGCCGCTGTCACCAATTGTTGCGTATTCGGGTTCAAAAATAAGTGTACTCTGGTATGAACTCGCCTTTATTAATCAAACTTTACTTGACAACACTGTAATACAAGTCACTGTCAAAATACTTGTATCCAAGGTAACTCAAGGTAACTTTCTAACTAACTTCCTTTATCTAACAAATGCATCGCTTTTATATACAAATAAAGTTCTAGAAAACTTAAGAAATCAATAGAACACAAATAGAATGTTCGACGATTGATCCAGAACAAAAGTTAGTGCTTCTAGATTTTTCCATCTAATTCATCGAACGATCTCGAACAATTCGAGAAGTCTTTATCAAATTTCAGGTCTGTAACAATATTAAAAAAAAAAATTCATCAAAGAGCCCAGACAGATACTTTTTCTTAATAGATATGACCTTAATTTATCTAATAAATATCACAATTTCAACTAAAAATAGTTAGAAACCTTGCAAATCAAAATTTATTGACAAATTATAAGAGTACGAGGCCAGCAAATGTAATGTACTGAACTCTTTCAAGAACACTGTATTTCTTGAAAGAAATTAACTTTCTTCACACAAAAACATGAACTGAGTTAACAATTCACAACAAGTCGGAAAGGACTGAAAAAAGTAGGAAAATATCAATAATCAATGAAAACTAGAATTTGAAGAAATTGAATTAAATACACCTTGTCACACAGCCAATCACAGGTAGAGTTCTATAAAGGAGGACGAGGAACAAGAAGTCAAAAAAGAATCATATTAGCAACTAAATGTAAAATAAATAAATTATTCGAAAATCGTGGAAATTAATAAGTGGAAATTTTTTCGTCAAATATTTGACATGTGTGATCGGAAACTCAGCGGAGCGAGTGTTATTAACCCGCACCATAAAAGTTCTCCCAACAAGGTAGGAATTAACCAGTCTTACCATGTATGGGGGCATGCCTGCCAACAGCATTTTAGCGATAAGACCCTCAACCCATACCGAGTCAAAGGCTTTTTTCATGTCCAGCAGGACCATGACTGTGTTGAGTCCACGTTGAGCTGCCTCTTTCACCCCGTGTACAATTCTCACGACTTGCAACGTGGTGCTATGACCTTTTCTGAAGCCGAATTGTACATCGGGGATCATTTTGAGTTTCTCCTCGAGACTCAACAACCGTCTTAAGAGGATCTTCTCGACCACTCTGGCGACCACGCTCAAGAGCGAGATCGGGCGATAGCTGTCTAGTTTGTGGCCATCCTTACCATGTTTCAGAATAGGTATCACCAGTGCCTTCTTCAGACAGTCTGGGTAATACCCCCATTTGATGATGGCGTTTATTAGGTGAATGAGCTGAGCGAGGACTTTCCGCGGAAGGTTCCTAAGCAGAATAGCGTCCAAGCCGTCAGGCCCAGGCGCGTTATTCGTCGGAAGCCTTTTCAAGACTTCCGTCAGCTCCTCATAGTTTGTCATTATTTTGGCAAATCTATGAGGGCCAATAGGGGGGGAGACAGACTCTCTAAAGTCTTCCGTTATCTTAGATTTTCGTCTATGTCCCTCACTAACGTCCGGCGCCTTTTTATGGACATCGGCGAAGTGCACCCCGAACAACTCTGCCTTCTGAGGGTCCGTCGCTAGCTTCTCGTTACCTCTCTCCATGGCCGGGATAGGCGCGAAGCGTTTCGAAAGTTAATTTCTTTCAAGAAATACCAGTGTTCTCGAAAGAGTTCAGTACATTACATTTGCTGGCCTCGTACTCTTATAATTTGTCAATAAATTTTGATTTGCAAGGTTTCTAACTATTTTTAGTTGAAATTGTGATATTTATTAGATAAATTAAGGTCATATCTATTAAGAAAAAGTATCTGTCTGGGCTCTTTGATGAATTTTTTTTTTAATATGGTATTTAATTTTGAATTCCTACTAAAAAAATCTATATATATATATATATATATATATATATAGAAAAGGGCAGTCTTGTTTGCTAATGCTGACTAGTTTGGAAATGAGTTTTTTAATATTTGGGATATGCAGCACGCCAATAAGAGTACTCTATTACACAGATTCCAAGCTTTCAACAATTATTCATTGTTGGAAAGACATTTTTGAAATATTGATAAAGAAAAAAACCACGAATCAACTAATAGTATTGTGAGGTTATGTGTCGTTTATGTTAAAAATAATCATAATATATGGAGAGAACTGGGAATAAAACTTCCTTGGTACCTAACACAAAGAGTTAATTTCGATGCGAACACTTTACTGATGGTTCATTTTAAAATGGATTAAAATTTTTTTTACTAGTACTAAAAGCACGTGCTGTACCTTGAGGAGGAAAACAACCGCATGAGACTATTTTCAAATAGACTGACACGACATGTGACACCTGACTTCACGGAATCGTGCCATGTTGCCACGTGGAGTGGGGGTGTATTATTTTTAACAGGAAGTGACAGATGACACTATAACCTAAGTTTTGTGGATGGGGATACATAGAACATTAATCTTATGAAAATTGTGAATTATTTGAAAGGAATGCTCCTATTGTGAGAAAAAATATTGTACCTGACAGATGACATGAACCAACAAGGAATCACATCAAAATGCCAAGTACCAGTCCTAATGTTACAAAATAATGATATAGTCTTAAATGGAGCAATACATTTATGACTTTGTGTTAATGAGTTTATATAATTATATTAGATTGAAGAATTGATTTTAATATTGTCGAAAGTGTTGATTCGTGAAGTTAGCACTCATGGAGGTAATCTGCTTGTTCGAGAGTGCGATAACTTACCTAAAATAGGTGTTTATTATTAATCCGGCAGAAGGATCAGCGGATTATCTTTTGCTTATTTCTTGTTGAAATCATACAAAATTATACGTTTTTTTTTCAATCTTGTTTATTATTCTTCACATTCAACTATCTTCAAAATACATGACAACTCATATCAAATCAAAAAAATATATACAGTAAGATGCAATAAAATCAATATACAATATTATATCAAATCTAAACATTCTCCCCCCGATGAAACCTCCAACTAAAGGTCTTCATTCATCTCCAATAGATCCAACTTGCAGATTTTTGAAGTGGGTCTTCTATAACTACCAAACTTTGTTTTCACGTCGACGACTCTAACTTGGCCATCTCTTCCAGGATATGTAGCAGTTATTTTTCCAAGAGGCCAATCATTCCGAGGCAATTTATTGTCAAAAATGACAACAACATCATTTACCTGTAGAGCAGATTTATTTTTCTCTGGTTAGAGTAGGTATGTATTCCTTCACCCACCGATCCCAAAATTTCTCAGCTAAGTCTTCTGCTATCCTCCATTGTCTTCTCAAGTCTCCTTTTTTTGTTTCTCCTATACTCATTCCTGTTAGGTTACTCTGACGACCAATCAAAAAATGATTGTTAGTGGCCTGCTATTAACTATTTGTTCAGCTTCACATAAGAGGGTCTGGGTGCCCTTTCCTTCAAAGTTATTTTCAAAGATTGCATCACTGATCTGACCGTTCTCTCCCATGCTCCCCCCATGTGTGGACTTCCAGGTGGGATAAATGTTCAGTCTATTTCCAAATTTATAAATTTTTCTTTTATCAATTTTTCGTCTGTTTCTTCCCAAACTTTTCTTAATTCTTTTGAGGCTCCTTTGAGGTTAGTCCCATTGTCACTAATCATTATGCACGGTTGTCCTCGTCTTGCAAAAAATCTTCTCATGGCAAGGATGACCGAATCTGTCGTCAAAGATTCTGCTAACTCAATGTGGATGGCTCTTATGGATAAGCAAGTGAATAATACTGCATATCTCTTTTCTTTTCGACGACCAATTGTTACATCATAAGGTCCAAAATAGTCCCAGCCAACATATGAAAATGGACGTGACGGTCTTTTCATGCGGAATTCTGGAACTTGTCCCATTTCTGGTAGCCTAGGTCTCGCTCTTTTAATTCTACACTTCATGCATCTCTGCGATATAGAATGTACAGTTTTTCTTCCTTGTATCATCCAAAACTTCTGTCTTAATTGATTCAACACTAGCTCTGTTCCTTTATGGTGGAAGTAACAATGATGATGGTGTATCAAAAGTTTGGTATAAGGGTGTTTTCCATCTAATAAATCAGAAGCTTCATCAGTTCTACCTATACTATAGTCGTAAAACTTTATCTTGGTCGATACCTGGTGATAATTGCAATAAACGGCTATTTCTCTGAACTTCTTTTCCTTTCAAAAGTTTACTAATATCTTCTCCAAATGTATCTTCTTGTGCTTTTCTGATCCAAAGTAGTTCAGCTTCTTTCAAATCTTCTCTTGTGAGTACTTTTGTCTCTAGAACCTGTTTTCTGGATATCTTGATGAATTTTAATACATATGCTATGTTGATCTTACCAAGTATATCCATCTTGAAAATCTTTCTATGTCAGGTAAACCCCAGTACTTTCCAATGTGATTTCAAATTCAAAATCTTCTTTCGGCCTTAATTCCGGATCAGAGTATAAAAAGTCAGGTCCAACATACCATCTACTATTACAATTCAAATCTGCCTCTTTTTCAAATCTTGTAGCGTCATCTGCTACGTTCAATTTGGTTGGTACCCATTTCCACTCTCCTACTTCACTTCTTTCCTGAATTTCTCCCACTCGATGGGCTACAAAAATCTTGAAGTTTATTTTTTCTGATCTTATCCAACAGAGAACAGTTTTTGAGTCCGTCCAGAAGAAAGTTTTGTCTACCTTCAAGGTATGCTCTTCTTTACCCTTTTCAGCTAGTCTTGTAGCCATTACCGCAGCTTGTAATTCCAGTCGCGGTATGCTCATTTGTTTTATTGGGGCAACTTGGGTTCTTGACAATACCAAACAAACTCGGACATCATTGTTGTTTTTGAAACGAAAATAGCTTGTTGCTGAGAATGCTTGTTCACTGGAATCACAAAAAGTATGAATTTCTAAAGTAGTATGTTTGTCTCCAAAATTGTAACACCTAGGTATTCTTAGGTTTTCCACATTCTTCAGACATCCTAACCATGATTTCCATTTCTTTTCAATTTCTTCGGTGATTTCGTCATCCCATGTAATTCCAGTTTGCCATATTTGTTGCAAAATAATTTTTCCTTTTATAATGTAGTGTCCTATTAATCCAATGGGTAAAATAAAGACATTGTAACGTTTTCTCCCCCTATCGGAATGAATCGTTACAAACCCGTTAGCTATAGTAGCCGGTGAGTCATGTGGTCGGGGTCAAGTCCTGTCAGTCAAGTATTTTCTTTGATTTGTTGTTGAGTTGAGGGCGCCACTCGGGTCTAAAGAAATAATATTGAAGAGTTTAAAGTCCTGTCTGACTCGAGAAAACTAGGATAAAAAGAAATGGATGGAAGTAGTAAAAAATTTCTATAAATTTATGCATCAAGTTCCAAGATTTTATCTGTACAAGTTTGTAATAACCTAGTCACACTTCTACAAGTACTGAGACACACCTGGAATAAAACATCACCCTAATTAAACCGCATATATTTATTTATAATAAGAACACCCTGTAATTATTTATAATACCATCACCCTGTAATTATTTATATATAGAAATTATGTACATCGAAATTACTTCATGTGGGACTTATTGTTTTGGACATTATTTGTGAATAAAAAAATACAATACTAGGCACAACAATCTTTTAAAGAACCCTGACGTTTCAGAGTACGTTGAAAATTTAAGAAATGATGTAGTGGGCTCTTTCAAATTAGAGTAACATTTTGCAGTTGAACTGAGCCTGTATACGTTGAAATTTTAAGAAATGAAGTAGTAGGCTCTTTCAAATTAGAGTAAACAATTTTAAAATCCACTTAGTCTAGTACAAAATGAAATTAAGGTTCATATTATTCATGTAGATACCAAGGAAATTTGACCAAGCTGCCTAGCGTAAAGGTATCTAACGTTCAGTACTGTACGTGGGCTTTACATAAGATTATTCAAATTATAAAGCATTACCTAGCAAATTTACCAAAGTGCACTCATAAGAAATATTAAATAAATGAAAATTAACAAGCCTGTTAGTCTATGGTGCTAGACTAAGCGGAGTCCATGGGTCCCACGATGGAAGTTCATTTTCAGAATGATGACTGTAACATCCTCCTACCCTGTGGTGAAATCAACATCCAGACAGGCGAAGGTGAGGGGGATACTGCAGTCCTCCAGTTGTTCGGGTGCAGAACTATGTCATGGTCATTTGCCCGAAAGGCATCCGGGTCCCTGCCAGGAGACACCAAAAAGAAATTATGGAGTAACAGGAGGGTTTTTTTCCAACCTCCAAGAGAATCCCCCTTCCAAAGATATGGATATGGTACTTCCTCAAAATGAGTGCCTTCTTCCGAAAAGGACATCAAATGGGTGTTCCTTCCCACGAAACATGGGCACCTAATCAAAGGGTGCAAATCCTCCCAAAAGGATTTTAAGGACGAGCTCCTCCCAGCAACCCTTAATGTTAAAAAGAACAATTTAGACCCTTTCAGATTGTTTTAGGTAAAACACTTACCCCGCACGGAGGGTTACAAATGGCTTCCCCGGCAACCAGTCTTGAGGCAGCAGCAGGAATAAGCCATTAACATGGGTTAAAAATGTAACGAGCAGAATTATTAACGTGCTCGACATTCGCACTATGAAGATTTTTCAGAGTCGGCACCTTTCAGCTTCCCAAAAGAAAACTCAAGAAAACTTGGATGCTCACCGCTCGGCTTTCATTCGGAAAAGACCTTAAAAATGGCGTTATCCCGGTTATCCGGCAAAAGCCACGCTTGTCGTTTTTTTTCTTAACCTAATCTGTTCTCTTGTTGAACCCGCGACAGGTGACAAGTAGGTCAGATCTCAGATCACCTAATCTGTCATTTTCCTCGACACTGAATCTAGGAGGTCTTGGCCCTCTCATGGTTATGGCAGGTATGTTTAAAAAAAAAGGGAGACATCTATGAACATGCACCCCGCATTAGCTCAATGGTGAAAGATCATTGAGAGTAAATCATTATCCTTTTCGGTGGTTGGCACCATTTGAATGAGAAAGATTACTATGTCAGCTAACAAACACTGGCTTGCAAATGCTTTACGGTTCGTGCACAAATGTACAGTTGAAAAATTGCATTGAAATAACCTTGTCCGTATACTTGGCAAATTAACAAAAAGATTTCTTCCGAAATCCATTCTAGATTTGTGATTGGACTGAAAGTATTTGGAAGGTACTTATTTATGATTTATTCAAAATTCTATAGGAACATTTAAATACTTCAAAGTTATTATTTGGTGGCGCCACCTAGTTACAAGAAGCTCAAGCAGGCTGAAGGAATCTGAGAACCCATACAGAAAACCTACTGTGATTTTTCAAACGTGACAATATAACTACTCTCAGAATATCCCTTTTTGTTGGTGTCTTTTCATCTGACAAAATCATTTTGTTTACTTTGTGGAAACTCATTGGAAATGTTAGGTTATCCTCTTCAGGATTCCACTTCAGACCTAAAATTGTCTACATTCTTTGGTTCATAGGGAATTTCGGAAAGTAAATTCGAAGAATTGCTCACCCAACTTCGTAATTGAAAACCACCTGCCTTATGAATCATCATCACTTCTTCTGTTTCCAAACTCTCCAAGTAGTCATCCATGTATTGTTTGTTCACAATTGCATTCACAGCTTCAGGGTACTTATCTTGGAAATCCATTGCGTTCCTATTCTTCACATACTGTGCTGAATTTCATTACCTGCGTGGCATAGATTGAAGGTTCGTCTTATTCATTATTTCAGCTTCCTTGGATACCATTTTCTTGTCTGGAATTATAACACCAAAAGACTCTGTTGAGAAAAAATATTTGACCTGATTATGAACATCATCATTTTCGTCACACCCTGTATGTCTGATATGTAAAACAATATCATCGTCAACACGTCCTTTAAATTAATTCCATGAATAATCCAGCCTAACTTGGTTTTTGATAAAGCTGGGGAATTTTTAGGACCTTTTATTATTTCGCGACTTGTTATCAGATCCCAGTTGTCTTGCCCTATTAATAATTTCGGTTTAGCATCATACATACTTTCAAAATCAATACTTTGTAAATGTGACCATTTTGATTTTAAATTTTTTGCATTTACAGTTTGCACTGGTAAATCCATATCTTTTAAAGTATAAACGTTTTTCAAAGAATAAGAATAAGAAACCAATTTTGAAACAGAATGATTTACTGTCCTTTTATCTGCCCATTTCAAAGAGAGATTTGTTTTGTTTCCCTTCAAATTCAACTGAGAAGCAATATTCCATATACCTTGATTTCATTGTTCTCAGATTTCAAAGTTAAAGGAGCTATACGTAATAAAACTTGCTTACCATAAGTCATTCTTGTATGTGCCAATAATTGTTCGGAATTACCTGTCGATCCCTCGTTTTCCTGGACTATTTCCTTCCTGAACCTTTCATTGTGGAGTAGAGGATGGTGGAATTTTTGACATCCATTGACATCACACCTCTTCTTTCTTGTACAGGAAAACATTCTATGGGAATTCTTGATACAGGCAAAACAAATTCCATTTTTCTTCACAAAAGTCCATTTTTCGTCTGGGCTGAGATTCTTGAAATCACCACACTCGTAGATCTCACGGTTTCCCTTGCAAAAAATACATTTTTGGTTTATATTTGTATTTTTATCTTTTGTTGTCACCAAAGAAGTCTTATGTCTTTCTTTATGTGAAAAACTCATAGTGTGTGACTTAGAAATAACTAACTGAGCGTAGCTTGCCCCTTCTGACTTTCCCCATATCCAATTTTTAAAATCTTCCAATGAAAATTCTTTTTCATTTCTCGAAACTATTTCACCCCAAGACAACTGTAAATTATATGGTAATTTTTGTAACAATTCTGTCAAAAGTTGTGGACAACTCAAATAGTTTTGCATATTCATATTCTCCAAAGTGACTACCAAATTCGAAACTACGTCAGCAAAATGAGTTAAAATTGAAAAATCAATTTGTTTCACTACAGGCAAATTATTAGCTTCGTTGATCAAACTCCTTACTATAAGGTCTGATCTGCCAAATCTACTCTTAAGAATATTAATAATTTAACTTACTGATGATGTCGAGATCATGGCTGTTCAAGCATTTCCTTTCAGGCACTTTCTAAGGCGACAGATATTTTCTTCATTACATAAACCCAACAAATTCGTTGTCGAAGTGCATTGCATATAAAAATTAGGTAAAATTGCACAATATGGTCAGCAAACCGATTTTGCTGACAATTTCACAGAATGTTTAAAATACGATAAAATTACTGTATCAGTCGAAATAAATTTCAGCGCGGAAAAACATGCTTATGGATGGGAACGTCCTACGTATTTTACTTCCAAATTTAACTATTAGAGACTAAATATTAGGAAAATAAAGAAATTCTTTAACATAATAATAACAACCAAGAAATTAAAAAGATAAATAATTTTTGAACCTCAATTCATTTGATTTGATTTGACAACTGGCAGCTCACTGAACTCACAACAAATGAAAAATATGACGTTGCCAAATTTTACGAATTCAAACATCGAGCGCGCTCGCTTTGCTCGCGTAGTTCTTGCTTTGGATCTTCACCAAGGAATAAGGGAAGAACGATTCTACATAAAGTGAAGAAAAAAAGATAAAATAGTAGTAGAAAAGCGCGCTCGCTTCGCTCGCGTAGTTCTTGCTATGGATCTTCACCAAGAAATAAGGGAAGAACGATTCTACATAAAGTGAAGAAAAAAAGATAAAATAGTAGTAGAAAAGCGCGCGCTCGCTTTATTCTTGCTGTGGACCTTCCCCAAGCAATAAGATGATTTATTTTATTCCATTCCGGTACCATTTTAGGAATAAATGGTTTTTATACGTTGACATAACATAACATAATATAATGTAAGTAAATAACAATAGAACTAAAAATGATCTCAAAGGTGCGATTTGGTGCCTTCCTGCTCGTAGAAGAGAACATAGACTTCTCCGCTTACGAGGGATTTGGGTGAAGAAGGCGTCACTCGAGAATCATTGTACTCATGCCAGGTGCCTACATAAATTCACATAGGCTATAGAAATAATGCAACATGAATGAAAAAAACTGTCATGAATGACAGATAAATACTGTGGAATAAATAAAACACAGTCATTCTCTAAAATATTCCATGTGATACATGAACTGAATATTTCTGAAATTAAATGTTTCGAAATTAACTTCGTTAGAGAGCTGTCATTTGCTGATCAAAATATTTGCTGTCTATTCAATAATGAACTGTTTTTTATTCATTAATTCTTGAGGGATATTTTACCCATAAATTGTTACAAATGTATGAATGAAAGTATTTTCAGCTCAACACAGAGTGCCTTTCAATCGAAAAAATGCAATGAATACTTCTTCCATCGAATTGTATTTGTGTTTTGAAGTATCGACACACTTTTCAAAAAAGTGAGTAATAAGTCTTTCCGCTCAAAGATTTAAGTTGTTCTAGTGTTTTATCATAATTTGAATCATCTGTGGAAATTTCGTCAAAATCCGAGTATTCCATACCTTTTCACATATTTTTTTGTTGTTGTTAATATCTGAAAAATAACAGATTCTAGAATCACCGATACTCTGAAAACTGATCACAACATAATTTTTTTTTACTTAGTATGCGGAAATTCGAGAAGAACCGACAACGTCGCTTTGCACTCTTCCAAATATTCGCGATATTTGACATTCGACGTTTTTATTGATGTCAAAATGGATTATTTCCGAATTGAATATTTAAATAATTTTTTTATACAGGGTGTTCCTTAAAGACATGCTAATATTTGAGGGGGTGATTCTTTGACTTATTTTAAGGAAAAAACTTTCTATAAACGTATGTCCTAAAAGTCCTAACTTTTGAGATACAGGGTGATAAAGTTTTGAAAAAAAATCAGTTTTTTAATAATAACTGAGATAATATTGTAGACGTTTTTATAAAATTTGGTACATGTCTTCTATGCATCAAGGTGCATTTTTTAATGCACAAACATTTTCATTTTCTCAACCAGTGGCGTCCGTACGGGTTTTGCATTGAATATTTTTGGAGAAAAAATACTACGCCACTGCTTTGAAAAAAAAAATACTTTTGAGATCCTCATTTATTTTTGAGCAAATTTGATCTCCTGAGTTTTCTTTGTCCGCCGCATGGTTTTCGCTTAAAAAAATAAAAATCGTTTCATTTCAGGATCAATTCTTCAAAAATCTGATGCAGTGTGGTGCGTAATTCCATGCGTAGACATGCAAGGTGGCCATTTCCAACAATTTTCATAATCAGTGTTAGTATTGTCAATAATTAATGAATTTGATCCGTTCATTTAAACTTACTTTTATAAAATAAAATAAAATTCGTTTTTGTACAAGCTGAAATCCATATTTTTTTGATTCTCATTCATTTTGGAACAAATCTGATCCCTTTATTTGCTTCAAGTCGATGCACAATCATTTCCACACCACATCAGATTTTTGAGGAATTGATCCTGAAGTAAAACGATTTTTATTTTTTTAAGCGAAAACCATGCGGCGGACAAAGAAAACTCAAGAGATTAAATTTTCTCAAAAATAAATGAGGATCTCAAAAGTTTTTTTTTGGAGAAAGCAGTGGCGTAGTATTTTTTTCTCCAAAAATATTCAATGCAAAACCCGTACGGACGCCACTGGTTGAGAAAATGAAAATGTTTGTGCATTAAAAAATGCACCTTGATGCATATAAGACATGTACCAAATTTTATAAAAACGTCTACAATATTATCTCAGTTATTATTAAAAAACTGATTTTTTTTTCAAAACTTTATCACCCTGTATCTCAAAAGTTAGGACTTTTAGGACATACGTTTATAGAAAGTTTTTTCCTTAAAATAAGTCAAAGAATCACCCCCTCAAATATTAGCATGTCTTTAAGGAACACCCTGTATATCATTATTCTGTCCAATTTTGTATGCGAATCGCTTCTGATATGGTTCGAAATTACTATTTTATTGTGTTCCAGTTTGTGTTGGAGATGTAATAGTAGTGAATAGTTCAATTGAATTGCTGATGTTTGTGCATTTGTACACACTACCACTGAGCATTTAAAAAAAAAAAAATATATCTTCCGGGCATTTCCGCGGAAAAATTTCAACGAATATTGGGAGATCCTTGTCGATACTTTGTCTTGACAGTAATTGCCTGATTTCATAATTAGTGTCATTATTAGTACAACCCAAATCTTTTTCGTGAAATTCATTGTCATTTTTCGATTTGACAGTAGTTGATAACCAATTTTGAACTTTACCTTTTTGAGAAATCTGCTCTACAGGTATTACCTCTATCGAACCTTCCTCGCCTTCAAAACTAATGCTACTACTACCATCTTCTTCGATCTTTGCTTAAACTAGTTTGTTCAAAACCGTTTGCTTTTCATGTTCCAATATTTTCATTTTCATTTCTTGCTCCTTAGCTAACAGTTTGCCATTTCTTCATCTGCTTTTATTTGTGCCTCTAAAATTCTGCGTCTCCTTGAATTCGCTCTAGAAGAAGTAGACCTAGTTTCCTTGCTTTTTGAGCTTCGACTTCCTTTTTGCGACATCTGTTTGTCTTCATTTCTGACGCTTGAAGTTTGTAGCTCTTCTTGACTGAGTACCTTAGACTTACTTCTTGTGACGATTCCTTTAGTGGCTTCCATATTTTGGCTCTGTTAACGGCGAAGGACCAGCACAATGTTCGAGAGTGCGATAACTTACCTAAAATAGGTGTTTATTATTAATCCGGCAGAAGGATCAGCGGATTATCTTTTGCTTATTTCTTGTTGAAATCATACAAAATTATAGGGTTTTTTTTTCTTCAGTCTTGTTTATTATTCTTCACATTCAACTATCTTCAAAATACATGACAACTCATATTAAATCAAAAAAATATATACAGTAAGATGCAATAAAATCAATATACAATATTATATCAAATCTAAACACTGCTGATTATCCGTAATGTTGGGTTTGTCTACAAAAATTAAGTAAGAGTAAATTTCACTCAAGTGATTAACATCTGTTCTTTTATTCAGAGCATTATCTGATTGTGCAATGTGAACCATTTCTAAAAACAGCCTTTTGGCAATGTTGTTTTCAGTAGATAATATTTTTACAGAATTGTAATCCATACAGTGTCCATCCTTATAGACATGTTCACTCAATGCACATCTCTCCGGGTGGAGCCAACTGTCGCTTTTGTGAGAAGTGACCTCTTAAAGACCGTAACTAACTTATTATTATATCAAAGCCATATTGTCAATGCACTAGAACAACATAGTCAAATCGACTTAGTTTATACTGACTTTAGTAAAACTTTGATAAAGTGAACCACGACTTATTGATCAGCAAGTTGCCACTGAATTACAAAAGCAAACATTTTTAATTTTATTCATATGTATAACTTGTGTTGTTATTTAAAAATAGGTCATAAAAATTAGGTTGTCTTACAAAAAATTCCTTGTGAATTAATGACTTTATTATGAAGAGAAGAAACCTTTATTTTACTACGAACTTTAACAATGGGCTATATGGAGTAGGGCCCTTATGAGCATCAATACTATCTTTACATTTGTGTGATTGATGACTTGTTTATTATGTGGAAATTCATGATCACTTTGATGAAACGAAAGAACACTCTTTTGTCTTATTTCCACTAGATTTTTATTGTTACGACCGGTTTCGGGTTTTATCCCATTATCAAGTATAAAAACTAACTAATACAATTGAACTCTAAGCCTAGTTGTATAGGGAGTTTGCAGGTAGGCTGGATGGAGAGGTAATTAAGAGAACAAGGGTGAAACAATATAAATGTAAACCCTGGATGTGAAGGAAATTACCTGGGTTGTCAAATTTATAAATTCAAAAGTGGAGACCTACACAAATCGAGTTGCTCGTTGAGGGTTCTAAATTTCGGGTTTTTAATTGACTTATTAATTTCCATGGCTTCCAACAGATTCATTGTCTTCCCTTTATTACATGTGTGTAGAATTTTGAGGTTATCTTTACTTATCTTGTGTTTGGATTCTTGTAGATGTTCAATAATAATATCGATAATAATAATAGTATCCATAATACGAATCATGCCCGAAGGATCCTTATATCTCGAAAAGGATAATCATCCTCTTATTCGGCATTGGCACAAGGGTCTCATGCAGGACGTACTTCCACTTGTTCTCTTTGGACCGTACTTTCATGGTCATTCTAGACTACCCCATGTACACCTTCTAGCAGTTCTTACAGCTAATTTCCTAAATCACCGACTTTTCTTTTTCTTCTGTCTTATCTTTGAAGTAGTCAAGGTTTGTTGTAGTTGTTTTGTTGTTTTTTTTTGTTAAAATTGTTTTTTCCGTTAACCAGCTGTCGTCCTCTTACGAACGGCAGCACTCAAAAGTCGAAACTTGTGCGAGCTAAGGATTAACGAGGTCTTACCTTTTAACGAGCGATTCCTAGCACTTTCTCGGGCCATCAGATAAAAATCTGAAGTCGCTGAGGATTCGAACCTAGCCGACTAGCAGTCAATGGTTTTGAACGCTTCAGTCTCAACCACTGAACTACTTGACCATTATACGAAACTTTTTAATAAAGGAGCAGGTTACTGCTGACCAATGGTTTCAGTAACGAAACAGTCAGAGAGGCTGAGACAGAATTGCTTTCAGTTCAATAACTGCCATGGGCAACCCTGTCTCCCTCCAGAGCAAATTTTTTTGTGGATTTAAAATAGAAGCAAGAGACAGCTTGAATTCGATGTCAGCATCGGCCTCCGAGGTCACAGGACCTCAATCCCGTCACAGGACCTCAATCCCGTCACAGGACCTCAACACCTAAAATAACTGGTTTATGCTAGCCCCATTGAAAACAATGAAGTATTGATATGAGGGTTTGTTTGAAGGTTGTAGACGATGTAGTAACTTGATTACTTGCGTTTAAGACTTCAATCATCCTAATGGTTGAAATTTCTACTTGAAATTAGTAAAAATCTTTCAATCATCAAGACGATGGAAGTGCTAAATGCCCGTAACAAAATTGGGTGAAGGATTGCGACCAACTGTTATCGAATAGTGTGAAAAGGAATGACTAACTATCGGCAGTGAGAAAAAGTTAACCTTGAAGACTTGTAAATCTGTCATCCGAGATATGATAAAATATTGTTTTCCTCTTCGCCGCCTACCTGAAAAATGAAATTCAATTCGCAGTGCAATTTATTTATTTATTTATTTATTCAGATTTGGGATGCATACAGGCTTGCTGCGAAGCGATAAGAAACACTCCCGGTAAAGGGGTGCGGAATTCTTTGATAAGAAGAGTAGCAGTAGCTTGTATTGGGGGTAGTCACTATGCACAGTTGTTGAAATAGTTGTTTTGTTCAATTTTCATAAGTTTAATTGCCTAGTAAATAACATAGTACTTGTCCGAAATGATTTTTCTTACAAACTGCGAACTGTAGCACTTTCTAATTGAATAATTAATCGTGACAAGAAACTTTAATTTGGATTGAATAAGCAGTTTGATACTGAATACTGAGTATAAAGTTTGATGAAATTATGTTTTGGAAAAAGAAAGATATCATTGCTGTCAGACTGGTGAAAACGGCGAGTGCAGGAAAAACGTTGGTGTCGTATCGTGTCATTGTGGTATGGTGTTTTGAAAGGTTTCTCTCAAATTATTTAGTGTAGTTATACTGTTTCGGAATTGTGTGATAAATTATAAACATTGTTCATTATTGTTGAATAGTTGATTTGATAATATTCATTTTGTAGGGTTTTCCTTGAAAATGAAATAGTAGTTGTTGTCATGATTTTTTATAAAGATTTTTTTAAAAGATTTGATTTCAAAAACCTACTTAATTCGTCTTCACCACATCAATAACACTGCTAATGAAGTGAAGACACGAATAAGACATATATTGACAAAATTAATTCATTTTAATCACCAATGAAAGCTATACAAATTCTTAGTGAATAATCGACAACAACAACCAAGTTTCATGATAGCTGTTTATGATACATGTGTGAAAGTGTTTTGAACACCGTTTTTACAAGTGTACCATACAATATTTTTTGATACGGAAGTATTTGATTTGAAAAATTCAGGTGGAATGCAAAAAACTGGGTAAATATCTTTCGAATTTTTGATCAATCTATTCATAGAGTAGGTGATACTAAGTTATCGATGTCGGTTGTTATGATTTGTTCACAAACAAATATTGATCGTTTCTGGTAGGTACTTCAAATATCATAAAAAAACGAGATACATGTTTTCATACATGTTGAAGGAGATCAAAAATTTTGTTTAGATCATTATTTTTTGAAAACAAATATCGATTCAGAAATGTTCCATCCATTTATACATAACTTCAAACTTACTGATCACTATCCTATCATTTGGAACATCAATATAAAAACCACTGCTGAACAAAATAACACCAGTGTTAAAACGAAAAATTTCACGAATTATGACCATCTGAGAAATGCACTAAGAGGTGAAAAATGGGATGAAATTGTTCGTTCTAACGATGTCAACTATTTCACCGAATTATTTATGGAAAAACTAATAAAACATATCCGAAACAACACTAAATCCCTTAAAATCAAACCAAACGAACAAATCAGGAAACATTGGGTGACAAAAGGACTTCTTAAATCAATCAACAGAAAAAATGATATGTACGTCGAATGGCGAAATAATCCTCAAAGCATGAATAATTTAGAGAGAACTTATAAAGCATATGGAAAAAATTTAGAAAAAATAATACTAAAAATTAAAAAGGATTTTTATAAATTCAGTATCGAAAAGAATTCTAACTCTTCGAAAAGCATGTGGCAAATGGTCAACCAGCTCTGCGGAAAAAAGGCACAAACTATTAGTGATATGCAAGTGGAAAATGCAATTATAAAGGATAAACTAATTATTGCAAATTCATTCAATAACCATTACAGTGATGTAGGTGAACAGTTGGCAAAAAACATTAATCTACCTGAAAATTTCAACCAAGTTCCCAAAAAATATGTTGAAAATTCATTATACTTGTCTCCCACCAACGAAGATGAGATAGTTAGGATAATACATAACTTGAAGCCCAAAAAATCACCAGGTGATGATGGAATCTGATTCCTGTCCTGTATATTTAATAACACTATTGTGAAGTGCAAACCTCAAGCTTGCAATCACATACTTCATTTTTTATGTAGGATGTGTATGAGCGATTATTGTCAACATTTACTGAAGAAATTGCCGGGATTATGGGTGAGTTGAAAACTGAGGCAGGAGTAAAACCCAGTTTTTTCTTTGGCATGTATAATTGAGACTTGTCTCACTAGTCTTAAATCGTTGCATATGGTCCAAAGAGGGTACTGATTCCTGCTTCAGTATAATTATTTCATATCAACTAAAATATCCATGACTTTCAGAACCTCCGTAAATATCGTAGAAGGGTTATGTGAAGTGGGACAAAACACATTTCAGGAACTCAGATACTCACATGTTATATTTGCATGAGGAAGTAGAAGTCTTCAGGAAAGATATGCACTTTTTCTTTTCCTTCTACTATAATTTTTGGCAAAGTTATGAGAAATCCAATTTTCGGCACTGCCTGAATTTGAGTGGCGGTTAGCGCGAGCATGAAATGTGACGTCGGCGTTAAACCACGTTTACTAAGAAAACGAAAACGAGCGTATTTTATAAGGTATTACTAAACATCATTCTTGTGGAGAATTAAATTATCTCTCAACCTATCGAAATCGTTTCTTTTCAATAATACATGATGTCGAGATGTCATGTGCTACAATTCATTCTTCACTTTTTGCTCGAATTTGTCTGTCGTTACTGGATTATTGGACGTTCTAGATATTTCATGAGCTCCATGTTGATGGCTTCTAGCGACAGCCCGGATATTTTGGCTGTCGAGCATATTGACGGTATAATAACCTCCAAATTGGCAGCGTCCTTGGTCTGATTTCTCAAAAAACCATAAAAAAGTAATTTTTCACAGTTTTCAACAATTCTGCCTTCCTCAAAACCCGTAAATCGCAATTTTTCACATTTTTTTCAACCATTCAGCCTTCTTTAAAGTGTTTTTAAGAAATCAGACCAAGGAAGCTGC